>JANAVB010006800.1:18255355-18442098 GCA_029216955.1 Iris pallida
CATATGAAAGCACATGAGAAACATGTAAAAACATGAACTAGTACGATTACAAGGAGTACCTGATCACATGATAAAGTACATTGAACATGAAATACCGATGCACCGTAGAGGGATAACATCTCAGGAAGGGATCCATATAGTACTAATCGTGAAGATACGTGTCAGCATCATGTAGAGTAACTAGAGCTATGAATATAGTCCAGACAGGTATGAAAAGATCAGAGAATGTACTCGCCTGCTAACTGAAAGTCCGAGATGAAAGTACTGTCCGAGAGTGGTGTCTGGCTCCTATTTAGAACAGTACAAGTCACAACAAGTCCAGAATAGAAATGTAATGCACTACAATGCGTTTTACTTGAATCTAGGTCAATCTAGACCAAAGTCAACTCTTGGTCAACTCTGGTCAACCCTAGAAGTCAAACTAGGTAAACCAAGTCAAACCTAAGTCAAACTAGTCTAATCTAGGTTTACTAAGGACTAAACAGTCTATCTAGATTCCAACTAGGCATACCATGCCTAACCATGCCTATAACACATAACCACTAACATGTCTATGTCTAATAGTCTACTAAGAAACACATCCTATAGTCACTATACCATTACACCTATGCCCTAGTTCATAATATATCATATCACATAATATCCCTATATATATACATTTCAACATTCCTATATAAACTAATATGTATAAGTCAACACCATGTATTTTATATAGGATACATGTTATATATAATATATATATATATATATTATATATTATATATATATATATATATATATATATTTATATATATAATCCTCAATACATATATACATATATATGTATAGAGAGAGGGAAACTTACATGTTCAAGTGTATGTTGTTGTGCAAGACTAGAGAGTGAGGGTGTGAGTGACTGTCAATAGGACAGTGAAATGAAGTACATTTCAATTTAGATAGGAACATTCCATACAAAATTTGGAAGGAAAGGCAAAACAGAAAGAATGTGAGTATAGGAGTGAGTTGTGTGTGACACATGTGAGGCATGAAGTAAAATCAGTGAACAAACAACCTATTGATTTAATGCTTGTAAATAATGTTTATTTGTTATATAGTTCCTAAATATAGTGCATATTATGTGATGATTATTCTGCTTGCTACCCGTACTGAAAGGGTCACCATCTAACCCAGCTATAGTACAAAATGGCTCATGGTGCAGTGACCTTCACATAAACAAACTGCACACGCAAATTGATAACGATTGACAGGAAAGAACATAGTAAGTCTCACAGTACACGACACGCTCTGTGTGGGTAAGTTTTAGCGTAATTTACATTATGCCGATCATTGCTTGTCTAAAGTTTAATAGGATGGCTAGAAAAATCACAAAATTTAGTCATAACATTTCTTGAACCAAATGAGAGTGTGATATATAAATTAGCCACTCGCTAGTACAAAGTGTAATATACTGATCCTCGCTCTCCACGGGTATCCCGACCCAAGAACGGTGTGCCACTTAAGCTTAAGGCGACGCTAGTACATTTGAAGTCTTGTCCATGTGTTGAAGGCTTGTTTTGATCCTTTTGAAGACTCCATATTCAGTCCAGAAGAAATGACTTCTCGACTCCCCATGATTCCAGGTTTTGGAAATGTTTTATTGTAAATGAAAATATAATGTCTGGAATGACTATCTCATTAGCGTTCATTTTATAATCGAGTTATGTTGTAGCCCGCGAGGCAAATAAATGTAACAAAGTCATGTAAATGATGTTTATTATAAATAAAACAAAAGTTCTTTCTATTTTCAAATGTGTTTGTTCAATTTCTCTGCGTACTCTACTTGATGTTGTGTTTCGGATAACCTTATGACTATGCCTTATGCGATCGCAACTTAGGTTCGCACGATATCACGCTCGGGGACGACTATCGATTCTACGGAATCAGGGCGTGACATAATGGTATCAGAGCACGGCTTTAAATCCTTTGGCCTTCCGTCTAGAGTCTCAAACCTTTCACCTCGCATCAATGAGATAAGTTGTTCCATACAATGAGTCTGTAATATCCTGAGACTAATGTGTGTGTCTACGTATTACAGAAGTGACGGAACCCATGGCCGAAATCGCGGCCGAGCAAGAACAAAGTGCTTCAAGCGGTTCAAGCAGCTCACGGGCCGGACCTTCTAGCAATGTCATCGAGAGGATGCTGCGCATGATGGAGGCAAAGCAGAAATATTTCAAGAACTGACATCAGCAGACGGAGGTGCGACAGGCCCAATTTGAAGCTCGCTTCCATACCTAAACCAAGATGCAACAAAAGCAGCTTGATACTCTGCAGCAGATCATCCCGACGATGGTGGCCAATAGAAACTCTGCAACTGTGCCTACTGTCACCGAGCCGACGGCTCAACCCATCGAAGTCGATCGAGAGAAGCCCGACTGGTGGAATCGAAGGCCCTTCTATGGCAATCGACTGGTTGGAAGAGCTGGAAGATCACTTCGAGCTCCTTTTCTGTAAAAGTGACAATCTATATTCAAGGTACGACACTCGCTTTCTTTGAAGTGTCATAATTCAAGAAAGCGTGTCGCACCTCCTTCAGTGGAATCGAAGGCCCTTCTATGGCAATCGACTGGTTGGAAGAGCTGGAAGATCTTTTCGAGCTCCTCGGCATTGAAGAATCCAAGCAAGTCGCCTATACACAACTTCAACTATGTTTGAACATGCACGACTGGTGGGCCGTGCACAAAAGAGCGATCTGATGCGATAACAGCTCAGCACCGATCTCTTGGGCTATATTTCATAAACCTTTGAAGTCGAGTACCTTTCCTCCGCCATTCGTCGAGAGAAAGAAAATAAATTCATACAGTTGAAGCAAGGGAACCGGACAGTACAACATTATGCGACAGATTTTAACAGATTGTCCAAATTTGCTGGTACGTTTCTTCCTACAAAGGAGTATCATGCACGACGATTCAAAGTGGGTCTACAGTCCTCTATTGCTGCTCATGTGGCAGTACCGGAGTACAAGACCACGGGCAATGCTCTAAATCTTGCTCTGTGTCTTAAGAGCCACTACCCTCTCGTCGTTGTCGACGTTGTGCACCATTCTAATCACAAACGTCCTAGCTATATAGGAGGCAACAATCACGCTGCAAAGCATCCAAACAATAGGGGCAACCAGGGACAGAACATTAGGCCTCGTTGCACAAAATATAATTATATCAGATACAATGCTAGCGAGTGTCGTACCTTGAACATAGATTGTCACTTTTACAGAAAAGGGGGCTCTACGCTAGAGATTGTCTTTTTCGACTGTGAAGACAGGACGCTCTGTCGCAACCAAATCATCAAAATCGAGGTTCAGCTCCTTGAGCTCCTCAACGTATACAACAGAATGGCCAGGATCGTCATCCTAATGCTCAAGGGTGCGTATACGCCATGACTTGAGATGAGGCATTCACCTTAGATACAGTCGTGACAGGTATAATATTTTTTAATAATAAGCATGCTCGTATACTATTTGAGTCAAGTACCACGCATAGTTTATATCGGCGGACTTTACCATCGAGCATAAAATTCCTGTGACACTGTTAGGCCTTGATCTTAGCGTTCATATACCGTCGGGTGCGTCACAAACATAGCCTGCAAAGATAGAATCATCTGTATAGGGGAAAAAAATTCTATCTTGATGCAACAGTTCTAGACATTAAGTACTACGACATTATTTTAGGTATGGATTGGCTCGGCCCTTACAATGCCACCATTGACTGCGCAGGAAAGAAGGTCACCTTTCGCATACTTAGAGTGCCCGAATTCTGCTACTCGTGTGGTGAAGCATCATCGACCTGTATGGCAATCTCGACAATTTCTGTTCGGAGGATGCTGTATTCATGTTGCGAAGGCTACTTGGCGTCCGTTTGAGATGTGCAACAGGATGGTGCAATCGCGGATCAGACCAATATTGTGGCAGAATTTTTCGACGTGTTCCCAAACAAGCTACCCGGAATGTCACCCGACCGAGAAATCGAGTTCAGTATTGACACATTCCCTAATACCCGATCGATTTCTAAGGTCTCGTACAGAATGGCACCTGCAGAACTAAAAGAGCTCAAGATCCAATTGCCAGAGTTGCTCGACAGGAGATTCATTCGTCCTAACGTCTCTCCATGGTGTGCTTCCATGTTATTTGTGAAGAAAAAGGATAGGTCAATGCGTCTGTGCGTCGACTACCGTGAGCTGAACAAAGCTACCGTCCAAAACAAGTATCTATTGCCCCCGCATAGACAATTTATCCAATCAGTATAAGGAGCCTCAATATTTTCGAAGATCGACCTCCGCTCAGGCTAGCATCAACTCAAGATCAAGTCAGACGACGTGCCAAAGTCAGCCTTCCACACTCGTTATGGACACTACGAGTTCTTAGTAATGCCATTCGGCCTGATAAATGCTCCTGTCGCCTTCATGGATCTAATGAATCGGGTGTTTCGTCCGTTCCTCAACAAGTTTGTGGTAGTCTTCATAGACGATATCCTCATCTCCTCGAAGGATCGAACGTAACACGCAGAACATATATAGACCGTACTCGAGACCCTCTACGATAATCAGTTGTTTGTAAAGAGGTGCAAGTGCAAATTTTGGCTGATCAGTGTATCCTTTCTTGGATACATCATTTCATCCAAAGGTATTACAGTCGACCCGAAGAAAGTTAAAGCCGTTGCTAATTGGAGGCGGCCTGCGTCGGCTAGTAAGATTCGAAGTTTACTTGGTTTGGCGGGATACTATAGATGCTTCGTGAAAGATTTTGTGAAGATTGCATCGCCATTGACTCGCCTCACTCAAAGGGAGTCGTGTATGAGTGGTCGAACGACTGTGAATCTTCCTTTTAGGAGCTGAAACAACGGCTCATTTTGTCCCCTATACTTGCACTTCCGGATGGGGTAGAGGGTTTTCAAATATTCAGCGATGCTTTAGGCCAAGGCTTGGGATGTGTGCTCATGCAGCGAGACAAGGTGTTCTCTTTCGCCTCCAGACAGTTGAAGTCGTAAGAGAAGAACTATCCTACCCGCAACTTGGAGTTACCGACGATTGTGTTCACATTAAAATTTTGGCACCACTATCTTTATGGTGTGGCGTGCACGATCTATACCGATCACAAGAGCCTCAAGTATCTCTTCACTCAGAAGGAGCTGAACTTACGACAGCGGTGTTGGCTAGAACTGATCAAAGACTATAACTTGACGATCGACTATACGCCGGGCAAGGGAAATATTGTGGCAGACACTCTGAGTCGTAAATATCTTGTCTTATTATGCATCAATAGTAAACTACTATGGGACCTTGAAGAGATGGGCATCGACCTTTAAGTTCGATTCAGATATGTGCAGTTGGTGCAATTACAGTTAGAGCCGAGCTTACGAGTAAAGATCAAGACCGCTCAGAAGGACGATCCGTACCTGAAGAAGATGCGAGAGCTAATTTCAACAGGGAAGGTAACCAACTTTGTGGAAGATGATATCGGCGTGCTACGATTGAAAGGCCGACTATGCATTCCAGACGACATAGAACTTAGAAAGGAGATATTGACGAAGGCGCATTATGCAAAATATACCTTACATTCCGACAACGCTAAGATGTACAAGGACCTCCGTACGATCTTCTGGTAGCACAAAATGAAGAGAGATGTGGCGCTCTTCGTATCACAATGTATGACCTGTCAGCAGTAAAAGCTGAGCATCAGAGATCGGACGGAGAGATGCAGAACCTTGCCATTCCAGAATGGAAATGAGATCACATCACTATGGACTTTGTTATTGGCCTGCCAAAGATGTCACGGGGGAACGATGCCATCTGGGTTTTCGTCGAGCGGTTAACCAAGTCAGCGCACTTTTTTGCCATTAAAGTCACTTGGAGCGTCGATCGCCTTGCTCAGATCTATCTTGATAAAATAGTTCGGCTGCACAGGATACCGGCATCTATCGTCTCAGATCGGGATGAGCAGTTCGTATCACGCTTCTGGTGTAGTTTTCAGTCAACAATGGGGACCAAGTTAAAGTTTAGCTCAGCTTACCATCCTCAGACCGATGGCCAAATAGAACGGGTGAACCAGATTCTCGAACACATGTTACACCTCTGTACAATCGACTTGAAGTCAAGCTGGAATGTTCATCTACCATTGGCCGAATTTGTATATAATAATAGCTATCAATTCAGCATCCGAATGGCTCCGTATGAAGCCTTGTACGGCCAAAAGTGTAGATCGCCCATTTGCTAGGATAAAGTCGGAAAATGGCAGATACTCGGCCCGGAGCTGGTGGAACAGACCATGAAGAAGGTAAAGCTCATTCGGAAAAGATTGAAGATTGCACAGAGTCGGCAGAAGAGCTATGTCGACACCCACCGAAGATCCCTTGAGTTCTTGGAAGGCGACCATGTGTTTCTGAAAGTAACGCCCATGCGAGGAGTCACCAGATTTATAGCAAAAGGGAAGTTGAGTCCAAGATTTGTTGGTCCCTTCGAGATATTGAAGCGAGTCGCCCCAATAGCTTATCAAATCGTATTGCCGCCAGCATTGTCAGATGTGCACAATATTTTCCACGTCTCGCAACTATGAAAGTATGTGTAGAATCTAGTCATGTGGTAGATTTGGGACAGCTAGATCTGAAGGTAGACTTATCATATATGGAAGAGCCGGTGCAAATCTTGGAGCACAAGGACAAACTGCTTTAAAAGTGTACCATTCCTCTCGTTCGCGTACTCTGGAAGAACCATATGGTCGAAGAGTCGACCTGGGAGCTCGAATCCGAGATGAAGAAGAAGTTTCCTTCATTGTTTTTGTCACGCCCCAGAACCAGAATAGTGGAGAGCGGGAGATAGATACAACCAGCTACGTATATAGAAGTGTAATCCACTTCGACATACGGTCACGGCTGTCTAGATGCATGAGAGCTTATTTATAAGCCACCAGTCTGCTATGGTCAAGAACAAGCCTAGTGTCTCAATCTCAAGCAAGTTAGTACATGTCACAAGATAGTAGATCATCAAACATACAAAGTAAGGCATCCCAAACATTACATATTTAGATGATCATGAAGCTAGTCATACAAAATGTGAGGACTAGCAAGAGTTTTCGTCATACATGATCAACCTTAGGATTTGTTTATCATGTTACAGCCCTTAGGCAGACAGGAACATAAATTCAACACGAGCTAACACTTGCTCGACGGCTAAACGCCTCAAAAGAATAATTTATAATAGAGTGGGAGAGCAAAATAAAACCCACTCATTGCCAGGATTTCGTCTAATGTTCACCATCTGGCTGGAAGGCTAGGAGATCCTCGGAAGCTACTCTGAAATATGGCCATACAAAACCAGCTGGGTCAGACCGCAGAAAGAGTAAGTGCCACAAGAGAGGCTTCACTTAAGAACTAAAACCAGCATATTAGCACATAAAGACATAATTGATAATGAAAGACATAGGTTAAGGAAATCAGGATGATAAACGATAAGATAACTAAGAAACTATTCCGGTTACCAAATTACAACCCGTAAACCAAACAAGGACCGGGGTTGTAACCCTTCACCTGAACAGATCTTAGTCTCCACCTATTTATCGACAAGAGTAAAGCATAACAGTAATGGGCTAAAGTAACCATGTGCTGGCCTGTCTAGACAAGACTAGACTAGACTCCATCCATCAATCACGGTCAAGCAACAAGTACGGCTTGATACTTTTAACTAACTAGGGTTATCACAAGCCTAATTACTAACAAGATGCGATGAGATGTTCCAGCAGCCACAAGCCTTGTAGACTTAATTCAGGTTATCCAGTTACAAGTTGAGAGAGTTGGATTAGGTGACTTGGAGGTGCAAGACATGACAGTGTGCTGGAAATGTGTCCTACTCGACGGCAGGCTACAAGTCCAATTAAAGCGCCCAGATAACGGGACTGCCTGTAGCTGAGAAATCTCTTCATGAACTACTTGATCAATCTAGTCATTAACCTAATCAGATTCAGTATGAATCCCTGACCATGGTAATCAGGAATCCATGTCCTAGACGTGATGCAAGACAAGACATGTAGCTTGTACAGGTACAACCAAGAGAATCAACTACGATGTTAAGATAAGAGTTACTTAGCAAGTCCAGGTAGATGTCGCAACAGCATATCAAGATTATCATGTCATGTCAGGTTACTTATCATGTCAAGAGTGCGTCACAACGGACCACTATCTAGAATTTTATGTCAAGGTTGCTTGTCAAGTGTGTGCCACGACGGGCTACTATCGTGTTCTATCCCTATATTATCATGAATGAGAGAAACTTGCATAAAATAGCTAGTACCATATTCTTGAAGCCAAGAAAAAGATCTATAACTTTCATGTTGGGAGTTGATAGAAATTCTGGCCATAATTCAGCCAAATAGGGCATAAAACAGCCAAAAATAGCCAAAATAGGCAATATGTAAAACTATGCGACCAGGCACTATGCATCTATGCGAACTAGCACTATGCTGCACTATGCAGCCATACGGACTGGCACTATGTGGCCAGGTACTATGCATCTATGCGGACTGATACTATGTGACACTATACCGCCATACGGACTGGCATTATGTGGTACTATGTAGCCATGCGGACTGGTACTATGCATTTATACAGACTGGCACTATGCGATACTATACAGCTATGCGGACTGGCACTATGCGGTACTATACAGCTATGTAGACTGCACTATACGGCACTATACAGCCATGCGGACTGGAACTATGCAGCTATACGGACTGGCACTATACGGTACTATGCAGACATGCTGTAGACAAGTTATAGTGCCCCGTCCAGCTCAGTCAATCGGAGGAATCGAAACACCGATGGCGTTCAAACTTAGCATTGCAACGGCTGCTCGAATACCTGTTCGATCGAGGCGACTTCTCACTCAGGTGGGATATTTTTGGTGAACTTACCTCATCTTAGCATTCACATAATAAATCGTATATTTTCAACTTGCACAAGTTTGACTTGATAATAAAATAGACGCATCCACATAGCTAAGGGAATAATTCCGGCGGGTCGGAATGTGTTAGAACATAGAAAAAGGTCCCACGGTCTGTTTAAAAGTTTGCTCAACGTGCTTTTTAAAATGGCACTCGATCCTTCGTCCCGTGGCTTGGGAGAAGGAAGTTGGCCTAAGTTGCTAAGTTGCCACAACGCTCGAATTAGCCTAAGTCATAGGCGTCGCCCGCATGAATGCTTGATAAAGCATGCACGGTTCAATCGTCCAAGGCTTGGCATAGCCTTCATCTGTCCCGTAGTTTAAGTCGTATTGCACGGCTTGTGGCTTAAGTCTAGGCACCCAAAGAACTTGGTTGTTCAAGTCGAACGCGTGAACGGCACGTTCTCTTGATGTGAAGCTCGACGCAGCCTTTGCTCATCAAGTCGTTGCATAATTAAGTTAGACAAAGTTATGACGGTCGATTTAAGCCATTTCTAGCACTGTCCTGCTCTATCTGTGGTTGTCAAGTCACATAGTCCCACGATAACAAGGCTCGTCATATAAAGTATGTGACATGAGCAATAGCGTCACCTAGAGAACAAGGTCTATCTAAGCCATGAGCCACGGTTGGTTTAGTAAAAAGCTTGCTACGGACAAAGGAAGTCCACGCGACTAGTTGTCGCAGAGATCGGTCCCGCTACTTGGGAGTCTTGATAAGTCTCGATAAGAAAGTATGCGAGATCGGTCCCGCTACTTGGGAGCCTCGATAAGGAAGGTCACGCGAGATCGGTCCCGCTACTTGGGAGTCTCGATAAGTCTCGATAAAAAAACATGCAAGATCGGTCCCGCTACTTGGGAGTCTCGATAAGGAAGTGCACAAGATCGGTCTCGCTACTTAGGAGTCTCGATAAGGAAGGTCACGCGAGATCGGTCCCGCTACTTGGGAGTCTCGATAAGGAAGTGCACGAGATCGATCCCGCTACTTGGGAGTCTCGATAAGGAAATACACGAGATCGGTCCCTCTACTTGGGAGTCTCGATAAGAAAGCATGGTCATAATTAGAAAAGGACTTGATAGATTGAGTTGAGTCTTGCATGGTCATTGGACAACTTGCGCACAAGGTTAAATTCCTCGAACGATCTCGAGGTGCCGAGTTCGTGTCGGCCTAGGAGGATTTACAGATATTGTACGGCCTTCATCGACGGTACGACTCGATTGAAGTGAACCGTTACAATATAGGCTGTGGGTCATTCGGTGGGAGCTCGTACCTCGCCATGCGAATGGTCACTGTATACAAAGATCCAAGATAGCTTGACATTGCTCGTGACCACTCATATAGATGTATCGGCATAAGAGCGGCTATCCGCATGTATGCCTTTGGATTACGTTGAGTACTAGGAAGTTTCGAGTTGGGTTACCTTGAATCGATGCTGGTTAGGGTGTGTACGGTTTCAACACCACTGTGGAGCCTAAGATTTGGCTATAGCAAGGACACATGCTTTGGCATGGATGTGGCGTCATCTCGAGTTAAGTCAGGAAGGGGCATAAGGCAAGTTTGCTTAAGTCTTGTTGATATGCGAGGTACGGCCTCGATCTTAAGGCACGATCAGGTCTAGTGGCACGACCAGCACGAGTCATCCCCTTGACATCATTGGCAAGAGAATGGTCTAGAGGCACATGAAAGAAGTAAAGGTCTTGGCACGACCGAGTTGCATAAGTTTCCACTCGGCGAGGTACTACCTCGAATATATTGAAGTCGCAAATAGAATATGCACGACCCTGTCGTTGCATTTCCATGTATAGGCCAAGACGTCTTTTTCCTAAATTTGATCTTAAGGCAAAACTAGAAAGACAATCAAAAAAGGATTAAGCTGCACAAAGTAAATGAACATGTCGATTTTGTATGGGTGGACGAGGAGCTCACTCCACCAGTACAGTTGAGTACTGACACACATACAATTTTTATTTGCAAGCACAGGTAGAAGCTCGTGGGCCGAAGTTCGCTTGTATGTGTCAAGGCACGGAGTTCCTTGGTAATTCAAAGCGTGCGGCCGCATGGAGTCAAGACTTATATGGGACATAATGTATGGACATTGCCTTCCGAAGCATCCGATGGCTCAAGCATTATATCGAGAGATGAGAGAGAGCAGAGTGACTTGTAAAATAAGAGAAAAGTGAGCTTGAGGGACTTGTAATCATGGCCTTGCGCTCCATTGTAATCTTATTGTTTAATATCAATAAAGAGCACTTTTGAATAACTTGTGTGTTGCTTCTAAATTTTCGCTGCATGTTCAATATTCCTGCTTGGAACTTCTGTGCGACGATCCCGTCATCGCCGCTGTAATCGGCCGTTATAAAATTGCCTTACACAAGCGCAATATAGGCTCGTGTTGCATCATGCCATAGCAAGGACGATCGCTTCTACGGGAGCGGGGTGTGACATAAAGGTATCAGAGCACGGCTTTACAGCCTTGGACTTCAAGTCGAATCTCTCAGTTTTGAAAGCTCGTCATTGATAAAGAAGGGTGTGCTCTCTCTCAAATATCCCATGACATGTCTATACAATAAGTCTAAATATTTTCAAAAGCTCGTACAAGTGTTCAATCGAAAGCATCGGTAGGCGATGGCCTTTGTGTCAAACGATTTCAAACTTGAGTTGATAGAAAACACATGCTAAAGTTAGCAAGTCATGTGCGTGCCTAAATATTCCTACGTCGAAATTAGCAAATGAGCGTGCAAACTTAGAGTATAGTCCGTACGGGTTAGCCGTGCGTCGACTTTTTGGTACAAATGAATCGCGAGCAATATTAAGTATCGCTCGGTCGGGAACGAAGATTTACTTAGAGCGTATATCGATAGAAATACTATCGGACTAACACTTAGGCGTACGCAGAAAATTGGTTTAGATTTTGAGGAATAGTGCGAACGACTTAGTACGTCGAGACGACGTGAGAGATTATAATAGTGTTTCATCGAACGAATCTGAAAGATATATTAGCGAAAAAATACGAACATGATTGTGGACTAAATCGGATGGCTCGAATCCTGAGTGGTGTGGTCCGTCTTGAAAATCATTCGAACAAAAATTAAGGATTAGGAGTAACAACGTGTATGTCGACGAGGCGGTGCGATTGCGCAAAGCCTTAGAACGTGTCGCACTTAGTTGGACGTGACTTCGAATGTCCCGAACGAGGGATCATTCGGACAACTTGTGAATGGGCAACGAGAGTTAGGAAATGATATGGAATCAGGATTCGGAATGATGAATAAAAATGGATGGACTTGATTGAGAAAACCTAGAGATCGCACTTATGATTTTGGATTTATTTGAATTGAATTGTGGTATATCTAATTCGGACAATAGCATCAGTTGTATGATTCAGAGTTCGTTGCAAAGGAAGATCATCAAGTTACGTACATCATCGATGGTATTGAGGCGTATCAAAGATCGATGTACGATAACTCGGGGTTACTCTGATTCGAGGAATGATGATCGTGTAAGATGCCATTATTCTGATGGATGCTATATTCGGGATATTGAAATATGTCGAGGAAAAGATAGACGTGGCTCGAGGATTTTTTAGTTGAACGAATGACGAACAGACTATCGAACTGAGATCCTGGCTTGGATAAAAATGAAATGTTTAGATTGCTTCGACGATAACCACAATATTGATGTTCTTGTCTGATGTGAGCGCAACTCTAGCCTCACACATGCGTCACGTCGGATTAGGGCGATCACTCCGCATGAGCGCTGGTATGGTAGTTCATACAGCGGAGGTGATCGAATTTGCATGGCGTGGCAATTTAATTGCTTCGACTTGTGGTTTGACGCGAAGGTGGACTCGAGAATGACTTGGTATACTTGAGGATTGAGTAGGTACAATCCGTGTATCGAGAATGGATTAGTCTAGACTCAAGCAAGGGTTACGCTCCAATAAGGAAGATTATCCTGCAAGAACGTGGCATGGTGATTCATATCCAACGTAGATAGTCGAACTTGTGTGAGATTGGGGCGTAACAAATTGTTGTGCTAGACGACCTCATGATCGAATACATGAATTAGTTAGAATGGATATGTGAATTTTGTCGACAAGTCAGAAGGAATAAACTATACAAATTGGTGATTTGAACGGTTTCGAATCTGCGCAACGAATGCCTTGATGCGAATTAGGTGATCATGCTCGATGTTTAAAATCTGATTGACGCGAGCTTGGGTAGAAAATCATGTATTATCGACTTTGGTTTAACCCTAGGATTGGGGTCAGTATTGGCATTATTGTTAGGAAACTATGATTCCAATCCTGACATTGACTTTAGCCTTGAGAAACAGCCTAGCGGTTAGGCGAGACGTCCCTGTTTCAAGAGCTAGCATTTGAAAGATTGATCTTGAGGATTGGCATGGATGGATAGTGTAAATCAAGAATATGGGAATACTCCTTATGAGATTCGACTGACATGCATATATTTCAGGGACGCCTGAATATGTGCACGATACGATTCGAGTAAGAATGATGAATTCTCTATCATGTGGCTTGGCTGAAATGCACGTATTTTGGGGACGCCTGGAATGCGTGCACGATCCAACCAAGTGATATGTTGAACTCAAATAATACTTGAGGAATAGAAAAGTGTCGAGGATTTGAGATCGTGTTAAAGGGAAAGATTGATAGTAGTGCGAGCGAGGCTCGAATTGAAGAAACGCATAGGCAGAGTGTATACAAAAGTCCTTAGATCAAAGTGACCTAAAAGTAAGTACTCAATTAGTTTCGAAGATGAAACTTTTTTGAGTGTTGTATGATGTAGTGTCCCATCCTGCTCAGTCAATCGGAGGAATCGAAATGCCGACGGCGTTCGAACTTAGCCTTGCAACGGCTGCTCGAAGACCTGCTCGGTCGAGGCGACTTCTCACTCAGGTGGGGTAGTTTCGATGAACTTGCCTCGTCTTAGCCTTCACATAATAAATTGCATATTTTCAACTTGCACAAGTTAGGCTTGATAATAAAAGAGACACATCCACATAGCTAAGGGAATAACCCCGACGGGTCGAAATGTGTTAGAACATGGAAAAAGGTCCCACGGTCTATTTAGAAGCTTGGTTAGCGTGCTATTTTAAAATGACACTCGATCCTTCGTCCCGTGGCTTGGGAGAAGGAAGTTGGCCTAAGTTGCTAAGTTGCCACAACGCTCGAATTAGCCTAAGTCATAGGCGTTGCCCGCGTGAATGCTTGATAAAGCATGCACGGTCCCGTCGTCCAAGGCTTGGCATAGACTTCATCTGTCCCGTGGTTTAAGTCGTATTGCACGGCTTGTGGCTTAAGTCTAGGCACCCAAAGAACTTGCTTATTCAAGTCAAACGCGTGCACGACACGTTCTCTCGATGCGAACCTCGACGCAGCCTTTGCTCGTCAAGTTGCTGCACAATTAAGTTAGGCAAAGTTATGCCGGTCGATCTAAGCTATTTCTAGCACTGTTCCACTCTATATGTGGTTGTCAAGTCACATAGTCCCACGAGAACAAGGCTCGTTATATAAAGTATGTGACTTGAGTGATAGAGTCGCCTAGAGAATAAGGTCTGTCTAAGCCACAAGCTACGGTTGGTTTAGTAAAAAGCATGCCATGGACAAAGGAAGTCCACGTGATTGGTTATCGCGGAGATCGATCCCGCTACTTGGGAGTCTCGATAAGTCTTGATAAGCAAGTATGCGATATCAGTCCCCCTAATTGGAAGTATCGATAAGGAAGGTCACGCGAGATCAATCTCGCTACTTGGAAGTCTCGATAAGGAAACATGCGAGATCGGTCCCACTACTTGGGAGTCTCAATAAGGAAGTGCACGAGATCGGTCCCGCTACTTGGGAGTCTCGATAAGGAAGGTCACGCGAGATCGGTTCCGCTACTTGGGAGTCTCGATAAGGAAGGTCACGCGAGATCGGTCCCGCTACTTGGGAGTCTCGATAAGGAAGTGCACGAGATCGGTCTCGCTACTTAGGAGTCTCGATAAAAAAAATATACGAGATCGGTCCCGCTACTTGGGAGTCTCGATAAGTCTCGATAAGAAAGCATGGTCACGATTAGAAAAGGACTTGATAGATCGAGTTGAGTCTTGCATGGTCATTGGACAACTTGCGCGCAAGGTAAATTCCTCGAATGATCCCGGGGCGCCAGGTTCGTATCGGCATAGGAGGAATTGCAGATATTATACAGCCTTTATCGATGGTACAACTCGATTGAAGTAAACCGTTACAATATAGGCTGCGGGTCATTCGGTGGGAGCTCGTATCTCGCTACGCGAATGGTCACCGTATGCAAAGATCCAGGATAGCTTGACATTGCTAGTGACCACTCATATAGATGTGTCGACATAAGAGCGGCTATCCGCGTGTATACCTTTGGATTGTGTCGAGTACTAGCAAGTTTCGAGTTGGATTACCTTGAATCGGCGCGGTTAGGGTATGCATGGTTTCAACACCACTCTAGAGCCTAAGATTTGGCTATAGCAATGACACGTGCTTCGGTATGGATGTGGCATCATCTCGAATTAAGTCAGGAAGGACCGTAAGGCAAGTTTGCTTAAGTCTCGTTGATATGCGAGGCACGGCCACGATGAGGTCTAGTGGCACGACCAATACAAGTCGTCCCCTTGACATCGTTGGCACGAGAATGGTCTAGAGGCACATGAAAGAAGTGAAGGTCTTGGCACGGCCGAGTTGCATAAGTTTTCACTCGACGAGGTACTGCCTCGAATATATTGAAGTCGCGAATAGAATATAGCACGACCCTGTCGTTGTATTACCAAGTATAGGCCAAGACGTCTTTGTCCAAAAATTGATCCTAAGGTAAGACTAGAAAGACAATCAAAAAGGGACTAAGCTTCACAAAGTAAATGAACGTGTCAGTTTTGTATGGGTGGACAAGGAGCTCACTCCACACTACCAAAATACAGTCAATTAGCGACTGCTGTTTACCGACGGATTCTTTCCGTCGTAATTAGCGACGAATTTGTGATAAATCACCGACGGAGTACCGACGATAAGCCGATATTTTTTTATTTTAAGGGTGATAAAAGGTTGCGAGTCCGTCGCTAGGGTGTCGGAGATATAGCGACGGATTTTTATCCGTCGCTATGCAGTCGACTATTTGGCAGGAAATATTGGGAGAAGTGGCAAGGCAAATCGCCGACTACGTAGCGACGGATAGTCCGTCGACAATTTTCTAATATAGCGTCGGACTAGCGACGGATAATATCTGTCGCTAGTCCGTCGCTAAATATACGACCCAGACTTAAATTGAAACGATGGGGGAAACTTTTTATTCCCCCCAAATTTTACTCTCTTTCCTCTCTCTCTCTCTCCCTCCCGCGGCTCTCGGTGATCAGCGTCCTCTCCTCTCTCTCTCTCTCCCGAAGGTAATCCCCCCTCTCTCTCTCTCTCTCTTTCTCTCGATCTCTCTCTCGCACGCGGTGGTTGGAGGGGTAGTGGGGGCGGCGGGGGCATCGGGGGCTGGGCGGCGGAGGGTTGTGGGTGGCGGGACTGCAGGAGGCGGCAGGGGGGTTGTGGGTGGCAGGGACGTGATGGGACACGACCATGATAGGACACGAATACGGACACGGACGTGGCGCCCATCCCGGCGTTGTCCCGACACGCGTTAGATTCCACGCCCTAGGCCATGTTGTACGAAGACCAACACGAGACGACATTGTAAGGACATGGCGACCCGGACACGGTACCCATCTAACCTACTTGTTATTGTTAGCTGGTACAAAGATACGCAAAAAAAAAATTCTTTAAGTTCCTAATTCATTGGTTATTCATTTAATCTAGATCGCAAAGTTAGAGGATATGTCTAGCTCTGAGCGGTGACAGTTAATCTTTATTGAAGTGATAGTTCGTACTTTAGTTTTAACATTCTTTACCATTCTTGAACAACTCTGTGAAATTTTGTGCTAAGTTCACCTTACCTTTAAATTTGGCTCTAATCTTCTCATTTAAACCATGTGTTTTGGTTATAGGCTATGTGTCCTATACTAGCTGGTGTAGATGTGTCATATGAGTTGTATGTATATGTTATGTTGTATGATAGTTAGTAATTGAATGAGGCTTGATTTCATATAGGTTTAGTGTTGTATTGGTATAGCATTACCGATGGATTACCGTCGAATATTTACCTACGGCTATTTAGCGTCGGATGTTTTCCGGTATCGAACTATCGGTATCGGAATATCGATATCGGTATCGGTATCGAACTATCGGTATCGGTATCGAACTATCAGACTATCGTTATCGGTATCGAACTATCGGTATCGCTAGCGGACTATCGGACTATCGGTATCGAACTATCGGTATCGCACTATCGGTATCGGTATCGAACTATCGGTATCGGACTATCGGTATCGGTATCGAACTATCGGTATCGGTATCGAACTATCGGTAACGGTATCGAACTATCGGACTATCGGTATCGGTATCGAACTATCGGTATTGCTAGCAGACAATCGGACTATCGGTATCAGTATCGAACTATCGATATCGCACTATCAGTATCGGTATAGAACTATCGGTATCGGACTATCGGTAACGGTATCGCACTATCGGTATCGGTATCACACTATCGGTTCCGGTATCGAACTATCGGTATCGGACTATCGGTAACGGTATCGAACTATCGGTATCGGTATCGAACTATCGGGCTATCGATATCGGTATCGAACTATCAGTATCGCTAGCGGACTATCAGACTATCGATATCGGTATCGAACTATCCGTATCGTACTATCGGTATCGGTATCGCACTATTGGTATTGGACTATCGGTATCGCACTATCGGTATCGGTATCGAACTATCAGCCTATATACCAGCGGATCCACCAGTTACATAATTATATACTAATTCTGTTTAGTTTGTCTTACGATACAGATTTTCACATCCAATCTGTGATGGATCGTTATTTTGTTGATCGTACATGGATGTACAAACGACAACACGAGAGCAGAAAGGTATGAGTGACGATTTTCAGACAGGCGTGGAAGTGTTTCTTAAGTATGCCATGAGCAAAGCTCAGTACATGGACGGTAACAAAATCAAGTGTCCATGTCGTAATTGTCGCAATAGACGTTACGAAGAAGTGGTGACTGTGAGAGATCATTTGACCCGTAAGAGTTTCGTACGTGATTACGGCCTGTGGTCATCGCAAGGTGAACTATATGCGGAAAGACAGGTTGTGAATGCTGCTACTTATGCTTTTGATGATAATGCTGCAACGGATTTTGTCATCGAAGACGACGAATGCTCTGTTGATTATGGAGACCTGCAGAACCTTGCACGAGATATGGTGTACGACGCAACTGGGCCTAATTTTGATCCGGAGGATCCTAATCCTGAGGCGAAAGAGTTCTATGATATGTTTTAGGATGCAGAAACTTCTCTATATCCTGGTTGTGAGCCTCATTCCATACTGTCAGTGACGATGCGGTTGTTGAACATAAAGTTCGATTTTAACTTGCCACAAACTTGCTATGGTCAGATTATACAACTAATCAAGGAGGTGTTACCGAAAGAATCAAAAGAGCTTCCAAAAAACTTCTACAAGTCGAAGATGATGGTCTGACAACTGGGACTGGGGTACGAGAAGATAGATTATTGTCGCAACGGATGCATGTTATATTACAAGGAGAACGAGGATATAGAAAGTTGCAGCTTCTGTAATACGGATCGTTACAAGCCAGTCAGGGAAAAAGGAAAGTCAACTAGAAAATGACGTCCTTATAAGTATATGCATTACTTGTCGATCACGAAGCGCTTGCAGAGGATGTATATGTTTCAGAATACATCAGAACACATGACGTGGCACAACGAAGAACGCACAAAGGACGATGGAGAATTGTCACATCCTTCGGATGGAGAGGCGTGGAAATATTTTGATTTGCGTCATCCAGATTTTTCTGCAGATCCTAAAAATGTACGTCTGGCGCTATGTTCTGATGGCTTTGTCCCTTACGGGCAGTCGGGATCTCAATACTCTTGCTGGCCGGTCATTCTTACCCCTTACAATCTGCCACCATGGATGTGTATGAAGACTCCTTATATGTTCTTGACAGCTATCATACCGGGTCCCAAAAATTTGACGAAGAATATTGATATATATTTACAGCCGTTGGTGGATGAGCTGAAACAGTTGTGGGAGATCGGCGTCGCGACCTATGATATTTCCAGGAAACAGAACTTTCAGATGAGAGCTTCACTGATGTAGACAATCAATGATTTTCCCATATACGGTATACTGTCGGGATGGAGTACTCATGGCACCATGTCTTGTCCGATATGCATGGAAAATAGTAAGGCGTTCTGCCTTAAGTATGGAGGAAAAACTTCTTTCTTTGATTGTCATCGTCAATTTCTGCCCGCGAGTCATCCTTGGAGAAAGAATAAGGACGCGTTCAGAGCTGGAAAATAAGAATTTTCTCATCCGCCTGCCAGATTGTCGGGATACGATATTTGGGAAGATGTAAAGGACTTGCCCATTGTAATGGAAGATCCACCGAACAATCGTGTCGATGGGTTCAGACAAAGCCATAACTGGACCAAACGGAGTATCTTCTGGGACTTGCCTTATTGGAAAGATAATCTTATAAGGCATAATTTTGATGTTATGCATATCGAAAAGAATGTGTTCGATAATGTCTTCAATATCGTCATGGATATTAAAGAAAAGACGAAGGACAATCCAAAAGTAAGACAAGACATTGTCGAGATATGCAAGCATCCTTATCTGAACTTGATACAAAGGGGAGCTGGTGGACAATTAACTGAGACGATAGCACAATACAAATTGAGCAAGGAAGATAGATTAATAATCTGTAAGTGGGTATCTACTTTAAGATTTCTCGACGGCTATGTGTCAAATTTGTCTAGATGTGTTGTTCTCAATGAACGCAAGCTAACGAGAATGAAAAGTCACGACTGCCACGTGTTTATGGAAAGATTACTGGCCATTGCTTTGAAAGAGTTATTACCTTCTGCTGTATGGGTTCCGTTGGCCGAACTGTCTACATTCTTCAGGTATATTTGTTCAACTAAGTTGACTGTGCAACACATGGTTGAACTTGAGGAGAATATTATCTTAACAATTTGCAAGTTGGAGAAAATATTTCCTCCTGGCTTCTTCGACAGCATAGAGCATCTACCGATTCATCTAGCATACAAAGCCCGTGTCGGTGCATCTGTTCATTATCGATGGATGTACCCATTTGAAAGGTACATAAAAATTGATATAATTTAAGTTGAATTTCAGTGGGTTTTAAAATTCATTCTTAATTCTCAAGATAATTTGTCTCTCTAGATACCTACACCATCTAAAGAAGAAAGTTGACAACAAGCCTCATATAGAGGCTTCGATATGCGAAACATATCTTATCGAAGAGGTGTCAAACTTCTGCTCCATTTATTTCGATACTCATGTTATCAAAATAGTCATCAAAGGAATAACGAGGACGTTGAGGATGGAGGTATATTCAATGTAAGGGGCAAGCCTGTTGGAGCTAGTAAAAAATGGTGGTTGACTGACGACGTATGATGCCGCTCACCGATATGTCTTGTTAAGCTGTGACATACAAGAAGTGAGAGATTTGGAGAAGTAAGTCAGTACACTTGCACTCGTTATAATCTCTAATTTGATGAAGTAAGTGACTACACTTATATATTCTTATTCTCTCTAACAGTATATTTAGAGATGAAGTCAAAATAAGGACACCCGATATTACCGATGAGGGACTTCAAAGAGAGGTTGATTGTATATTTTCGTCATGGTTTCGCAAATACGTAAGTAACTGAGATAATATGTTATGTAGCTACCATTAAAATTGTCACGCCCCAGAACCAGAATACTGGAGAGCGGAGGAATGACTCAACCAGCTACGTATTACGGGTAGATGAATACCGTATAATACGATCAATGATGTCTACAAGACGAGGGGGTGCATACTACATGAAAGTATCGCTATGGTCACTTCACATCTATTGTCTCAATCATTCAAACAAGAAACAGAAATAGAGAACATGTGAGATAAAGCAGTAAGGCGTCCCAAACGCTCAGTCGAAATGTTCTTGATATCTGGCTTCACAAAATACAGCCAGATGATGTAGTAAGTATACACAATTGTTATCAGCTGCAGTCTGACTTAATTACAATTATGCAAAAGTAGGTACAAGACAATTCGACTAATATGTCGGTGCCAAACGGCAAAGTATACAGTAGATAACAAAACGGGCGGAAAAGTAAGAAACCTACTCGAGTCCTCCTGCGATCATCCCTCTAGTGTTGACCATCTTGGAGGTAGAAGTAAGCTGGATCCTCGGGGACCGGCTCTAAATCTGGCCATGCAAAACCAGAGAGGTTAGACCTCTAATAGCAAGTACCGCAAAGGAGCACGATATGAGGAATGAAGCCAGTAATAAGAGAATATGATAATAGATCTCTGCTATATACTAGGACTCACACAACATCACGACACTTCGAACCAACCTCCCAACCAAACAAGGACAGAAGTTGGCCCGTCATGTCCTGACATTCTGATCATCTCAGTTAAGTAACAGAGTAGGTACAGTACACACACAAATCAATTTAAACGGCCAGGCAACTACTACGGCTTGCTATTGTGAGTCCCAAGTTACCTTAGTTTTATGTAATGAGGATTTTTCAGTTCTTACTATACGCAAGCAAGGCTAGTCTATCCAGTCAATCAATTGCGCCAATCATGAATTAGACGAGTCCCAGCGGGACGCCCGTCATCAATATACAATAATCAATATAATATAAGCAGATACCGCTTCCTGCCCGTGTGGCAGGTTTGCAGTATCTGTGGGAACCAGCCGGCCTGTCGGGCACTTAATAGTCCCCAAGAGGGCTGCCATGTAAGAACTCGGGAATCCATTCTCTCCATGCAATCATTATTTTATTTAGCTTAATAGTCTCTACGTTGAGTGAAGTACCATGCCGTGGATCATGGTCATTCAGAATGAGTACTTTCGTACGGGGTACGATATGCACAACTCTATAATAATACCAGTGCGGTCAGGTTGTAGGTCTTACATAGCGTAATACAACAATCAAAACTAACCACGGAGTAATCATGCCTTGACCATAAAGTACACATGCTTCTTTGGTAAGATAAATAAATAATAAATAAATTGAAGCCTGCATGTGCCTGTATGCCAATATTCGGGATTAGCCAGTCGATTTCAATAGTTCATAATTAATATGAATGTGTCTCATTTATTCAATTTAATAAGACGACTAGCCAGTCTCTTAGTTCCAACTAGGAACGCATGATCAATTATTAGTCAAGGTCACAATCATTATCAATGGTGACAAGGCATGAAAGTCAACTAATATTCAGTGGGGTCGAGTCTACAACTTTCAGGGTTTAATTTCAGTCAATCGGGGTATCTATAACTCAATTCACGACACATGGTACATCCCACGTAACAATCTATATTTAACAAAAATATTAGCACATCATGATTATATCAAGTTTATGCAAAAAGGCGTAAGGATATAAAATGGACGTTAAACATCTAATAAGATATCAATATACAGGGCTATAGAATATCCAGGGTAAGCAGGCTACGCTCATGTCAGCCTACGCTCAAGTCAACGTACGCTCAGGTCAAGCTACGCTCAATTCATCGTATGCTCAAGTCAGCGTACGCTCAGGTCAAGCTACGCTCAAGTCATCGTACGCTCAGGTCAAGCTACGCTCAAGTCATCGTACGCTCAAGTCAGCGTACGCTCAGGTCAAGCTACGCTCAAGTCATCGTACGCTCAAGTCAGCGTACGCTCAGGTCAGGCTACGCTCAAGTCAGCGTACGCGAGTCATACGCTTCCAAAAGGCAGCGTATGAACTCCATACGACTCCTTACTATCCAAGCCAGCGTACGCAAGTCATACGCTTCCAAAAGGCAGCGTATGAACTCCATATGACTCCTTACTATCCAAGCCAGCGTATGCAAGTCATACGCTTCCAAAAGGCAGTGTATGAACTCCATACGACTCCTTACTATCCAAGCCAGCGTACGCAAGTCATACGCTTCCAAAAGGCAGCGTATGAACTCCATACGACTCCTTTTCAAGGCAGCATATGTACTCCATACGCTTCCTCTTCAAGACAACGTATGCAAGTCCATACGACTCCTCATCAAGGTAGCGTATACAAGACCATACGCCGCCAAAAGGCAGCATATGAGGCAGACTGTGCTGCGCTAAAGAGCGCGCACAGCTCAGTGGCGCTAGCTAAAAAGCTCGTGCCCACTGCTCACTATCTTCTCCAATCAGCAAGAACTCCATGGTTTGAATCCAAAGCTTCAAAGTTCATAACTTGGTCAAAATAAGTCCAAATCCAACTTTTCAAAGGTCAAAATTGGGTAGAATAAAATTTTCTACAAAATGGAACCATCAAAACTTGAAAACAGAGAAGTTTGATAGATCAAAACCACCAAAATCTGAAAATAACTAATTTTTAGATATACTAAAAATAAAACTTCAAAACAAAAAATTTCAAGTTCTAAACTCTCTTAGAATCATAAGAAAAAGAGAATGGAACCATAAAAATGGTTCCTCATGAAGAAGCAAGATGTACTTGCCTATGGGATTGGTAGGTGGAGAGAGTAATGAGGAAGAAGAAGAAGAGTGATGGTGAAGGAAAAATAATGAAGAGAGAGAAAAAGAGGGTTGGCTTTAAATGAAAAGGTGGTGGTAGGTGGGGGTGTTAGATTTGGTTCATGATGAACCAACTAACTAAACCAAACCAAGCCGAACCCAAGTCTAGCTAAAGCAGAGAAATAAAAGCAGAAAGTAAAATACAGAAAATTAATTAACATGAATTTAAAGGAATTTAAATACAGGATAATACATGATAAATATTAAATAAATACATTTGAGTAGTACATGTATAAAATACGCATTCTGGGAACGGGGAGTGACAAAAATATAGGAATCTAAAATATTTAAATTATAAATATTTGTTTACAGGTTTTAATGCCTGAAACAACACTCACTAATGAGAGTGTTTGTGTAACGCCCCAGTCCCAAAATACGTAGGACTATGAACGTAGACATGCCAGCTGTATTTATACGAAGTACACTCCAATATATGGAACCCTCGTATGAATACATAAGTTGTAAATACAGTAGAACCATAACTAATCTCATCCACACAAAATAAATGAATAGAAGATCTCATATAATCAATTATGAAATTGTCATTTGGTACATGTAGTTGGACGGAGACAAATCTACTACCAACTAGTAAAAAAAAATACATGATAGAATAAATGATTTTGGCGAGCGAAGCGAAGACGATCCAAGTGCAATCATCATCGAGAAATAGCAATGAACACGGCTAGAGCTAAAGCACCTGCGAAAGACAATAGCACACCTGGAGAGATAACCAAGTCCTCAGAGGGACGTAACAAGACACATAATATCATGCCATATAAACTGAATAAATATTGCTCAAATAAATAAGTAAATCAAATTATAACATGGTCCAATACGCACCTACTGAACGAGCGTACCATCCCCCCAACCAAACAAGGATAGGAGATGGTAAACTAATTCACGGTGACGTATCTTTCCATGCTAAGAATCTAATATGGTATCAGAACCCCAACAAGGTTCAATACCTTCTCATCGAAGTAGTAAGTCACACCTACAACCAAACAAGGACAAGATGTGACAAACTATTCCGCGATAAGTTATTGTTCCAAGCCACGGTCAAATACAAGTACCCAAACCAAGAGCACTCGTACCTAACGGATAAAGGTAGCCTACCGTTCTAAGTGAAATTTAGTTAAGAACAATCCTTCCTACGCATGGGCCCTGGTTGAATAGGATCGGCATAGTCCCCCCTTGGGGCACTAGAGGCCCAATCAATAAGAGCATGACGTTCCGCAAAATCGTCAGTGGCCGTCAGTAATCATGGGTCAACAACCCCGTATCTCCAGTAGAGAATTCGGGTCACAAAGAAAAGTGTATCGAAGCCCATACGCTAAGGAATTGTCCTCCCCGCCCAATGCCTACTCTGTTGTATCCACAACAGTAACCTCTATAACCGTTAAGTCAAACTAAGCATGCAATTCTATTAGCGGATATTCCTATCGCACGGCTTGTACGTACTGGTGGCCAGCCAATCACGTACTTCCGTATTCTACATGTGACACACAACTTCATGTTACCACGTGTCAAGGCCAATGAATGCAACACACATGGTGGTCCCTTAAATCTAGGTTTAATTTGTAAGAAAATAATACACAGCAGGAAATATAAATGAACAGTAAGTTCTAACAGGTTAAGCCATGTATCACAGTTTATTTTACATAAAGAAAATAATACTAATGCATAAAATATGAGCTAAAATAAATAAACAGCAAATGGCAAGTTGTCTTTCCTGGTAGTACGCCTGGTGTAGTACAATGATCTAGGTGGCACGATCTGCGACTTCGGTACAACAACTATGTATGGTGACCTCTGATGGTGGCACGAACAGTTTTATTGGGTCCAGAAGGGTCAAATTAGTTAGGGTGGACATAAGGTAGTTTAGAATTGGCGAGGGAAATCGGATTAGTCACGGACAGAAGGAAAATCGAAGAAATTTACGTAAACGATACTTATAATATTTTTAGAAAATATTTAAAATACGAGAAAACTAGATTTTTATGAGTTAAAATAATTAAAGCAAAAATACTTAAATTCAAGAAAAACATTTTTAGGCAAGAATCCTAATTTTGTAAATATGTGATTTTTAGGGCTAAAACTAAATTTGTCAAAGTGAAATTATAGGTAGAAAATTATATATATATATAAATATCATAATATATTCTAAGTTTGAAATTGATTTAGACAAATTCATGATATAACCTTTTTAGAAATTATTTATAATATCCTTACAAATATATTTTTAATCCGTTACCAGTAGGTACAAAATGATAATAACCATAAAAGAAAAACACGATAATAATAACAAGGCTCCTTAGCAATTTATATCTAGTATATTAAGATACAAATAACTTAATATCAAAAATATAAATATAAATATATTTTTATATATGTACTGTTTACAACAGTACTTACAATAGTAAAGATAACTATGATTAATAGTAATAATAATAACAAAAAAAATAATTATTATTATTATTATTATTATTATAGTAATAATAATAATAATAATAATAATAATAATGATAATAATAATAATAGTAATAACAATCAAAACATTAGAACTACTGCTCCTCTCTCTCGAAATCAGTAAAAAGAAACCTAAAGGAAAGGGAAGGCTGAGAGAGCAGCGGGCGCTCGGGAGAGGGTTTATCAGCGGGGACGCCGGCGGCGAAGCGCGGTGGAGGCCGATGGGCGGGCTGTTCGGCAAGACGCGGAGTTGGGCGGCGCGAGCAGCTTGGTCGCGGGCGGAGGAGAGTTAGTGGTGGAGGGTCGCGTCGACGTCGGAGGGTTTCGGCAGGCGGCTGGGGTGATGGAGGCGGCGCCAGGCGTTGGGGAGGATGAGAACGGAAGGAGGATGGCTCGGCGTGGCGAGATCCGCACATTGGCGGCGAGGTGGTGTGGCTCCGGCCGACTAGGGCTTAGGAAGAGGAGGATGGGCATTATGGGAGGCTAAGGTCGGCAAGACGGAAGGACGGCTGGGGCGGTCGCCGGATCTCTGGCCGGCGACGTCAGGTAAGGGACGGTGATTGTGAAACCCAGTTTTAGTTGTAAATATATTTTCGTGTTTTAATATTAAACATTTTAAAATCATTATTATTATTAAATATTATTATTATTTTTGGGATGTAAAGATTTCGAAAATTATTATTAACAGGGACTTTTGTATGTTTGGACCCAGACCCGCGTTCGAGCCTGAGCCCAAACCCTCACCCTTTCTTTCCTGTTTGACTTGGTTAATTAAGAGAAATAATAATAATAAAATGAAATATACATTTGTACGGTTGGGAACTAGTCCCTTCCCCTGGAGAATTGGTAACGTACTTTCCTCTCCTCCACACATTCCTAACCCACTCTCCTTTATTATTCCCACAACCCACGTTCTCAACAGTTAACTCACTTCTCTCATTTCCCTTCTGTGAAAGAAAAGCAAACCCATTCAATCTCTCTCTCTCTCTTTCTGTGGAGAACCCAACTCTTCCCGAGGGTTTCCCAAACCCGAGCTCCTCCGCCGTTCTCCGTGGTCGACGACCGACACCCGGCGCCGCCGCCGTTCTCCCGCGCCGCTGCGACCCCCGACCGCCGTCCAGCGACCCTCCGCGGCCACCCCGAGCCGCCATTCCCGCCGGATCTGCGCCCCCGCGTCTCCGGCGAGTACCCCGCGGCCTCCGCCGCTGTCCCGCACAGCCGCCCGCCGTCGAGCCCCGCCTCCCGCGCCGCCAGCAGCCCGCTGCGCCCGTCCGCGCAGAACCGCGCCCTCCGGCCGTTCTTCGCCGCGACCCCCGTGGCCAGCGAGCTCCTCCCCGAGCCCCGCAGTCCGCCGGGATCCGTCCGCCGACGCCTCCCGCGCGTTCGGCGAGCCCTGCCGCCGTTCTCCCGTGGCCGAGCCTCCGCGCCCCGCTGTCAGAACCCGACCCCGTCGCTGTCCAGCACCCTTTCCGTGGATTTTCCCCGCTGTTCGTGGACTTTCCCGCGGTTCGGATCTTCGTCCTGCTGCCGACTTAGTTCGGATTCCATTCCCGAGTTTTTCCCGCGGCTCCCCGCCAACGGAAATAGGTAATTTCTGATAATCAGAGTAGTTCGTCCCTTCTGTGAGTCAATGATGATAGATCGGTCCCCCGGTTCCCTCTCGGGAATCCGGATAGCTGCGTTTTATATTTCGATTAGCTGCGTTAGTTTGTTTTCCTGTGTTTTGCTTGCTGGGTTGGCGTGAATTGGTTGGTATTGGATTCCCGGATATTTCGGGAATTAATTCTGTGGTGCTGGAATTATTTTGGTGGTTATTCTTTGGACTATTTTGGGTAGGATATTTTGGTTGGAAATGGGTTTTCCCTGGTTTGGGACATTTTGCAGGTGTTTGTTGGCGCGCTTCCCAGTTTTGGGTTTATCCCGGAATAGAGGAAGTGTTGCCCAAATTTTTATAAAATTATATTCTTATTAATTTCAAAATCGGCTTTCGAAAATGATTTCTAAAACTGATTTTCGGGCGACGACCGTACCGGTCTGTGGGCCCCGGCGAAATGCAAACGCACCGGTCCGACCGGACGTTGAGGCATAAACCGAAATTTGAGGAATGGACCGAGTCTGAGACTCCTAGCTTCTTTTTATTATTTTTAATATTAGGCTATTTATATTAGATATTTATTTTTCCTGCACTTTAAATTATTTAATAATTCAGTCATTTTCTTAATTAATGTAAAAGAAAGATGTATCGGGCATAAGCCCACCCTAGGACCAGTAGCTGTGCCCATGTATTTGTGTAGCGTAGTTATTTTCTTTTCTTTTTCTGGTGGATGTGATTTGGGTGGATTTTGGATTGATTGCATATTCGTAGTTTAGGACGTAATTTACGGTTTAATTACGAAGTTAGCTAAAATGAATAAAATAATGTTAATTCGCAGTTTATCACTAAAAAGAAATTGTATTTTAATATTACAAAACACAAAGTTTTCCAAATCATAATTGATTCTCGCGATTTTCCAAATTGTATTTGATTTTCGGGATTTTCCAAATAAACCAATTAACCGGCCTAACCAACGCACGTAGTTGCGACGTAACCGTTAGCTGTAATAAATACAACTTAAAACATGACTAGGACTTACTACTAGAGATTGCAACTAGCACATTTAGTCTGGTTATTCAGGAATCTAAGTCGAGTTCTCAACTGTAGGAACTCGAAGTTACAACTGACGTTCCTCCTCGGTACCGACTCGTCCTTCCAGTCAATCTAATACAAGGCAAGTTACGATTTGTGTATTCCTGTATTTTATTTAGTAAAGTTAAGATGTATGTTAAACCACACTGCTGGCACGGAACTTTACCGACTGTTACTGTTACTGAATCTGGGACTGGGGGAATAGTGTAAACGTTTATGACCAAAGCCCCTACTGAACTGACTGTGTTAGCTTACCCCTCTCACACACGGGGATAAGCCATATCGTATCGCTAGGATACTACTGATCAACCCAAGCCGGTCATAGACGTTTACATATTCAAATCACACTGAACTGTTTTAAACTGCTGAAAATACTATTTCAAACTGTTTACCCTGCACTTTTCAATTACTACTTAAATTATGAGATGCATATTTCGTTCTTGCTCCCTCCTGACTGGAGACAACATTTTAGGTAACACTGAGGATGACGAGCTATACTATAATAGCTATTTTGACCCGGTTCTCTTCCATGCGACGGTACCAGAGCCTTCTCCGGAGGACGCTGAACCTGGAACAACTGAACCAGATGTCTAGATAGTTTTTCTTTCTGCATCTTCTTTATTTTGGAGTTTGTAGTTCATTTCTGCATTTTCTTTCCAGTTGTACTTCTGAATATTTATTTAATAAAGTTTCAAATTTCGGATAGAACAGTTGTGACAAATGCACTTGTGTTGTTGTGAATACCTGCAAAGGAACAGCTTACTGCCGTCGTCTCACCACGGTGCAGGCTGGGCATGGTCCGGTTCGACCCATTAACTTGGGATCGGGTCGTGACATGTTTTCAGTGGTGGCCCATGCAGGTCACAACAACAACAATCTAGGAAAACCTATCTAGAAACAATTAGAACACTAGAACATTGATTTGTCACGACATAGGTCCGATTTATATATAAATAAATATTTTTGCTTGACTATAGACTGGTAGGCTACCTTGCTTATGAGTGTGCCCTAAACCTTCCAGAGAATGACCGTTGACCAAATCCTGCTAGCGATAAGGTGTCATCTCCGAATCCTACCCCATCTCCTCAACCAAGCCCAGGGTCTTTCCCTCGCGGCTGTTGACCGTCTGCATCCAGTGAAGTTTTTCCTACACTGGCGACTCCTACCTCATCTCCAATTGAGTTGCATTTCCCTGGTGGATTATTCATTTTGTTGCTCCACCAGTACCAAGCAATCATCTTCCAAATGGTTGTTTTATTTCAAGAAACCCTGGAGTTCCAGAAAGCTCAAGATGAAGCCCAGCAGAAACAGAGGAATATCACGAGAGAAGACATGAAGAACGTCAATGATGTAGCCTTAGTTATCTCCAACCAGTTAGAGCAGAACTTTTGTCCTAGGAAGGATACCCCTGAATCTAGAAGATATTGGGTCCCATCGAGTACTCTACTTTCCGGCAGTCTTGCAGTAAGAAGCTTTGGGCTTGTAACTATTGCAAGAGGCCTGGTCATCAGGCCGTTAGTTGCCGCAAGAGATTAGGACAATGTTTGGCATGTGGATCTGCTGAACATCGGGTAAAGGACTGCCCATATCTGTCTATCAAACCAGAGCTCATATTCCAGCAACACCTGTTAGGCCACAACCTAGGGACCCTCTTCCTATCCAGCAGACCCTGCCCCTTACAACAAGGCATGATACAGACTCGAGGTTCATAGAAGATGAAGCAGTTGGAGACTGTTCATGCAAGAGCCAGAACCATGAGGAATAGTACCTAGAACCGCTGAACAGCATCATCTTTTGGAAATTGTAACAGGATGTCCTTAGATCAACATAAGAGCTTTTTGCTGTAATTCTCCTCATGAATAGAAGTTTTTAGTTACACCTTATGGCAGATGTTTTTCCTGATAGTCTCCCTGGATTATCCCAGATCTAGACATAGGTTTCACCTTGATCTAGTCCCCGGCTCTTTCCCTAAACTCTAAGGGATGTTACAGAGTCAACCCGAAGTTGGCCAAGAAGATGAAGGACCAGATCAAGGAAGTCTCTAGGATTTACTCAGAGTGGAACTTTACCTTAGAGAGTACCTATCTTGTTGGTGCTCCAGAAGGATGGAGCAACGGATGTGCATCGATTACCAGACACTAAAGAACAAGTACTTCCTGCCCGGATCGAGAATCTGTTTGATCTGGTTATGTGGAGATAGGGTGTCTTGAAGTTTGACTTAAGATTTGACTACCATCAAGTCAATGTCAGGAAAGAGGACATTTCCAAGACGGCGTTCAAACATCAAGTATGGGTAGTTTTCTGTGGTCAGGACGTTAGACTGGCAAATGCTTCTGCTGTGTTCATGAATCTCATGGACAAAGATTTTCATGAGTATTTGAATCGGTTTATCTTCTCCATAGATAACATCCTGATATATTTGAAGACTGAAGAAGAGCATGAAGAACACCTGAAGAAGTTTTAGAAACTTTGAGGAAAAGAAATTCTATGGTAAGTTATCTGAACGTGGATTTTTGACAAGGTGGACTTCTGGCCATGTTGCCAAGAGAAGAAATTTCGGTAGAAGATAGCGGTTGGTGAAGAGTGATATACCCCAAGTTCAATTCGGAGGATTTTTGAATTTGGCCGGCTACTATCAGAAGTTCGTGAAGGATTTCGTCAAGATTGCTGAACCAATGACGAAGCTCACTTGGAAGAATGAAAAGTTCATCTGAACGAAAAGTTTGCCAGAAGGCATTGAGGAGCCGAAGAAGAGACTTACCACTACACCAATCCTTGCGCTACCCGCAGGAACCGGTGGGTTCTCAATTTACAGTAATGCCTCTGGAAATAGACTGGGTTGCGTTCTTCAACAACATGGGAAAGTATCGCTTACACATATAGGCAACTACAGACTCATGAGAAGAATCATCCCACACCTAATTTGAATTGCTGCAATTATCTTTACTTTGAAGCTTTGGAAGCATGATTTTATGGAAAAGGGAGTGAAATATATACGGACTACAAGAGTCTGAAATATGTTTTCACTCAGGAAGGGCTGAATGATTGACTAAAAGCTAGCTGAAGTAGATGAAGGATTTCAAAATCAACCTGCAGTACCATGTGGTGGTTGTTGCACTTGGTCGATACTGATGGCGAAGTTCTTAACCAAGGACTAGCACCTGCTAGAAGATATCAAGAAGTTTGGACTGGAGGTTGTACTACCTGGAGATAGAAGGACGGAGCTGGATGATGATTCAGTATTGATGAAGTTCGAGGCTGAGAGATAAAAATCAAGAGAACGTAGTTCCAAAACGAGGCACTTTGCAGGCTTAGAGCTCAAGTGTTGGCAGGAACACCTGAGGGTTTCTGAATTAATCAGCATTGGAACTCTGAAGAATGGTGTGAGACTTTGCGTATCGACTGACGAACGGAGGAACGAGTTGATGAAAGAAATGCACCGGTCGTAATACTCCTAGAGATATTAAGATGTAACGGATATGCCTCCATTAATTGGTGTTATGGAATAAAGAAGGACAATTCCAGGTATGAGAATTAGATGTGAATTTGTCAACATGAGGAATTTAGCAAGAGGATAACAAGTTTGTTGGAGCCGCTGGACAATTCAGAATGGAAGTAGGAGCATATAACAATGAACTTTGAGCAATGATTGTCTTGTTCCCAAGGAGGGAAGGGCACCAATTGGATTATAAACCGACTGACTAAGTCAGCACACTTTAATTTCCTTCAAGTTGTTTTATCCACTAAGAAGTGGGCAGCATTGTGCGGGAAGCACATCTACCGGATTCATGGAGTACCGCGGGACGAGCAATCAAAGAGGTAAATCCCGACGCTTGAAGATATTTTGAGATGTTGCGTCTCGGAATTTGGTAGGTCTTGGGAAGACCAAATTGCATTTGGTGAAGTTTTCCTACCAGAGGAACAATCAGTTTTGACGGACCCGGAAGTTGAGGCCAGATACATCAGGTCATTTGAAGTTTAAGACGTGTTGGAAGTGGCATACCAGTTAGTTCTACCAGCTAATCTTGAGAGTGTGCAACGTCTTCTACGTCACAGCTCAGATGCAACATTTCGGATCCGAGTCACAATTTGGATAATTCAGAGCTCAAGTTTTGACTTAACCTTTCAGTGTCAGAGAAACCAGTTGCAAGCCTAGTCAGAGGTAAGAAGAAGATCAGAATTCGAGCCATCACTTATTTTCTTATCTTTTCGTTCTAAACTTGACTGATGCTGACGAAGTTAGCCTAGTTTTGCAAGCTATCTCCTTATCAAGCTTGATCATGACGATATTTTATTGGGTGCACCCACTAATATATTGTCTAATCAGGACCGGTGCATGATGGTCTGATCAACCTCGTGTATTTCGGTTCGCTTTTGTATCCTTTTCGCATGGATGATATCATAAATAAAAACTTTTCCCTCGACCGTCTCATCCATGACTGCCTTGGAAATTCTTTTGGTTGGACCTGAGCTACGGGCGCAATACCCGTACATGTTTGTCTTTCCCCTTACTTTAATTTCGAGGACGAAATTTTCTAAGGAGGGAAGATTGTGAAACCCAGTTTTAGTTGTAAATATATTTTCGTGTTTTAATATTAAACATTTTAAAATCATTATTATTATTAAATATTATTATTATTTTTGGGATGTAAAGATTTCGAAAATTATTATTAACAGGGACTTTTGTATGTTTGGACCCAGACCCGCGTTCGAGCCTGAGCCCAAACCCTCACCCTTTCTTTCCTGTTTGACTTGGTTAATTAAGAGAAATAATAATAATAAAATGAAATATACATTTGTACGGTTGGGAACTAGTCCCTTCCCCTGGAGAATTGGTAACGTACTTTCCTCTCCTCCACACATTCCTAACCCACTCTCCTTTATTATTCCCACAACCCACGTTCTCAACAGTTAACTCACTTCTCTCATTTCCCTTCTGTGAAAGAAAAGCAAACCCATTCAATCTCTCTCTCTCTCTTTCTGTGGAGAACCCAACTCTTCCCGAGGGTTTCCCAAACCCGAGCTCCTCCGCCGTTCTCCGTGGTCGACGACCGACACCCGGCGCCGCCGCCGTTCTCCCGCGCCGCTGCGACCCCCGACCGCCGTCCAGCGACCCTCCGCGGCCACCCCGAGCCGCCATTCCCGCCGGATCTGCGCCCCCGCGTCTCCGGCGAGTACCCCGCGGCCTCCGCCGCTGTCCCGCACAGCCGCCCGCCGTCGAGCCCCGCCTCCCGCGCCGCCAGCAGCCCGCTGCGCCCGTCCGCGCAGAACCGCGCCCTCCGGCCGTTCTTCGCCGCGACCCCCGTGGCCAGCGAGCTCCTCCCCGAGCCCCGCAGTCCGCCGGGATCCGTCCGCCGACGCCTCCCGCGCGTTCGGCGAGCCCTGCCGCCGTTCTCCCGTGGCCGAGCCTCCGCGCCCCGCTGTCAGAACCCGACCCCGTCGCTGTCCAGCACCCTTTCCGTGGATTTTCCCCGCTGTTCGTGGACTTTCCCGCGGTTCGGATCTTCGTCCTGCTGCCGACTTAGTTCGGATTCCATTCCCGAGTTTTTCCCGCGGCTCCCCGCCAACGGAAATAGGTAATTTCTGATAATCAGAGTAGTTCGTCCCTTCTGTGAGTCAATGATGATAGATCGGTCCCCCGGTTCCCTCTCGGGAATCCGGATAGCTGCGTTTTATATTTCGATTAGCTGCGTTAGTTTGTTTTCCTGTGTTTTGCTTGCTGGGTTGGCGTGAATTGGTTGGTATTGGATTCCCGGATATTTCGGGAATTAATTCTGTGGTGCTGGAATTATTTTGGTGGTTATTCTTTGGACTATTTTGGGTAGGATATTTTGGTTGGAAATGGGTTTTCCCTGGTTTGGGACATTTTGCAGGTGTTTGTTGGCGCGCTTCCCAGTTTTGGGTTTATCCCGGAATAGAGGAAGTGCTGCCCAAATTTTTATAAAATTATATTCTTATTAATTTCAAAATCGGCTTTCGAAAATGATTTCTAAAACTGATTTTCGGGCGACGACCGTACCGGTCTGTGGGCCCCGGCGAAATGCAAACGCACCGGTCCGACCGGACGTTGAGGCATAAACCGAAATTTGAGGAATGGACCGAGTCTGAGACTCCTAGCTTCTTTTTATTATTTTTAATATTAGGCTATTTATATTAGATATTTATTTTTCCTGCACTTTAAATTATTTAATAATTCAGTCATTTTCTTAATTAATGTAAAAGAAAGATGTATCGGGCATAAGCCCACCCTAGGACCAGTAGCTGTGCCCATGTATTTGTGTAGCGTAGTTATTTTCTTTTCTTTTTCTGGTGGATGTGATTTGGGTGGATTTTGGATTGATTGCATATTCGTAGTTTAGGACGTAATTTACGGTTTAATTACGAAGTTAGCTAAAATGAATAAAATAATGTTAATTCGCAGTTTATCACTAAAAAGAAATTGTATTTTAATATTACAAAACACAAAGTTTTCCAAATCATAATTGATTCTCGCGATTTTCCAAATTGTATTTGATTTTCGGGATTTTCCAAATAAACCAATTAACCGGCCTAACCAACGCACGTAGTTGCGACGTAACCGTTAGCTGTAATAAATACAACTTAAAACATGACTAGGACTTACTACTAGAGATTGCAACTAGCACATTTAGTCTGGTTATTCAGGAATCTAAGTCGAGTTCTCAACTGTAGGAACTCGAAGTTACAACTGACGTTCCTCCTCGGTACCGACTCGTCCTTCCAGTCAATCTAATACAAGGCAAGTTACGATTTGTGTATTCCTGTATTTTATTTAGTAAAGTTAAGATGTATGTTAAACCACACTGCTGGCACGGAACTTTACCGACTGTTACTGTTACTGAATCTGGGACTGGGGGAATAGTGTAAACGTTTATGACCAAAGCCCCTACTGAACTGACTGTGTTAGCTTACCCCTCTCACACACGGGGATAAGCCATATCGTATCGCTAGGATACTACTGATCAACCCAAGCCGGTCATAGACGTTTACATATTCAAATCACACTGAACTGTTTTAAACTGCTGAAAATACTATTTCAAACTGTTTACCCTGCACTTTTCAATTACTACTTAAATTATGAGATGCATATTTCGTTCTTGCTCCCTCCTGACTGGAGACAACATTTTAGGTAACACTGAGGATGACGAGCTATACTATAATAGCTATTTTGACCCGGTTCTCTTCCATGCGACGGTACCAGAGCCTTCTCCGGAGGACGCTGAACCTGGAACAACTGAACCAGATGTCTAGATAGTTTTTCTTTCTGCATCTTCTTTATTTTGGAGTTTGTAGTTCATTTCTGCATTTTCTTTCCAGTTGTACTTCTGAATATTTATTTAATAAAGTTTCAAATTTCGGATAGAACAGTTGTGACAAATGCACTTGTGTTGTTGTGAATACCTGCAAAGGAACAGCTTACTGCCGCCGTCTCACCACGGTGCAGGCTGGGCATGGTCCGGTTCGACCCATTAACTTGGGATCGGGTCGTGACAGTGATGGTGGTGTTTGTTTTTATTTTCTTTTTCTATTTTGTGTGGTGGTGGTCGGTGGGGTTTTGGCTGGGGATGCCGACGGCGGTGGTGGTGACGGCTGGGCTGTGCTCGGGGTGAGCATGGTGGTGTGGGTACTCGATTTTGGTGGTGACGATGGTTTGGCGGGGTTTGGCCGGAGTCGGTGTTGACCGTGGTTTGTCGGGATAGTTGGTATCGTAGGTGGCTAGCGGGATGGTTGGTGGGTGACCGTGGTCCGGGTGGTAGACTTGGGGATTTCCGGTAGGCAATGGGGCGCTGGTCGCGGGGGTTGTGATTGGGTGGTTGGCGGTGATTTGGCGGTTGTGGTAGGGTGGCGGCTGTGCGGAAGGCGGAGGTTTTAGAATAGGGTTAGGTTAGGATTTTGATGATGTCGGAGTGTGTCCGACACGGAAGAGACGATAGTGTAAATGTAAAATATGGAGTAAGAATTTGAATGGACACAGACACGATGCACGTAGATTTGTGGAGAAAATTGTTGTGGGTGAATAATAAATTGGAGGAGTACCTGCCTATTTATAGGACGTGGGAATTTCCAATTAGATAAAGTTTAGGATTTGTTTAAACCCAAAATAGATAATTCGTAGTTTAATTTAAATGCAATCAAATCCAAATACATATTCAATTTAAATCAAATTAAATTTTTAGTTTAAAAATCAAATGGGACGAATCAAATTGTAAATATTTAACTATTTAAATAAATCCATAAATTCAAATCAAGATTTAAATCGCCATAATAATTCTGAAATATATTTTCCAAAAATACTAATATAATAATTTCAAAAATACATTATTATTTACATTTAAACTCAATAAATATTTACTAATTATATATGTATGTCCAAATGATATTTACATAAATATACTTTTCTAGTATACCATTTTATAGAAAAAATTATTTATTATTATAACTATGTAAATAAAAGGCTTTATAAACAAAATAACAAATTTGGAATTTTGGAACGATAACTAATATACTTATTATATATATTTTGAAACTATAAAAAAAATAAGAAATATGTTTTTTCGAAAAATATGTACGCTTGCACATATTCGCACTCGTCGAGCAATTACGAAAAATAAAATTTTCGTGCGCGATGTAAAATACGACTACGCGACGTACAATACAAAATTTTAAATCAGTACCAAAATTTTTAAAAAAATAGTAGAAATTTAGGGGTTTTACATCCTACCCAACTTAAAAAAATTTTGTCCTCGAAATTAAGAATTCGTAGGGAGGTGAGAAGACACAAAGGGGTATCGATGGAAAACAATCTATAACAAATCATGCCGTAAGAATTTACGATCTAGATCATAGAAAAATAATACGGTATGGTCACGGGTAATGAATGAGGGTCACGATTAATAGAACAAAAAAAAGATTCACTTAAATTAAGCGATTATAGGGTCTTGATAGGGCCGAGTAGTTTGGGATGAAAATATAGCAACATCGATTGGGAATGGTCATAGCCGATGGAAAGGTTAGATGAAGTTCTAGTATGATGCTTTCGTCCTCCTAAAATAGGTGAGGGCGAAGCAATATAGAGTTCGAAGGAGGCATTATCGAATACGAATACGTGATTCAAGGATGACCAAAAAAATTTCAAAAGGAATTGTCAAGGCAGTCGTGGATGGGATTGTAAGGGCCAAGTTTAATTATGTCCCCATCCACGTAGCGTAATAGACAAAAGCGAACCAAAGTGCACTTGGTTGATCAGACCATTATGTACCGGTTCTGATTAGACAATAGGCTAGTGAGCGCTCAATAGCATATGTCATGAACAAACTCGATAAAGAATAAGCTTGCAAAAACTAGGCTATATTAGCATCATTAGTTAAAACAGTAAATACATAGGTACGATAGATTAAGATTTAAAGAAGGTAGAATGATTCTAAGTCATACAGTCGTCCTATAGTCTTCTTGTCCAAGTCCTTGGTTGGCTAGACGGGTTAGGTCCTCTAGATTCTAGGATCTAAATAAGCTTGCTAATATAGGTCACTAGGTCAAAGGGGTTGCTAGTTCATAAGGTATTCTACCCAACTTAAAGAATTAAACTAATGGTGTTTTGGGACAACTAACTAGTAGGGTCAATCTCTAGCAAGCACGAAGGGAAGATAAGAATAGGGATGGAAGGAAGCAAGCAAGATACAATTGATGAGTCAAACGGTAGATAAATCAAGGAAAAAGGTCAAGTATGTGGATGAGATCCTAGACTTCTAATCCTATATGCAGGCTTGCTTGGTACGGTAAAGTAACCAAACAATTTACCTTGACCTGCATGGGCCACCACAAAAACATGTAACGTCCAGTCCCAAAATATGTAGGACTAGGAACGTAGACATGCCAGCTGTATTTATATGAAGTACACTCCAATATATGGAACCCTCATATGAATACATAAGCTGTAAATGCAGTTGAACCATAACTAATCTCATCCACACAAAATAAATGAATAGAAGATCTCATATAATCAATTATGAAATTGTTATTTGGTACATGTAGTTGGGCAGAGACAAATCCACTACCAACTAGTAAAGAAAAATACATGATAGAATAAATAATTTTGGCGAGCGAAGCGAAGACGATCCAAGTGCAATCATCATCGAGAAGTAGCAATGAACACGGCTAGAGCTAAAGCACCTGCGAAAGACAATAGCACACACCTGGAGAGATAATCAGGTCCTCAGAGGGACGTAACAAGACACATAATATCATGCCATATAAACTGAATAAATATTGCTCAAATAAATAAGTAAATCGAATTATAACATGGTCCAATACGTACCTACTGAACGAGCGTACCATCCCCCCAACCAAACAAGGACAGGAGATGGTAAACTAATTTATGGTGACGTATCTTTCCATGCTAAGAATCCAATATGGTATCCGGACCCCAACAAGATTCAATACCTTCTCATCGAAGTAGTAAGTCACACCTACAACCAAACAAGGACAAGATGTGACAAACTATTCCGCGACAAGTTATTGTTCCAAGCCACGGTCAGATACAAGTATCCAAACCAAGAGCACTCGTACCTAACGGATAAAGGTAGCCTACCATTCTAAGTGAAATGTAGTTAAGAACAATCCTTCCTACGTATGGGCCCTGGCTGAATAGGATCGGCATAGTCCCCCCTTGGGGCACTAGAGGTCCAATCAATAAGAGTATAACGTTTCGCAGAATCGTCAGTGGCCGTCAGTAATCATGGGTCAACAATCCCGTATCTCCAGCGGAGAATCCGGGTCACAAAAGAAAGTGCATCGAAGCCCATACGCTAAGGAATTGTCCTCCCCGTCCAATGCCTACTCTGTTGTATCCACAACAATAACCTCTATAACCGCTAAGTCAAACTAAGCATGCAATTCTATTAGCAGTTATTCCTATCGCACGGCTTGTACGTACTGGTGGCCAGCCAATCACGCACTTTCGTGTTCTACATACGACACACAACTTCTTGTTACCACGTGTCAAGGCCAATGAATGCAACACACATGGTGGTCCCTTAAATCTAGGTTTAATTTGTAAGAAAATAATACACAGCAGGAAATATAAATGAACAGTAAGTTCTAGCAAGTTAAGCCATGTATCACAATTTATTTTGCATAAAGAAAATAATACTAATGCATGAAATATGAGCTAAAATAAATAAACAGCAAATGGCAAGGTGTCTTGCCTGGTAGTACGCCTGGTGTTGTGCAATGATCCAGGTGGCACGATCTGCGACTTCGGTACAACAACTATGCATGGTGACCTCTGATGGTGGCACGGATAGTTTTATTGGGTCCAGAAGGGTCAAATTAGTTATGGTGGACATAAGGTAGTTTAGAATTGGCGAGAAAAATAGGATTAGTCATGGACAGAAGGAAAATCGAAGAAATTTGTGTATTTAATACTTATAATATTTTTAGAAAATATTTATAATACGCGAAAATTAGATTTTTATGAGTTGAAATAATTATAGCAAAAATACTTAAATTCAAGAAAAACATTTTTAGGCAAGAATCCTAATTTTGTAAATATATGATTTTTAGGGCTAAAACTAAATTTGTCAAAGTGAAATTATAGGTAGAAAACTATATATATAAATATCATAATATATTCTAAGTTTGAAATTAATTTAGACAAATTTATGATATAACCTTTTTAGAAAGTATTTATAATATCCTTACAAATATATTTTTAATCCGCTACTAGTAGGTACAAAATGATAATAACCAAAAAAGAAAAACACGATAATAATAACAAGGCTCCTTAGCAATTTATATCTAGTATATTAAGATACAAATAACTTAATATCAAAAATATAAATATAAATATATTTTTATATATGTACTGTTTAAAACAGTACTTACAATAGTAAAGATAACTATGATTAATAGTAATAATAATAACAACAGAAAAAAATAACAATAATAATAATAATTATGACAGTAATAATAATAATAATAATAATAATAATAATGATAATAATAATAATAATAGTAATAACAATCAAAACATTATAACTACTGTTCCCCTCTCTCGAAATCAGTAAAAAGAAACCTAAAGGAAAGGGAAGGCAGAGAGAGCAGCGGGCACTCGGGAGAGGGTTTATCAGCGGGGACGCCGTGTAGCACCCAGTTTTCCAAATGAGGATAATTTTGAAATTTTGTGTTTATAATTATTTTAATAATAATATTTAATTCATGATATAATTTTTGATGATTTTAAATTATTTTAAAATTATTTAAATCAATGACTTGTAGTTTTGACGTTTTGCTAGTGAAATCCTAGAGACTGTTTGACCTAGAGCCTAACCATGTGATTATGATATTTTAATATCATTTTTGGCCTAAGGATATTTTTTGCATTTGACCTCTTTGAATTATTTTGATATTATTTTATTATTTATGATATTGTTTTGGGGTTATTTGAGTCGGGTTCGAATTTCAACTCAATCCGACTTGAAACGGGGACCCGGGGGTAGTTTGACTCTAGTGGGACCCACACACTAGTTAGGCATGGCCCACATGATATTAATTTTAGTCCACATGATAGAAATATTTTAGTTAGAGGTTAGACTAATTATTATGGATAAGGTTAGTGTGATTAGAGACTTTAGAATGACTAATTTAGCCCCAACCAATTAGCCCTTTCCTAATACTCATAGAATAGGTTAGTAGGGGCTTTTGGACTTTTCCTAATAGGACAAAACTACCTTTATGGCCAGCCATAATAAGGATAGGGTTGAGCCTCCCATTTGTCATTATCCATCTATTTTTCTCTCTCTTGTTCTTCTCCAAATTCCTAGAGAGCAACCCTAGCAATTTTTCCACCAAATCCTTCCATTTCACCACCAAATCTTCTTCTTTCCTTCTCCATTCTAGCCAAGGAGGAAGCTACCCAAGTTTAGGAGGATTCGGAGCTCGTTCGTGTCCTTTTGGAATCTCTACGTGTCGGTGTCGCTCCGGGAAGGTTTTTCTTCGATTCGATCTACCGGGAGGTATAAATCTCTTCTCCTTTTCATTTCCTCATGCATATAGGTCTATTTTGAACCCATAGGAATGACCCCCATGGTTGTATCTCTATTTGTGTCCATTTTGTGTCCATTTGGAGGTCATAGGAGTGTCCTTTTTGTTGTGGATGTGTTCATGTTACATATATAGATTTATATATATATATATATATTGTAATGAGAGTGTATCTATATTTATATATGTAATAAATGGTTCATGATAATTATATAATCAAGTTTGTGAGTGTGGTTCCTCATATTATTATTACTATTATTGTTGTGGATAATTAGGATATATATTGTGTATTCTTTTGGCTCAAACTATCTAAATCCGTCATGATTTTTATCCACGTTTTTAATTTCAGTCCTAACTTAGAAATGTCATAACTTCTAGCTCAAAGCTCGGTTTAATTTCCCGTTTTTTTTTAAAAGAAGCGTATTGAAGTTAGCTTTCGAAAAACATGTATTAATAGGCCTAATTCTTTCTGTAACTTTCTGGAGAATTATTTGAGTGTCAGCTGTACGAAAGACAAATGCGTTCTCGGTGTTTTCGCGATTTCGGGAGTTTCCGGAAACGAAAATGCGATCCGTTTGAAGTTTAGAAAATCTAACACATAGATCTATAACATACTTTAATTCTAGATTTTAATTCATACTGAGATGGTACAGTATTGATTATTAGTAGGAGTTACTATTCGGCATATGCATTTTATGCACCCTTGTGTGTAATATAATGTTCTATTTGATTTTAACCCATGTTAATGTATATATATTATGCATTTAAATAGAGAATGCAAGCATGAGTAAATGGTTAAATAAAGGATGTATGAGGTGTAAGTATTCTATCTAATGTAAGCATGTATAAGTATGGCTTGTAATGAATATGTAGGTTCCATAGTATGTAATGTATGGTACATATAGTGGTGCAAGAGAATAAATGAATGATGAATGAATGCAAGCATGAATGTAATGTAATAATAGATGTAATATATGCAATATACATGTTAATGAGATGTAATGTTCTATGTTAACACAAATCCTATATTACCTCATGTACCCCCTTACACTATGTTAACACTATCACACTTGACACATTGTTCACTTACACTTTGACACTCTTTGATATGTATACACTATGTATTCCCATTTAACCCTCACTTATCCCTTTTCTATGTTCACATACACACACATAGCCTCTTAAATAAGTATTTATGAATATAGTTAACTTAGCTATGTATGTATATTATATATATGTTAGCATATTGTGTTGTAATATATAAGTTTATATAACCATTTGAAATGCCATGATTATAGACCTAATGTTGAATACCAATATATGCATGTGTATATATGTGTAGACATATATAGCTTAAGTAATAGATTACCTGGTGTATATCCAATGTGAATTCTTACCTATTTGAGTATTGAATAATTGCATGCTATATAGAGTTGGGTGTATGTTGGCTTGTATAGCCTTGTATTGATGTGTGCTTGCTAGGATAGTCTTGGTTAGGCCTAGTAAGACTTGCTGGGTTAGGACATGACCTAGTTTGACTAGTGCAGTTGACCAGAGTTGACCAAGGGTTGACTTTGGCCTAGTTTGACCTAGATTCATGTAGAATGCATTGTAGTGCTTTATATTACCCTTCTGGACATGTTATGACTTGTGCTGTTCTAATTAGGAGACATACACCTCTCCTCGGACAGTATCTTTACCTTGGACATTCAGATATCAGGCGAGTACATTCTCTGATCTTTTCATACTTGTCTGGACTATACTCTTGCTCTAGATTACTTTACTTGATGTTGACACGTATCTTCACGGATTAGTACTATATGGATCCTTTCCTGAGATATTATCCCTCTACGGGTGCATCGGGTATTTCATGTTCATGTACTTTATCATGTGCATCAGGTACTCCTTGTACTCATACTAGTTCATGTTTTTACATGTTCTCATCTGCTTTCATGTGCTTCATGTGGTTTCATGTGCTTTATCATGTGCCTCATGTACTACTCATTACATGAGTTCATATATCTTAGCTGTATTCATGTGCTTATAACATAACTTGAACGGATCCTTGTGTATTGATTGGGGCGGGGTGAGTAGAATTGGTTATGTGATCACTATCCCCAGTAGCTGTATTCATGTACCTCCTTATTTGTATTCATGTGCCCCCAAGCCGTTTATATAACCATTGTGCTCTAAATCACGTAGCCACTTACAGTCTCTACTATCATGTATTTACTTTCAGTTATAAAATATCTTCTGTTTACTCGTACTTCCTATTCAGCACTTCCTGTATTTTACTCTATTGCATGATTTATACTCCTAACCTGCTATGAACTGTTTTAGAGATATGTGCTCGTTCCTGTCCTGACTGGATCTGTTGATAAATTTTACAGATAGCCTGGAGGTTGCCTGCTAGCCTAGAGGAGACAGTAGAGGTTGCGTAGATAGCTAGGGTTTTTGCTTATAGTTTATTTTCAGTCTTCTTGAGTTGTATTTATGGATTACTGTATTTGGGATTTGAGATGTATTCTGAGTTTGTATCTTAGACACTTAGACTTCTATCTGTTGTATCTCTTTTCGATTTCATGTTTTATCTATCTTCCTTTATGCTTTACCTTAGATGTGATTGAGTTTACATTCTGCTATGTCACCCCCATTCGGGGAGTATAAACTGTTTAGTCTTATACTGTTAGATGCATTGAAACCTAGGACAGCGTTCTACCGCCGACACTGCGGCGTAGGCTGGGCGTTGTTACGTTCTCGTGCCCTAACTCTAGGGTGCGGATCGTGACACGCCGGCGGCGAAGCGCGGCGGAGGCCGTTGGACGGGCTGTTCGACGAGACGCGGAGTTGGGCGGCGTGAGCAGCTTGGTCGCGGGCAGAGAAGAGTGAGCGGCGGAGGGTCACGTCGGCGTCGAAAGGTTTCGGCGGGCGGCTGGGGTGATGGAGGCGGCGCAAGGCGTTGGAGTGGATGAGAATGGGAGGAGGATGGCTCGGCGTGGCGAGATCCGCACATTGGCGGCGAGGTGGTGTGGCTCCGGCCGACTAGGGCTTAGGAGGAGGTGGATGGGCGCTGTGGGAGGCTAAGGTCGACAAGGTGGAAGTCCGGATCTCCGGCCGGCGGCGTCAGGTAAGGGGCGGTGATGGTGGTGTTTGTTTTTATTTTCTTTTTCTATTTTGTGTGGTGAAGGTCGGTGGGGTTTTGGCCGGGGATGCCGACGGCGATGGTGGTGACGGGTGGGCTGTGCTCGGGGTGAGCATGGTGGTGTGGGTACTCGGTTTTGGTGGTGACGATGGTTTGGCCGGATTTGGCCGGAGTCGGTGTTGACAGCGGTTTGTCGGGATGGTTGGTGTCGTAGGTGGCTGGCGGGATGGTTGGTGGGTGACCGTAGTCCGGGTGGTGGACTTGGGGATTTCCGGTGGGCAATGGGGCGCTGGTCGCGGGGGTTGTGATTGGGTGGTTGGCGGTGATTTGGCGGTTGTGGTAGGGTGGCGGCTGTACGGAAGGCGGGGGTTTTAGAATAGGGTTAGGTTAGGATTTTGATGATGTCGGGGTGTGTCTGACACGGAAGAGACGATAGTGTAAATATAAAATATGGAGTAAGAATTTGAATGGACACAGACACGATGCACGTAGATTTGTGGAAAAAATTGTTGCGGGTGAATAATGAATTGGAGGAGTACCTTCCTATTTATAGGACGTGAAAATTCTCAATTAGATAAAGTTTAGGATTTGTTTAAACCCAAAATAGATAATTCGTAGTTTAATTTAAAAGCAATCAAATCCAAATCCAAATACATATTCAATTTAAATCAAATTAAATTTTTAGTTTAAAAATCAAATAGGATGAATCAAATTACAAATATTTAACTATTTAAATAAATCCATAAATTCAAATCAAGATTTAAATCGCCATAATAATTCCAAAATATATTTTCCAAAAATACTAATATAATAACTTCGAAAATACATTATTATTTACAATTAAACTCAATAAATATTTACTAATTATATATGTATGTCCAAATGATATTTACATAAATATACTTTTCTAATATACCATTTTATAGAAGAAAAAAATTATTTATTTTTATAACTATGTAAATAAAAGGCTTGATAAACTAAATAACAAATTTGGAATTTTGGAACGATAACTAAAATACTTATTATATATATTTTGAAACTATAAAAAAATAAGAAAAATATTTTTCCTAAAAATATGTATGCTTGTAGATATTCGCACTCGTCAAGCAATTACGAAAAATAAAATTTTCGTGTGCGACGTAAAATACGACTACGCGACGTACAATACAAAATTTTAAATCAGTACCAAAATTTAAATAAAAAAATAGTAAAAATTTAGGGGTTTTACAGTTTGTTATCTGGCATTGGGACCGAAGAAGCAAGCAAAGAGTTAGTCAGGCTATGTCGTTAATGGCTTCAGGTTTAAGACAACTCAGAATGCTATAAATGTCGAATTTATCAATGACGGCATCAGTACCAAGGATTCCGGTGTTTGCATAAGAGGCACCATCTATGACGACGAGCCAAACTTTGACTATTATGGAGTGCTTCGGGATATTGTAGATTTACAATATACTGCCCCATATGATATGCATATTGTGATGTTCAAATATGAGTGGTTCGATACGACACCAAATATCGGTTGGAGAATCGATAAACAATTTGGATTTGTCGATATAAATCATCGCAGGAGGTATGGAGGGTACGATACATTTGCGATAGCAAGTCAGGCTGTTCAAGTCTACTATACAAGATACCCAAGGCGTCGTAGAGATCGATTTGACTGGTGGACAGTATGCAAGATTAAATCTAGAAATACATTCAACGTTGGAGACCCAGCAGACCAAGAGGAACAGATCGAAAAGTCCTAATACTTGGGACAACAGTTGGATATAATGGATGTTGAAGATATTGTTGAGGAAAATAAGGGGAGGAAGAGGTTGATACACAAGACTTAGCTGTCAACCAGGGGAGAAAGAAGCATCTTGTCCCAAATATTGAGGCAGAAAAAGAAGAAGAAGAAAAAGAAGAAGAATTTGATGGGGATGAGGATACAGATGAAATCGAGGATGAAGATAAAGATGAGGATGAGGATGAGAATGAGGATGATGATGAAGATGAGGCCGAGGACGAGAACGAAGACGATGACGATGATTAGGTTAAATATTGTTGTATATTAAAAACACTTCCAATTACATGAATTAAGTTTGACACCATAAAAGCAATTACGTGAATTCATATTTTTTTCGTTCGATCATTTACTTATTGTATGTTTTTCTTTTTGCAGATGGCACTCCTAGTCCCTTTCATCGCGACGGCACTCGTCTCCCTGCCGGTGGTATGTATATTTTAGTTTAGAATTTTATATTCATTTATACTTCTATATTGTTAATTATGTTTATGTGTTCTATTTACAGGTCATGATGGCTGGCCGTGGTCATACTGCTGGTGGTGGTCGTGCTGGTGGTGGTGGTGGTCGTCGTGGTCATGGTCGTGGTGGTGCTGGTGGTGCTGGTCGCATTCAATCTTCCCGGGATGTGATCCCATCCAGCGAACCCGACCCGGAGAGTACCCCGGGCACAGACTCATTCCGCCGTCGATCGACAACTTCATCGAGGCATGAGTCTCCATCCGCTAGCGGATCTGTTCCGCTAGCGGACCCACCAGCGGATCCACCAGTTACTGCACAGTGGGCCCCGGAGTACCCCCATACTTGGTTCCATCCTGTTACTGGGAGTACATACGCAGACCCGCGGATCCTCCGACGGCACCAGAGAGGCCGATAGGCGAGTTCCGACGAGAGCTATGGCCCGCGGGGTCCTCGTAAGTAAATTTAAGATAATCTATTAAATTTCTTTCATTTATTCAAGTTAATAATCCATTCGTTGCTTCTTTGTAGGTTTTTTCGTTTAATGTTTCCAGGTCTCTTGGAGAAATTATCAGGGCTAACTTCCATGGTCCCTACCTCAACTTTTTGTCGATGCCCCCAAACTTGAAGTACGTCTGGCTCGACGAGTTGAGGGTATATATCTATATCTTGTGGTTAATTATTAGTTACTCTTTAATCAACCCTTTTTTAAATTACGTGATAATTGAATTTGTATGTTAGACGATGTTCTGGTGGCCTCCCTATCACGAGGACGCGATCCGCAGGACTTATAACACCCAGTTTTTCCAAATGAGGGTAATTTTGAACTTTTGTATTTTAAATCATTTAATAATAATATTTAAGTCATGATATGATTTTTGGTGATTTTTAGTTATTTTAAAACTATTTAATTGAGTGAAATGTGAAATTGGTGTTTTGCTAGTGTAACCTTAGTCATGCATGACCTAGAAGACTAATCATGACCAAGGAGACCTAATCATGTGTTTAGGATTTCAAATTTCTACATTTAAGCCTAGGGGTATTTTGGTCATTTTGACACTTTTGTGAAATTATGAATTATATTAATTAAATATGTGTTAGTTACATTGTTGAGACTTGACCTAGAAGTTAGCCTAATCTAGATGTTAACCATGACCCTAGAAGCTAAGTTAGAGGATTTCAATTAAGTAATCATATTAGTGTAATATCTAGATATTATTAGGAAAGATATTTTACTTTGGAGATATTTGTGAAAAGAAGCCTTAACCAATAGGAAGCCTTAGAATTTGTTGGAGAAACCTTAGCCACTCATCCTAAACCCTAACCCTAATGTTTTCAACAGCCATCACACATTTCCCCCTATAAATGCAACACATTAATCATTTGCACCATTTTTAATTCATTTTATTTGCCTCCTTTGTGTTCATCCCTAAACTTCTCCCCAAATATCCAAATCAACTCTAATTTGAGCCAAATTTCTTGCATTGGAATCCCCTACTGTTGAGGATGCTAAGGGGATCTAGCTAGCAAGGTTGCACAAGCATTTGGTACCCCCAAGTGAAGAGGACACCCACCCCTATTCTAGGCTTTTTATTGAATTTTTACTCAATAGGTAAAATGCCTCTAAACCTACTAATATTGTGATTTCTCTTCATGGATGCATGTATCTAGGTACCAGGAACCTATAGACTGAGTTTGGTAGAAATTGGATAGGGTTTGGTGTCCGTATCGGACACGTATCTAGGTTTTATTGTAAGTGTTTGATGATTTGCCACTGTCAATTAAATGTTAATATTTTTGAAAACAAATTGCACAATATTCTAGCCCTATAGATGTAGATCTAGGAACCCTAACTCTGAGCACGAATCCGTGCTATTTTCGAGTCGAAAATCGACACGGACACGCAGCACGACGCCTCGTGCGGCTGTCCTGCTACCACTCCCTGTTTTCTCCTTCATTTTGCCACGTGGACTCGTGCCACTTGACACGAGGGTGGGGGCAGTCACTGAAATGACCCCCATCAAGTTTGGTGAGTCCCTGTGTCGTATCGGACACGTAATTGGACGTGCACAGGTTTTACACTGAACTGCACGCAGTACAGTTCGTGTTCTGATACGGGCTTCGTGTCGCCCCTAGATACGTCGTGGTGACGTGTCAGGGTGTCGAACGTGTAGCCCTATACTTGGGCTATATGTGGACACGAACACGTGGCTCCATGTGAGCTGTGTCGTCTCCACGAAGCATCGACATGTCTGCACGACGCTGTCGCGTACAACTGGGTCTGTGTGTGTTTATTTTGAGTGTTTTGATATCTGGACACTTCGTGTCCTATTGTCTGGACACAATACAACCTGTATGACACCTTGCCATGTATAAGACACGATACCAACCATTAATTGTTAATATTAACATGTTTGTCATATTCAAATCCCTAATTCCCCATTTTTCTGATACGGTTTTTAAGTATCAGTGTTCTCTTCGATTTCAGATATTTAATTCATGTTTAAGTGTTAATTTCATATGTTTAACATATTAATTAGTTGCTACTTTTATATGTTATATACTAGGGTTTTGTTCCATGAGTTTTGTTGTGGGTTGATCGGGTTTGGGAGGAGTTTCAGTATAATATCCTGAGAATTCCTGTCATACACACAAGACACTGAGTGTACTTAGATATCCTGAGATTATTCACTGAATTCAGTTCCTATCAGTCACACACACTCATTGCATTGCCCACATTGCACTCTCTTCCCACACACTTGCATTGCCTATGCACATATGTATACAAGTATGCACACCATACACTGCTACCCCCCTGCTGATGATGATCACTGTTATGTAACAGTTATCTTCTTCTTCTTTTTTCTAAAAACTGAAATGGGAGAACCTGAGATTGTCCTGCATCCCTCATACAGGATGCATCTTGCATTCACTGAAACCTTGGCATTCAAATTTGGGTTCATATATGCATGACTACATTTGGGGATGAGAATGGAGTTTTTTGTGTAAAAACTGAAATTTGAATAGGTTCAAGTATGAAAATTCTGAGAGTTCATTCATTGATAAAAACTGAGTTTTTGGGTGCTAATAGGTAAAATGGTTTTGGTAAAACTTGAGAAGTAAAACTGATTTTAACTTATAGAAATGACATGTCAACAGTTCTCAGATTTCTGAGAACCTGAGATGCATATGGCTGTTCATTGTACACACATAGTCTTAACTAATCACTAGACCTATCTACCAACTGTCATGAATACTTTGATTTCCTGAGATTTTGTGCTACCTGAACAGAATGTGTTAGCTCATACACTCACATACTAAATTCTGAGATTGAAACTGAAACTGAGATTTCCCTATAATCAAAACCTGAGAGTGTCATGTGTGTGTCATATGTTTACTGATTCTAGGATTCAATGTAAAGAAAGTTTATACATATTAGATTGTTCAATGTGGAGTTTGATTGTTTTGGCAAACAAATTGGGATTTCAAGTTTGGGTTCAAATTCAGTGTTTGGTTTCAAAAGGGATCCTGAGTTGTATAGGAATCCTGAGATGTACAGTTATGTTAAAACTGAGAACACACTCTTGCTAACCCTCTCACATTCACAAGCCACATATGTGATCCCTACACTGTCAACTATCATTGCACACACACAGCCCCCTTTCCCTTCTATATGTATGCAACACATGTACAATTTATATATAAATAAATGTAGATTTGTATGTATATGCCTTAGCCTCACTATGTACCTATGTACACATGTATGTATATAGATGGTATGTGTAAAGAGTGTTTTGGTATTTATAGTTGAGAGCTTGCCTTAGCTCATTTGCTTCTTGGTTCATTGTAACCATACATATGGTATATATATGTGGAACTATGTACATGTCATTGGGTATATGTGTGAGGTATATGGGATGAGGTTGGGGTTATAAACAATATATGATGTGATATATCTTAGGGTATGATATGGTATGGGATAGAATTTAGGAGTTTAGTTTTAATATAGAGTTGACTAGGTAGTTGACCCTTGACTATGTTGACTAGATAGAAGCCCAAACCCTAAATTTTGACTTGGGTTGACCCAGAGTTGACCAAGTTTGACTGGGACCTAGTTTAACCTAGACAGTTGACCAAGTTTGACTTAGAGTTGACTTTGACCTAGAATTGACTTAGAAGCATGTAGATTGCATCGTAGACTTCATTTATCTTATTTTTAACACCTTATTACCCATACTGCTCTATTTAGGACTTTGTGACTCCGGTGCAGACATCTGATATTTCATTACTCTTTTCAGAGTAACAGGCGAGTACATTCTCTGACAGTTCTTTCATTTACTTGTCAATTACTGTACTTCAGTTCTAGTTAGCTGTATGTGATTCTCTGTTACAAACACGTATTATTATTTCTGAATCCATGTATGCGACACACATACTTACTTGTCTTACCTCTATTATTCGAATCATCATACGAATCACCATACGAATCAATTCGAATCATCCTATTCGTATCTTCATCTGTTGGTTGGACTTGTATTCGTCTTATGTGTTGGATTACGGATTCATTTGTATTAGACTGGGCGGGGAAATACTGATTAGACATGTAGACATATCCCCCTATTCAAATCACCCCTCTGCGAATTATATTCGAACGATAGCCATCCCTCATCTGATCAGTGAGTGGTGTGCCGTATTACCTACAGCCGTTTACATATCGAACTCGGTATTTTAAAACACACTTGGAGAATTTATTCGAATCATTGTTTGACTACTATTCGAATCACTATTCGTATCACCTTATTCGAATCACTATTCGCATCACCTTATTCGAATCACCTTATTAGAACAATGATTAGAATCACATTCAACTCATCTTGTATTAGACTCACTTTGGGATTACACTCGACTTATATTGTACCATCTGAACTTATTATGTTACTCTAGTTCAGCTAGATCTTGTTTTACAGTCTTCTTTGCTATGTTTCTCTTCTTGTTTAGTTACATTACTTTCATTGTACCTTAACTGCTTCTCTACATCACTACCTGTATAAAACTGCCATATTCATCAATACAACTGTCTATAACTGCTTTATAGTTCTCTGTCATTTACTTGGAATTTCTTGATGAAATGTACTCGTTCCTGTCCTGACTGGACCTGTTGAAAATATTACAGATGATTGCCCTGAGGACATTTGTCCCACTTGCCTTGGAGCAGGAGACGGCTTAGCTACCTTTGGCCCCGACACTCAGGAGTGATCGGGAGACTAGCTAGTAGACTTGGTTTAGTTTTCATGTTTTAGAACTTGAATTGTAATAACTTGAGATTCGAGTTTGTATTTGAAGTTTGTTTGAGATATTATTATTTAGTAGTTTATAAATGTTGTTATTTACTTTTAGTTATAAACTTCTGTGTTATCTTATCGTGCTTAGACTGTGATTGAGATTTTATTATATCCATACTTGTCCTCCGTTCGGAGTTGAGATATTGACAAGTACATTATATAATTGTGTGAGTTGTTGATTAGATAGTAACCTAGGACAGCGCTCTACCGCCGACACTGCGTCGTAGGCTGGACGTACCCACTTCTCATGCCCTTACTCGAGGGTGCGGGTCGTGACACGTTTTTAGTGGTGGCCCATGCAGGTCGAGTTTATGTAGTGGTATTCGAACTAGAGTATCACTACAGCCTGCGATAGGATTGAGAGATAGGTTTAAACGGAGAGGTACTCAATCACAGTTAGGAAAATTCTGCTTTAAATCATGCCATCTACATATCGTACTGATTTGCCTTCTTTGAAATAAACTGTCCTCCTTTGATATATCGATTCCTGCTCAGTATTGACTTCCTTGTTCGATCTGTCATCAGGATGGTGGAGACACGATCACATCGCTCGGGTGCAGCAGTAGTTGTAGAGGGGACTGCCACCTCTCAGCCAGATCAGCAGGGTCAGGAGGCTGCAACTCCTACCATCTCTATTCATATAGGGACTTCAGCAGCAGCAGCTAGGGGTATGCCTCCACCAGTTCAGGGGCAGGACCCAGTCATCCCAGATATGCAGTTCCAGCAGCCGCCGCCTACAGGACACGTGGATGCGACACAGATGTTTGCCTACTTCCAGCAGTTTATGGACCGGCAGCAGGCCCGACAGGACAGGGGCATGGAGTTGGTCCTTACGACAGTCGCAGCTCGACCAGTGATCCAGCAGCCGAGGACACCGGGGATAGAGCAGTTCCAGAAGATGAGCCCCAGAGACTTTCTGGGGACAGAGGGGATTTTATATGCCGACGAGTGGATCGAGCATATTGAGGAGATCTTTCGTCTGGCCCGGATACCGGCAGATCTCCAGATAGAGGCAGCAGCTAGCCGGATTCGAGATCTTGCTCGCACCTGGTATCAGTCAGACCCCAGGGTTGGGGTAGCTGGACAGACCTGGGAGGAGTTCAAGGGCTTCTTTAAGAAGAGGTTCTTCCCAGATTCAGCGCTCCGAGCCTTGGAGTCGCAGATCAAGAGCTTAGTTCGGGGGAGCCTGTCAGTGGAGGAGTCCGCTGGGGAGTTCGGCCGCCTCGGCAGATTCGTAGAGGACTTGAGCGAGACGGCGAAGGCCCAGAGGTTCCGGAAGGGTCTGGTCAAGGAAGTCAAGTCCTTGACCAAGGACAACAGGGATGCCCCTTTTGAGGAGATTTTGACAGGAGCCTTATTGGCTGAGGACGACCTTGAGCTTAGCCTCAAGAGGGGGTGAGACCCAGTTGGGGGCAGCAGCAGCAAAGGCCAGGCCAAGAGGCCTCACGTACAGTTTCAGCAGGCACAGCATCAGCCTAGAGGACAGGACCGCAAGGTGCAGACTTGTGCTTACTGCAAGAGGGCAGGGCACGGTTGGGAGACTTGTTATAGGAGACAGAAGGTTTGTCTGTTCTGTGGATCCGCTGCTCATCAGGTCAGGGATTACCCTACTGTACCCGTATTTGATGGAGCACCGGGTTAGAGAGAGAGCTAGGCCACCTGCAGTGCAGCACCATGCCCAGAGGGGTGGAGCTTTTGCTATGGCAGTCGAGGAGACTGACGCTGCAGGTGACGGGTTAGCAGGTTTGACCTTTTTGTTCTTCCTTCCCACTTTCATGTGTGATTTCCATTCGTACCTGCCAGGATATGATTGTGATATGCTAGATAGCGTAGCTACCCTGTTCGAGACTGTGGAATCACGACCAGTAGGACAGAGTTTTGTATATTATCTTGACCTTGTTTGATTTGGGGGTTTGACCTAGCAGGAGTACGATCATCTTAATTTCGAGGACGAAATTCTTCTAAGGGGGGTAGACTTGTAACACCCGATTTTTCCAAATGAGGGTAATTTTGAACTTTTGTATTTTAAATCATTTAATAATGATATTTAAGTCATGATATAATTTTTGGTGATTTTTAGTTATTTTAAAACTATTTAATTGAGTGAAATGTGAAATTGGTGTTTTGCTAGTGTAACCTTAGTCATGCATGACCTAGAAGACTAATCATGACCAAGGAGACCTAATCATGTGTTTAGGATTTCAAATTTCTACATTTAAGCCTAGGGGTATTTTGGTCATTTTGACACTTTTGTGAAATTATGAATTATATTAATTAAATATGTGTTAGTTACATTATTGAGACTTGACCTAGAAGTTAGCCTAATCTAGATGTTAACCATGACCCTAGAAGCTAAGTTAGAGGATTTCAATTAAGTAATCACATTAGTGTAATATCTAAATATTATTAGGAAAGATATTTTACTTTGGAGATATTTGTGAAAAGAAGCCTTAACCAATAGGAAGCCTTAGAATTTGTTGGAGAAACCTTAGCCACTCATCCTAAACCCTAACCCTAATGTTTTCAACAGCCATCACACATTTCCCCCTATAAATGCAACACATTAATCATTTGCACCATTTTTAATTCATTTTATTTGCCTCCTTTGTGTTCATCCCTAAACTTCTCCCCAAATATCCAAATCAACTCCAATTTGAGCCAAATTTCTTGCATTGGAATCCCCTACTGTTGAGGATGCTAAGGGGAGCTAGCTAGCAAGGTTGCACAAGCATTTGGCACCCCCAAGTGAAGAGGACACCCACCCCTATTCTAGGCTTTTCATTGAATTTTCACTCAATAGGTAAAATGCCTCTAAACCTACTAATATTGTGATTTCTCTTCATGGATGCATGCATCTAGGTACCAGAGACCTATAGGCTGAGTTTGGTAGAAATTGGATTGGGTTTGGTGTCCGTATCGGATACATATCTAGGTTTTATTGTAAGTGTTTGATGATTTGCCACTGTCAATTAAATGTTAATATTTTTCAAAACAAATTGCATAATATTCTAGCCCTATAGGTGTAGATCTAGGAACCCTAACTCTGAGCACGAATCCGTGCTGTTTTTGTGTCGAAAATTGATACGGACACGCAGCACGACGCCTCGTGCGGCTGTCCTGCTACCACCCCCTGTTTTCTCCCTCATTTTGCCACGTGGACTCGTCCCACTTGACACGAGGGTGGGGGAAGTCACTGACATGACCCCCATCAAGTTTGGTGAGTCCTTGTGTCGTGTTGGACACGTAATTGGACGTGCACAGGTTTTACACTGAACTGCACGCAGTACAGTTCGTGTTCTGATACGGGCTTCGTGTCGCCCCTGGACACGTCGTGGTGACGTGTCAGGGTGTCGAACGTGTAGCCCTATACTTGGGCTACATGTGGACATGAACACGTGGCTCCATGTGAGCTGTGTCGTGTCCACGAAGCATCGACATGTCTGCACGACGCTGTCGCGTACAACTGGGTCTGTGTGTGTTTATTTTGAGTGTTTTGATATCTGGACACTTCGTGTCCTATTGTCTGGACACAATACAATCTGTATGACACCTTGCCATGTATAAGACACGATACCAACCATTAATTGTTAATATTAACATGTTTGTCATATTCAAATCCCTAATTCCCCATTTTTCTGATACGGTTTTTAAGTATCAGTGTTCTCTTCGATTTCAGATATTTAATTCCTGTTTAAGTGTTAATTTCACATGTTTAACATGTTAATTAGTTGCTACTTTTATATGTTATATACTAGGGTTTTGTTCCATGAGTTTTGTTGTGGGTTGATCGGGTTTGGGAGGAGTTTCAGTACAATATCCTGAGAATTCCTGTCATACACACAAGACACTGAGTGCACTTAGATATCCTGAGATTATTCACTGAATTCAGTTCCTATCAGTCACACACACTCATTGCATTTCCCACATTGCACTCTTTTCCCACACACTTGTATTGCCTATGCACATATGTATACAAGTATGCACACCATATACTGCTACCCCCCTGCTGATGATGATCACTGTTATGTAACAGTTATCTTCTTCTTCCTTTTTCTAAAAACTGAAATGGGAGAACCTGAGATTGTCCTGCATCCCTCATACAGGATGCATCTTGCATTCACTGAAACCTTGGCATTCAAATTTGGGTTCATATATGCATGACTACATTTGGGGATGAGAATGGGGTTTTTTGTGTAAAAACTGAAATTTGAATAGGTTCAAGTATGAAAATTCTGAGAGTTCATTCATTGATAAAAACTGAGTTTTTGGGTGCTAATAGGTAAAATGGTTTTGGTAAAACCTGAGAAGTAAAACTAATTTTAACTTATAGAAATGACATGTCAACTGTTCTCAGATTTCTGAGAACCTGAGATGCATATGGCTGTTCATTGTACACACATAGTCTTAACTAATCACTAGACCTATCTACCAACTGTCATGAATACTTTGATTTCCTGAGATTTTGTGCTACCTGAACAGAATGTGTTAGCTCATACACTCACACACTAAATTCTGAGATTGAAACTGAAACTGAGATTTCCCTATAATCAAACCCTGAGAGTGTCATGTGTGTGTCATATGTTTACTGATTCTAGGATTCAATGTAAAGAAAGTTTATACATATTAGATTGTTCAATGTGGAGTTTGATTATTTTGGCAAACAAATTGGGATTTCAAGTTTGGGTTCAAATTCAGTGTTTGGTTTCAAAAGGGATCCTGAGTTGTGTAGTAATCCTGAGATGTACAGTTATGTTAAAACTGAGAACACACTCTTGCTAACCCTCTCACATTCACAAGCCACATATGTGATCCCTACACTGTCAACTATCATTGCACACACACAGCCCCCTTTCCCTTCTATATGTATGCAACACATGTACAATTTATATATAAATAAATGTAGGTTTGCATGTATATGCCTTAGCCTCACTATGTACCTATGTACACATGTATGTATATAGATGGTATGTGTAAAGAGTATTTTGGTATTTGTAGTTGAGAGCTTGCCTTAGCTCATTTGCTTCTTGGTTCATTGTAACCATACACATGGTATATATATGTGGAACTATGTACATGTCATTGGGTATATGTGTGAGGTATATGGGATGAGGTTGGGGTTATAAACAATATATGATGTGATATATCTTAGGGTATGATATGGTATGGGATAGAATTTAGGAGTTTAGTTTTAATATAGAGTTGACTAGGTAGTTGACCCTTGACTATGTTGACTAGATAGAAGCCCAAACCCTAAATGTTGACTTAGGTTGACCCAGAGTTGACCAAGTTTGACTGGGACCTAGTTTGACCTAGACAGTTGACCAAGTTTGACTTAGAGTTGACTTTGACCTAGAATTGACTTAGAATCATGTAGATTGTATCGTAGACTTCATTTATCTTATTTTTAACACCTTATAACCCATATTGCTCTATTTAGGACTTTGTGACTCCGGTACAGACATCTGATATTTTATTACTCTTTTCAGAGTAACAGGCGAGTACATTCTCTGACAGTTCTTTCATTTACTTGTCAATTACTGTACTTCAGTTCTAGTTAGCTGTATGTGATTCTCTGTTACAAACACGTATTATTATTTCTGAATCTATGTATGCGACACATATACTTACTTGTCTTACCTCTATTATTCGAATCATCATACAAATCACCATACGAATCACTATTCGAATCACCCTATTCGTATCTTCATATGTTGGTTGGACTTGTATTCGTCTTATGTGTTGGATTACGGATTCATTTGTATTAGACTTGGCGGGGAAATACTGATTAGACATGTAGACATATCCCCCTATTCGAATCACCCCTCTGTGAATTATATTTGAAGGATAGACATCCCTCATCTGATCAGTGAGTGGTGTGCCGTATTACCTACAGTCGTTTACATGTCGAACTCGGTATTTTAAAACACACTTGGAAAATTTATTCGAATCATTGTTTGACTACTATTCGAATCACTATTCGTATCACCTTATTCGAATCACTATTCGCATCACCTTATTCGAATCACCTTATTAGAACAATGATTAGAATCACATTCGACTCATCTTGTATTAGACTCACTTTGGGATTACACTCGACTTATATTGTACCATCTGAACTCATTATGTTACTCTAGTTCAGCTAGATCTTGTTTTACAGTCTTCTTTGCTATGTTTCTCTTCTTGTTTAGTTACATTACTTTCATTGTACCTTAACTGCTTCTCTACATCACTACCTGTATAAAACTGCCATATTCATCAATACAACTGTCTATAACTGCTTTATAGTTCTCTGTCATTTACTTGAAATTTCTTGATGAAATATACTCGTTCCTGTCCTGACTGGACATGTTGAAAATATTACAGATGATTGCCCTGAGGATATTTGCTCCACTTGCCTTGGAGCAGGAGACGGCTTAGCTACCTTTGGCCCCGACACTCAGGAGTGATCGGGAGACTAGCTAGTAGACTTGGTTTAGTTTTCATGTTTTAGAACTTGAATTGTAATAACTTGAGATTCGAGTTTGTATTTGAAGTTTGTTTGAGATATTATTATTTAGTAGTTTATAAATGTTGTTATTTACTTTTAGTTATAAACTTCTGTGTTATCTTATCGTGCTTAGACTGTGATTGAGATTTCATTATACCCATACTTGTCCTCCGTTCGGAGTTGAGATATTGACAAGTACATTATATAATTGTATGAGTTGTTGATTAGATAGTAACCTAGGACAGTGCTCTACCGCCGATACTGCGGCGTAGGCTGGACGTACCCACTTTTCGTGCCCTTACTCGAGGGTGCGGGTCGTGACAGGACTTACAGAAGCGTTGCCTCGAAGAAGATATGGGATATGATTCATGACCTTAAAATGGGGCAGACGAGGCCGAATTGGATCCGGCAGGACTATTATGAGGAGCTATTGGATATGATGGATACTCCTGCGTACAAAAAGAAATCGAAGAAGGCAAAGACGAACCGACGGGCCACGGGGCTTCATGTGGGGGGATCAAGGCCCCACACAGCGGCGCTTGCAGATCTGGTGAGATACCGCAATTTTATTTTACTATCGAATTCGGTATTATTAATATACGGAGTTAACTAAATTCTACAAAAATTTTGTATGCAGACCCAACGGGCGGTAAAGGAGGGAAGGGTACCAGAATCGGTCACCATGCATGATTTGTTCCAGCATATGTACAAGAGACGAAAGGACGGGACCTTCGTCGATGATCGGGCCAAGGAGACCGATGTAAGTACTTATGTTTATGAGATTTACGTTAGAATTAAAAGTATTTGGACTATAACTTAGGTAAACTTAGGATTCATACTATAACTTAGTGAAACATAGGATTTATATTACAACTTAGGTAAATATTATAGTATAAACACATTCATTTGATAGGTTGTGTATCGTGAGGCTCTTAGTCGGGCTCAATCAACTGCTGCCGAGGATGTCGGTGAAACGACGCCCGCCCGGACGCCCTCTTCTATGGTCGCTCACAACGACTTGTTCGTAGATACCATCGGCGGCTTTAAGAAAGGGCGCCTTTACGGAGTCAGCTCCCTATGGCCGTTGCACATGGCGACTCAGAGATTTCCACCGACACCGCCTCCTCCCGTGGCCCTGGCAGACGATGATGTGAGGTCACAGCTTTTGCAGCTGCACGAGGCGATGTCGTCCTTACGGGAGCAAATTGCCACGTACTTTTCGCCTCCGTCTGCTGCTGCCGATCCGTCTGCTGCTGGTGTCGGTCCGTCAGCTACTGGTGCCGGTCCTTCTTCCGTCGGTCATCTTTCTTTCAACCCTGCTACCCCACTGGTACCACCTCCGACTGTGATGGCACTCATTGACCTCATGTCGGCAGAACAGCTACGCCGACTTCCGGACAGTGTCTTCGACGGATTGTCGCCGTACATAGTGGAGCAGTATTATCGTCGGTCACATGTGGGATTACCACCATCGAACAATCGAACTCCTCCTGCTCCTTGAATTATTGTATAAGAATAGTTTTTAAATTTAGAATATTTGTGGGAATTTTGGATTATAACGACGGATATTACTTTATAATTTTTGGATTATTGCTGTCTATTTTATATTGGTTTGGGTGATGCATATTTGTGATTATATATTGGTCTATGTGATTTTTGGATAATTGGTGTGCATTATATTCGTATGTGATTTATATTGGATTATATATTGGTCTATGTGATTGTATATTGTGATTATATATTGGTCCGATGTTCGGATGTTGTGTGAACAGGGAAAGCTCTGTAATTTTTTTAAAAAAATATCTCAGTTAGCGACGGACTAGTGACGGGTTAGCGACGGATATCATCAGTTACCGATTAAATTTCGACGGAATATCCGTCGTTAACTGGAGAATTCCAAATATTTCCAGTTAGCACGGATGGTCGACGGCCAGCCGACGGAATACCTTACATAGCGACAACTTTCCGATGGAACATCCGTCGGTAAGGTTCTGGTGGTATGAAGGTGCACAGAACGGTAGCGATGGATATTCCGTCAGAAAGCTGTCGCCATGGTCAACGGATTAGCGACGGACTATACGTCGCCATGGTTCTGAAAATGTTAAGCATTTCTAGAACCAGGTCGACAGATTATCCGCCACTAATCTGTCGCTAAGTCGTCCCTAGTTAGCGATGGTTGTCGACGGTATAGCGATGAAACAATACCCTCTGATACACGATAATGACGGTTTACCGACGGACTATCCGTCGCTAAGTGTCTTTACAATTCAATACTTAATACTTGAATTCGATGAAAGATCGTCGGCAAGTCATCGCTAATGCAACGAATAATGACGACGGAAAGCCGCCGCTATTCCGTCGACTGATGACTACGTAGCGACGGCTTTTATTAGCGACGAGCTGATTGTCGATCCGTCAGTGATCCGTTGCTAATAAGGATTAGCGACGGATAGTCGACGGATCTGGCCGTCGCTAAAGCAACATATTTTGGTAGTGCCACCAGTAAAGTTGAGTACTGACACCCACACAGTTTTTATGTGCAGGCACAGGTAGAAGCACGTGGCACGGAGCTCGCTTGGATGCGTCGAGGCACGGAGTTCCTTGGCGATTTGAAGCGTATGGCCGTATGGAGTCAAGACTTATACGGGACATAATATATGGACATTGCCTTCCGAAGCATCCGCTGGCTCAAGCATTATATCAAGAGATGAGAGAGAGCAGAGCGACTTGTAAAATAAGAAAAAAGTGAGCTTGAGAGACTTGTAATCATAGCCTTACGCCCTATTGTAATCTTATTGTTCAATATCAATAAAGAGCACTTTTGAATAACTTGTGTGTTGCTTCTAAATTTTTGCTGCATGTTCAATATTCCCGCTTGGAACTTCTGTGCGACGACCCCGTCGCAGCCGCTATAATCGGCCGTTATGAAACTGTCTTGCACGAGCGCAATCTAGGCTCGTGCGGCATCACGCCTTAGCGAGGGCGATCGCTCCTACGGGAGCAGGGCATAACACATGCGGACTGGCACTATGCGATACTATGCAGCCATACGGACTGGCACTATACAGTACAATGCAGCCATGCGGACTGGCACTATGCAGCCATGCAGACTGGCACTATGTGGCACTATACAGCCATACGGACTGGCACTATACGATACTATGCAGCCATGTGGAATGGCACTATGCAGCCATGTGGACTGGCACTATACGACATTATACAGCCATGCGGACTGGCACTATGCAGCCATGCGGACTGGTATTATACAGCCATGCGGACTGGCACTATACGATACTATAAAGCCATGCGGACTGGAACTATACGGCACTATGCAGCCATACGGACTAACACTATACTGCACTATTCATCGTCCCTGCCAGAACAAAGACATATGAACATAAAAGATGTCCAAAACTTGCTTTGGCCATAACTTCCTCAAAACAAGTCGAAATCTAACTTTTCAAAGGTCAAAATTGTGTATATTCAAATTCTCTACCACATAGAATACTTAGGTTTCAAAAACAAGTAAGTTTGATAGATCAAAACCCAAGAAAACCTAAAATGGCACAAACTTAGATCTACAAGAAAATATTCACCAAATTGAAAAATTCCAAGTTCTAAAGTGTCATAGAATCATGTAAGAAAGACAATGGAACAAATAGAATTAGGTTTCTCCATGAAGCAAGTTGCACTTGCCTAGGATTTCTTGGTAGGTGGAGAGAGTTATGAGGAAGAATAAGAAGTAATAAAGAGTAAAGGAAGAGAGAGAAAGTAGTTGGGGGTTTATAAAGAGAGGGGATGGTTCAACATGTAGAACCAACCATCAAAATAAATTAAACCAATCCATCCAAAGCAAGTCAAGTTGGACCAAACCAACCCAAGTTCAACCCTAGTCAAGATACATCAAGGCAAGCCATAAAAAATACAAAAATACAGTAAATAATATACGGGTCAAAATCCGTACATGTACACTAGAAATATGTATAACAAAAAATGGGAGTGACAACTCTACCCACCTTAAAAAAATCCATCTTCGAAATTTAATCAAGAGGCTAGAGATGTTGGGGCAGGCTATATTTATCATAAGCAAGCTACGACTAGCAGTCAATCAAGCAATCATTCATGCAAAAAAGAAATTAAGAGCATAAGGCATAAGGAAGATATTATACCTTATGAGTCAACAGGTGTGGATATCGCGGGCGGATATCATCCTCATGCTTCAACGTTGACTCACCCAAAGAGTGGTGACCCCAAGCAATACGGACTAAACTAATAGTCTTGTTCTTGAGTACCTTCTCTCTTCGGTCCAATATGAATACGGGCCTTTCCTCATACGAAAGGTTGGTACCAGTAACCAATTTTGAATGATCAAAGATATGGCTCAGATCCGGGATATATCATCACAATTAGGATACATGGAATACGTCATGTACCTCATGTAACGATGGCAGAAGAGCAAGACAATAGAACACATCACCTACTCATTCGAGAATGTCAAACGGCCCTATATACCTAGGACTAAGCTTTTCCCGTACGCAGAATCGAATGACGTCACGGGTAGGCGAGATCCTAAGGAATACGTGGTCGCCAATAGAAAACTCAAGAGAACACCGATGAGAATTGTCCCAATGGCGCTGACGATCTTGTGCAACCCGAAGATGATCTTTAACTTGTATAACCACCTCGATAGTCTGTATAACCATCTTTGGACCAAGCATCTGTCTCTCGTCAATATCATCCCATGCTAATGGAAATTTGTACTTTCTGTCATACAAGGCCTCAAAGGGTGCCTTCTGGATACTGGCCTAGAAACTATTGTTATAGGAGAACTCTACTAGATGCAGGTAATCTTTCCATGAACCACCAAAGTCAAGCATACAAGACCACAACATATCTTCAAGAGTCTGGATCGTGCGCTCCGACTGACCATCTGTCTGCGAATGATAAGCTGAATTAAACTTGTGACGAGTCCCCAAACTCTCTTGAAGACTCTGTCGAAAGTGCAATGTGAATCCTGAATCTCTGTCTGATATGATACTAACTGGCACTCCATGTAATCTGATAATTTGCCTGAGGTAGATCTATGCCAGCTAATCTGTCGACTGACCAATTCTGAAGGAGAAAAAATGAGCTACCTTCGTGAGATAATCAACGATAACCCATATAGCATTCCTGCCAGCCGGGGATTTAGGTAACCCAGTTACAAAGTCCATTGTTATATGCTTCCACTTCCATTATGGGATCGGTAACGGTTGAAGAAGTCCAGCTGGTCTCTGATGTTCAGCTTTAACTTTTTGGCAAACTAAACATCGGGAGACAAACCGGACTATCTCCCTCTTCATGCCATACCACTAGAAATAATGACGGATGTCTCGGTACATCTTCGTGCCACCGGAATAAATTTAATACTGAGAACTGTGAGCCTCTGCCATAATCTTATGTCTGAATCACCACCGGATACACAAAGACGCCTTCCATGACGGAGTGTACTATCTTTGTGAATACATAACTCGGGTATTCGTCCTGTTTCATATTTTGTCCTGAGCCACTGTAGCTTGAAATCTGTTGATTGTGCCATCTTGATCCTCTCAACTATGCTGGATTGAGCTTGTATACTGGCTATCAATGCTATGTTGGTAGGGAGAACTATCTTTATCCCCATATTCTGAAGGTCTGTTAACAACTCTGGTTGTGCTGTTAGAGAATAAACTCCAACTCTTCTGTTCAATGCATTTGCTACTACGTTGGCCTTTCCCGAATGATACTGCAGGTTGATGTCGTAATCCATAAGTAGCTTTAGCCATATCCTCTGACGCATGTTAAGATTCTTCTGAGTAAACACATACTTCAGACTCTTGTGGTCGGTAAAAATCTCTACCCGATCTCCAAACAGGTAATGTCTCCATAGCTTAACTGCAAAAACTACCGCTGCTAACTCTAAGTTGTGGGTTGGATAATTCCTCTCATGATCGTGAAGCTGATGTGATACATAAGCTACTACCTTACCATGCTGCATCAAGACACATCCTAATCCCTTGCCGGAAGTGTCACAACAGACTAAAAATCCTTCAGTCCCATCTGGAAGCGTGAGAATGGGTGTCGTCATCAAGCCTCGCTTCAACTTCTCAAATAAACTCTGACACTCTGTTATCCAAGCAAACTGCACATCCTTACGGGTCAACTGAGTCAAGTGCGCTGAAATCCAAGTGAAGTCTGATACAAATCGTCGGTAATAGCCAACCAATCCTAGGGAACTACGAACCTCTGCGACGGTACTGGGTACTGGCCATATCTCTATAGCCACTATCTTCTGGGGGTCTACTTCCGCTCCACCTCTGGTGTTGATGTGACCCAAGTACAATATGCGGTCAAGCTAAAACTCATACTTACTAAACTTCGCGTACAACTGGTGCTCTCTGAGAATCTGAAGGACCACTCAAAAATGATGCTCATGCTCCGCTTCACTCTTCCTATAGACCAAGATGTCATCTATAAACACTATCACAAACTGATCCAAATAAGGCATGAAGATACGATTCATGAGGTCCATGAATACAGCTGGTGCATTGGTCGCTCCAAATGGCATAACAAGGAACTCCCAATACATATATCTTGATCTGAATGCTATCTTCTAGATGTCTTATTCTCTAACTCTGATATGATGGTACCCCTACCATAAGTTAATCTTCGAGAATACTGTCGCTCCCCTGAGCTGATCAAATAAGTCATTTATCCTTGGTAGAGGATATTTGTTCTTGATTGTTACAGAGTTCAAGGTACGATAATCAACACATAATCTTGACATACCATCTTTATTTTTCACAAGAAGTATCAGGGCTCTCCAAGGTGATCCACTAGTACGAATGAATCCTATGGTTCTGAGTTATTCAATCATCTTGTACAAGATCTCTAACTTTGAAGACGTCATTTTGTAGACTCGATCTCTGACACCGGTGCCATCCCTGGAAGCAAATCGATGGTAAACTCTATCTCTCTCTCTCTGGGGGCATGCGTGGAAGCTCTTCGGAAAATATATCAGAAAACTCTTCTACTACTCTGGAAAACTAAACTGCTACTGCTACTGTCATTCGCAAGACTATTGGTGAAGGTTCTACTTCACATCTGGAAAATGAAAACTCTGGTTCTCCTGGAATACCAAAAATAATCCTGCCAATATGGCACTCTATTCTTACGTATTGATCCTTCAACCAATCCATTCCTAGGACCACATCATAGTCGGCCATCGAAAATTCTATCAATCTAGCAGGAAACTCTCTACTGCTAACTACGATTCGACACGAGAAATAGACTCTATCTACTCCCACAAGACCGTTACCAGTAAGTATATTGAGCCTTACTGATAATGACTCGGGCTCCAGTCCTATCCGTATTGTGAATCGTGCAGACATAAATGAATGCGATGCACCCGAATCAAATAATACTGATGCTGGAAAAGAGTTGACGAGAATGGTATATGCCACCACCTCAACTGATGCCAATTCTTCTTCTACTGTTAGAGCCATAGCCTGACCTTGTCCTCTTGGTGCTGGTCCCCTCTGTTGGTGACCTCTCTGCCTGTTCTGAATCTGAGCTTAGGCATACTGCTGAACCTGAGGCGACAATGGCCTCGGAGGCTGGTACTGCTGCTACACTGGTGCTGGAGCCCTAACCGATGGACTAGTTAGGTTTGATGACGATGAACTGGCTCTATTCGGACAGGACTCTATCATATGGTCTGGTACCCCACAAGCTAAGCACAATCCTTGTGTTCTACGACACTCTGATACTACATGTCCTGGCTTTCTACAATAAGTGCAGCCCATTACGGAAGACTGCTTCTGCTTTTGTTGCTGAGGATACGCCAGTGTCGAGTGCTGAACCGACAAAACTGTAGTCGTCCTCCTAGGAGCTTCAATAGTCAAAGTCCTAGCTGCCGGAGATGGTGCTGATGACTGGGACATCTGTCTATGGGACCTCTTCCGTCCTCCGCTTCTATCTACAATCCTCTGCGAAGTATATCTATGCCTCTTCGCTGCTTGTAAGACGGTATCAAACGTCTGGTGATCAAACTACTCCATTGATATAATGATCTCTAGGTGGAGTCCCTGCTGGAATTGCTGGGCTCGGTCCAATTCGGTTGCCACCAAGGTAGGAACAAACCGACTAAGCCAAGAAAACTCGGCCGTATATCCATCGACCGTCCTTACCATCTGCTTAAAATTGGTAAATCTCATCTGTAGATCATAGCGAGCTACTACGTCGAAATACTTCGTCTGGAACTTGTCGCTGAATACCGTCTACAAAATAGGCGTCGCTAATACAACTGCTAGCATCGTCCACTAGGTACGGGCTAATGGAACTGGGGATTCCCAAGACCCTTCCTTTGGTGTGCGTATTGATCGATAGAAAGTTAAACAGATCTAATACGTATTCTAACCCTTCATAGGCGGAAACTAGGGTTCACGAATTATACCTGCGACGGAAAGGAGACAAGTAATTCCTGGCAATCTCGAGCGGACGATCCCAATATCTTCTGCACGTATTCCTTCCTTGAGTTGGACGTCGTGTGGACGACGATCTCCCAACCTTTTCTTTTCCTTGGCCCTCTCTTTCTCTCCTTACGGGAATCACGAATTTAGAGAAAGTTTTAGATTTCTGATCAGTAATCTGGCGGCCAGAGAATAGAGGATATATATAGGCTACGGTAGGGACCATGAGGAGAAATTTGGGTTAGGCCTCCTAACGGATCTGGATATCCCATGTTCAGCCCGAACACACAATCCAGGCCCATTAACAATAGCTCGGTCCACTAATGAGCTATTTTTGCACTACCTCCCTAAACCCAAATTATGTTTGTGGGCTCCTTTTATTATATGCTCGTTTGGCTCCCCATGTTAAGATATCGTATGTCCGTCGATCAAATTAAGTTACTGACAACTATATTGATTCGACATCTTTTATCCTTAAGTAGTACCGCTCAACTTTATTTGTCATGTCGGATATAATCCACCTGCAGGATTTATATGACAATCCTTATGAGCTCCTTAAGGGGACATCATCAACCCGATGTATCGGGACATGGATTCTATTTATAATCAACAGTCCATCATACATACAATATTATTACCCAATTCATAGAGGTTGTTGATCCATAATGAATCTCACTCTTTTATGAGTCAAAGTAATGCACACTGCATATACATGTCCGTTATTATATCCGAATTAAGAGCACAAGTATCCATAATAACAGAGGTGTTTGTTCTCTTATGTAGTCAGTACAAAGAGAACCTCAAGTGGTCATGTTCAATACACACTAAGTGTACTAGTGTAAACCTATAGTCAAGATAGACTAATACCAGATTACACTACAACCTTTCCAATAGATTGTCCAAGTCCATCTAGGTTGTGAACTATTTATATACTCCATAGGGAACTGATAATATGATCTTCTGTGTGACACCACACACCATATTATCTACAATATAGAATATCAGACATTTGCATTAACACTTGTAACAAATATAATATGCAAACATTTGCCTATATGATTCTCATTCAAAATTTAAAGAAATAAGGTTACTACAAAAGTGATGCTTTTAGTATATAACCCTAATAATCTCCCTCTTATACTCAAAGCATTGCTTTTCAGTATACTGTTACAAATCTTCCACTTATACTTAAAGCCATACTGCTACACATGTGACTCCCATTCCCTCAATATGACTATCAAAAGCCTTAGCTGGTAAGCTCTTTATAAAGGGATCATCTAGGTTATCGGCTGATGCTATCTTGATCACAGCAACTTTTTCTTTCTTTACGAAATCTCGTATCAGATGGTACTTACGCTCAATGTATTTGCCTGTCTTATGGGCTCGTGGTTCCTTCGAGTTTGTAACTGCACCACTATTATCACAATAAAGTGTAATAGACTTAGGCAAACTAGGTACCACATCTAAGTCCAACAGAAAGTTTCTGAGCCAAATTGCTTCTTTAGCTGCCTCAGAGGCTGCCACATACTCGACTTCTATGGTAAAATCAGCAATACATTTTTGCTTGATACTCCTCCACACAATGGCTCCACCTCCCAAAGTAAACACATTACCTGAGGTAGATTTTTTGGAATTCCTATCTGACTGAAAATCTGAGTCTGTATACCCCAAGGGAACTAAACTATCTGCCTGGTAAACTAGCATATACTCTTTAGTCCTTTTCAGATACTTCAAAATATGCTTTACGGAAGTCCAGTGCTCTTGTCCTGGGTTAGACTGATATCTGCTGTCCATGCCTACGGCAAAGCAGATGTCTGGTCTCGTACATAGCATTGCATACATTAAGATTCCTACTGCTGAAGCATAAGGAACTACCTTCATGTTATCTATCTCTTTATGTGTCCTCGGACACTGCTCCCTTGATAGAGCAATTCCATGTCTAAAAGGTAAGAAACCTTTCTTAGAATTTTGCATACTAAAATGAGTTAATACAGTATCGATATAGGAAGCTTGGGATAAGCCCAACATCCTTTTCTTGCGATCTCGTAGAACTTTGATCCCAAGGATGTGACCTACTTCTCCCAAGTCCTTCATATCAAACAGTTTGGATAACCATACCCTTACATCAGATAACACCTTCACATTGTTTCCAATGAGCAAGATGTCATCCACATAAAGTACTAGGAACACCACCACATTTCCTTCACATTTTTTGTATACACATGATTCATCCTGACATTGATCAAATCCATAGAATTTTATCACCTGATCAAAACATATGTTCCAAGATCTGGAAGCTTGCTTAAGTCCATAAATAGACTTCTTGAGCTTACAAACAAGATGCTCCTGGCCCTTTTCAATGAACCCATCTAGTTGCTTCATATAGATGTCTTCCTCAAGACTTCCATTAAGGAAAGCTGTCTTGACATCCATTTGCCAAATCTCATAATCGAGATGAGCTGCAATAGATAAAAGAATCCGGATAGACTTAAGCATGGCTACAGGAGAAAAGGTTTTCTCATAATCGATACCCTCTCTTTGAGTAAAACATTTTGCTACAAGCCGAGCTTTAAAGGTTTCAACCTTACCGTCTGATCCTCTTTTTCTCTTATAGACCCACTTGCATCCAATGGCTTTTACACCAACGGGTGGTTCTACAAACTCCCAGACCTGATTAGAATCCATAGATTCTATTTCAGATATCATTGCTTTTTGCCAAGACTCTGCATCTTTATCTTGGAGTGCTTCATTGTAGGTACAGGGATCATAATCTTGTTCCTCAGGGACGAAGTCTGATGACTCTCCCAAGAATATATATCTATCAAGTTGTATCACAAGCCTCCCACTACGACGAGGCACTATCGGTTGTGGTGTAACATTTGTGACACGTTGTGCAGTTATTTGTGGTTCATCCTCTTGTACTGTTGGTACTGAAGTACTTGGTGTCTCACGTCTTAGTTCTTCTAGAACAACTCTACTTGTGGGTTTATGGTTCATTACATAGTCTTCCTCTAAGAATCGGGCATTGGTGCTAACAATGACCTTCTGATCCTTAGGACTATAAAATAAACCGCCTTTCGTTTATCTTGGATAGCCTATAAACAAGCGTATTTCTATACGAGATTCCAACTTATCTGCTTTTCCATTCAGCACATATGCTGGACTACCCCAAATACGAACATGTTTCAGACTAGGCTTACGCCCAATCCACAGCTCTGTGGGAGTAAGAGGTACTGACTTAAAAGGAACCAAGTTCAAAATATAAGCTGTAGTCTCTAAGGCATATCCCCAAAACGAATCTGGCAAATCCGAATAACTCATCATTGATCTAACCATATCGATAAGAGTTCTATTCCTTCTTTCGGCTACACTATTCTGCTGGGGCATTCCAGGTGCAGTCAATTGGGATGCAATTCCAGTCTCTGATAAATAATCCCTAAACTCTCCAAAGAGGTACTCGCCACCACGATCTGATCGTAATGACTTGATATATTTTCCATGACGTTTCTCCGTTTCAACCTTGTACTCTTTGAATTTCTCAAAGCACTCAGACTTACGGCACATCAAATAAATGTATCCATACCTTGAATAATCGTCAATAAATATGACAAAATATTCAAAGCCACCTCTAGCTTGGATAGTCATGGGTCCACACAAATCAGAATGAACCAATTCCAACACATCTTTGGCCCTATACCCCTTTGCCGTAAAAGGCCTTTCGGTCATTTTACCTTCAAAGCAGGATCCACAGACTGGTAGTGCCTCCACTTCCAATGAACTCAAAGGTCCATCTTCAACCAGTCTTTGAATCATTCTTAGGTTAATATGCCCCAATCGTAAGTGCCAAAGATATGTTTGGTTCATACAAGAAGGTTCTTTTCTCTTATTTAAGTTAGATGACATATTATTCATTTCCATAAGTTGCATTATGGGCAAAATAGGATTAATGACATACAAATTATCAACCAATGCACTAGAACAGATAAAATATTTATTCTTTCTAATAACAATATTGTCATTAAAATAAACTGAATATCCATCATTAACTAACATAGAAATAGAAACTAAATTCCTTCTACTTGAAGGTGCATAAAGACAATCTCTCAATGTCAAAGACTTATTTCTACCAAAAGCTAAAGTAACATCTCCTAATGCAACGATCGATACTTTTGTAGCATCACCCATGAACAAGCATATCTCTCCATCACTGAGCCGTCTGGTTTCCTAGAACCCCTGCAATGTATTGCAGACATGATTAGTGGCTCCTGTATCTACACACCAGGTGCCGGTAGATAACACCGCTAAACATGTTTCAACTACTAGTAAATAAGATATACCTTCTTTGTTCCCTTGTTTGAGAAGTGGACAATCAGTCTTCCAATGTCCTGACCCTTTGTACTTGAAACATTTGCCTTTCGGCTTTTTCACCGCACCTTGAGGTCCCATGCCCTTCTTTGCTGAGTTTGCATGTTTCTGAATGTTATTCTTCTTCTTACCGCCTTTTAGCTTAGAAGTAGAAGCCTTTTCAGAAACAAAAATATGACCACTCTGCCTAAAGAGAGATTCAGCATCCTGTAGCTCTTTTGCAAGTTCTGTCAAACAATACAACATTTTGTTCATGTTGTAATTAAGGCAAAAATTATCAAAACTTTTAGGCAGATTCCCGACAATGATATCGACCTGGGATTCCCCCATCGATTTCAGCTCCAAGGATCTCCATCTCATTCAGATGACCCATCATCTTGAGAACATGATCCCTTACTGGTGTACCCTCAGCCATTTTTGTATTCATCAAACATTTCATAGCAAACTGCCTAACTGCTCTACTCTGATGTCCGAAGAGTTCCTTAAGGTTATACATCATGTCATAAGCAGTGGCTATGGCCTGATGCTGATGTTGTAGTACATTTGACATAGATGCCAAAATGTAACACCGCACCATCTCATCTGTCTTTTTCCACTTCTTATAAGCCTTTTTGACCTCTTCATCAGAGTTAGCATCGGGCTTAGGTGGACATTCCTCAACAAGTACATATTTGTACTCTTCAGCAGTCAGAACAATGTCTAAATTACGTTTTCAGTCAATATAATTAGGTCCAGTAAGTTTGTTTTCTTTAAGAATCACCATAAGTGGACTGAAAGAACCCAATTTTTTGAAATTCTGAAAATCACATAAATAAAATTATGTAGGACAAAAAACTATTTTAATTAACTAAATACTGATTCCCTCAAAACAATAATAAGAAATTCATCAACACCTTGAACACCATGAATTTATCATGCCACGATAGTGTGGACGTATACAAATTCAACTTTGTTCAAGTAGGTTTTTCTTATTAATTTTACTATCATGTCAACATAACTTTATGACAAATAAAATTAATATGCTGGTCTTGCTCTGGTCATACAAATAATAGCAGTGACTCCGATGGGGAGGATACCATTATTTGTATCTAAGTGTATACCATTACTTAATACTAAGTCTATTACCTTGTAATGAGTTCCTTCAGATGGAGAAGTGAACACGTGCTAGGTAACTTTCTACAATTATCCCTAAGGAAGTTTGTACTGGTGATCCATAATTATACTCATCCGATATGGAGGAAAATACTAAAGCCAACACGCAAGTATAATTACATCACCTACAAACCAGTAATGGAGACCATAGGATTCATACTAAATAAATATCCTCTCCCACTTAGTTATTTAACAATGAGGGTTTTGTACTAGTTGATATTATGTCCATGTTGTCCATTATTAATGTAGGCTTGGTTTTTCAAAAACAAATAACTACACAATAATAAACATGCATAATCAGAAAAAGCAAAATGACAAAAATAAGAGAAAATATCCAACTATTATGGTCATCTTTGCTGCTCCGTCCTCAACTATCCAAATCCAAAATATGTCGCTGCGCAGATCTATTCGGGGTTCGACCTGCCCGGTCAGGTCGTAGGGTTCGGGGCAGCGTCCCGATTTTTTTTAAGGTTTTGGCTATCGATTCCTTCATCGAAAATCATCTGTCTGCCTCTGGACTGCTTAAAACCAGCATCTCGTCCGACGTCAGAAACAGCCACCACCGCCATCACGATTGATCAAAAAAATTAAAATTACATCAATCTTATGCCTCCCGAAGGATTTTACACATAATCTAGATTAAAAAATTAAAATAATAAGCATAATCAACCCTCGTGATTTTAATTACATTTACAGCAACAACAACATCCATGACATATCCATGGTTTAAACAATACAATCAAAAACATGCATTAGACCATAATAGTTGGATCTAAGATGCCTGCAAAATCGAGTTAGAACATATGTACATCTACCGACTATTATACAGCGCAGGTTTTATTGGACAACATGAACGTATCAATCAATACGTAGATCCAAAATGGCTATGATACCAATTGATGGAACTGGGGATTCCCAGGACCCTTCCTTTGGTGTGCGTATTGATCGATAGAAAGTTAAACAGATCTAATACATGTTCTAACCCTTCATAGGCAGAAAATAGGGTTCACGAATTATACCTGCGGCAGAAAAAAGACAAGTAATTCCTGGCAATCTCGAACGGACGACCCCAAGATCTTCTGCACGTATTCCTTCTTCGAGTTGGACGTCGTGTGGGCAACGATCTTCCAACCTTTTCTTCTTTTTGGCAGCCCTCTCTTTCTCTCCTTACGTGAATCACGAATTTAGAAAAAGTTTCAGATTTCTGATCAGTAATCTGGCGGCCAGAGAATAGAGGATATATATAGGCTACGGCAGGGACCATGAGGAGAAATTAGGATTAGGCCTCCTAACGGATCTGGATATCCCGTGTTCAGCCCGAACACACAATCCAGGCCCATTAACAAATAGCTCGGTCCACTAATGAGCTATTGTTGCACTACCTCCATAATCCTAAATTATGTTTGTGGGCTTCTTTTATTATATGCTCATTTGGCTCCCCATATTAAGATATCGTATGTCCGTCGATCAAATTAAGTTACTGACAACTATATTGATTCAACATCTTTTATCCTTAAGTAGTACCGCTCAACTTTGTTTGTTATGTCGGATATAATCCACCTGCAGGGTTTACATGACAATTCTTATGAGCTCCTTAAGGGGACATCATCAATCCGATGTATCGGGACATGGATTTCATTTATAATCAACAGCCCATCATACATATAATGTTATTATCCAATTCATAGAGGTTGTTGATCCACAATGAATCTCACTCTTTTATGAGTCAAAGTAATGCACACTGCATATACATGTCCGTTATTATATCCGGATTAAGAGCACAAGCATCCATAATAACAGAGGTGTTTGTTCTCTTATATAGTCAGTATAAAGAGAACAACCTCAAGTGGTCTTGTTCAATACACACAAAGTGTACTAGTGTAAACCTATAGTCAACATAGACTAATACCATATTACACTGCAACCTTTCCAATAGATTGTCCAAGTCCATCTAGGTTGTGAACTATTTATATACTCCATAGGGAACTGATAATATGATCTTCTGTGTGACACCACACACCATATTATCTACAATATAGAATATCAGACATTTGCATTAACACTTGCAACAAATACAATATGCAAACATTTGTCCAGATGATTCTCATTCAAAATTAAAGGAAATAAGGTTACTACAAAAGTGATGCTTTTAGTATATAACCCTAATACGGGATAAGTCCAATAATTGTAGGCGCACAACGGCCATCTTCTCATCCTCAGGAATCCTAGCTGCTTCCAAGATAACTTCTGTGTCCTGAAGCCATGCATCAGCAGCAATAGCATCTTCAGTTCCATTAAAGAAAGGAGGGTTCAGGCGCTTGATGTTATTGGTTCTATTGTTCCCTTGATAACCAACTCTTCCTATAGCATCTTGTATTGTCTGGTGCAAGGCATTGCACCAACGATCTTGTGATGCAAGCAATTCTCGGATGAGCCCTACCAGGACTCCATTGTCAGGCTCTGTAGGCTGGACTGGCTGAACCGTTGGCTCTTGACCCTCGGAAGGCATAACTCTAGAGGCTACCCCTGAGTGCTGGGCTTGGACCCCAAGTTGTTGCTGGTTCACTGGAGGTGCTCCGCTGGGATGATCGGCAGGACCAGAAACAATGCCACTGAAGAAATGTCATAGGAAATAATAAGGAAGGACCAAGATAGATCGGGGATATAAGCATGTGATCAGGTCAAGATTTTAGAAAGATTAGGAGAAACGAGTAGAGATCAAGGGCGAGTTTTGATTGAGACATCTATTCGGTAAAACCCCCACACATCTTGATTTACAAAACCTGCATGGGCCACCACTTAAACCGTGTCACGCCCCAGAACCAGAATACTGGAGAGCAGGAGACAGACACAGCCAGCTATGTATATAAAAGTGTAATCTCTTCGACATACAGTCACGACTGTCTAGATGCATGAGAGTTTATTTACAAGCCATCAGTCTGCTATGGTCAAGAACAAGCCTAGTGTCTCAATCTCAAGCAAATAAGTACATGTCACAAGATAGAAGATCATCAGACATACAAAGTAAGGCATCCCAAACATTACATATCCAGATGATCATAAAGCTAGTCATACAAAATATGAGAACTAGCAAGAGTTTCAGTCATACATGATCAATCCTAGGATTTGTTAATCATGTTACAGCCCTTAGGCAGACAGAAATGTAAATTCAACACGAGCTAACACTTGCTCGGCGGCTAAATGCCTCAAAAGAATAATTTATAATAGAGTGGGAGAGAAAAATAAGACCCACTCATTGTCAGGGTTGCATCTAGTGTTCTCCATCTGGATGAAAGGCTGGGAGATCCTCGGGAGCTACTCCAAAATCTGGCCATACAAAACCAGCTGGATCAGACCCAAAAAAGAGCAAGTACCACAAGGGAGGCTTCACTTAAGAACTAAAACCAACATATTAGCACATAAAGACATAATTGATAATGAAATACATCGGTTAGGGAAATCAGGATAATAAACGATAAGATAACTGAGGAACTATTCCGATAACCAAATTACAACCCGTAAACCAAACAAGGACCGGGGTTATAACCCTTCACCTGAACAGAGCCTAGTCTCATCTTATTTATCGACAAGAGTAAAGCATAATAGTAATGGGCTAAAGTAACCATGTACTGGCCTGTCAAGACAAGACTAGACTAGACTCCATACATTAATCACGGCCAAGCAACAAGTACGGCTTGATACTTTTAACTAACTAGGGTTATCACAAGCCTAATTACTAACAAGATGCGATAAGATGTTCCAACATCCACAAGCCCTGTAGACTTAATCCAGGTTATCTATTTACAAGTTGAGAGAGTTGGATTAGGTGACTTGGAGGTGCAACACATGACAGAGTGCTAGAAATGTACCCTACTCGACGACAGGCTACAAGTCCAATTAAAGTGCCCAGATAACGGGACTGCCTGTAGCTGGAAAATCTCTTCATGAACTACTTGATCAATCTAGTCATTAACCTAGTCAGATTCAGTATGAATCCCTGACCGTGGTAATCAGAAATCCATGTACTAGACGTGATACAAGACGAGACATGTAGCTTGTACAGGCACAACCAAGAGAATCAACCACGGTGTTAAGACAAGAGTTACTTAGCAAGTCCAGGTAGCTATCGCAACAGCGTATCAAGATTATCATGTCATGTCAGGTTACTTATCATGTCAAGAGTGCGTCACAACGGACCACTATCAAGAATTTTATGTCAAGATTGCTTGTCAAGAGTGCGCCACAATGGGCCACTATCGTATTCTATTCCTATATTATCATGAATAAGAGAAACTTGCATAAAATAGCTATTAACATATTTCTGAAGCCAAGAAAAATATCTACAACTTTCATGTTGGGAGTTGGGAGAAATTATTGCCATAATTTAGCCAAATAGGGCATAAAACAGCCAAAAATAGCCAAAATAGGTACTATACGGCACTATACGGTCATGCACTATGCATCTATGCGGACTGGCACTATGCGGCACTATACAGCCATGCGGACTGGCACTATGCGACCAGGCACTATACATATATGCGGACTGGCACTATGCATCACTATGCAGCCATGCGGACTGGCACTATGCGGTACTATACAGCCATGCGGACTGGCACTATGCAGCTATGCGGACTGGCACTATACGGTACTATACAACAATATGAACTGGTAATATGCAGCCATGCGGACTGGCACTATGCATTCATACAGACTGGCACTATACGGCACTATGCAGCCATGCAGGCTGGTACTATACGACACTATACGGCTATACGGACTGGCACTATACGGCTATGCGGACTGACACTATGCAGCACTATACAACCATGCAGACTGGCACTATGCTGCTATACGAACTGATACTATGCAGCACTATGCAGTCATGCGGACTGGCACTATACGGCACTATACAGCCATACGGACTGGCATTATACGACACTATGCAGCTATACGGACTGGAACTATACAGCCATGCGGACTGGTACTATGCGACACTATATAGCCATGTGGACTGGTGTAGGACCGTTGAGCACCTCTAGAGGGGGGTGAATAGAGTGAGTACAAGTGCAGCAAAAAATAATCACCAATTTAAAAAATTAAACAGATAACTATGGCAGTAAGTAAGAGACAGTAAATAAATATAGCAAGAGATAAAGAGATCAAACTCAGTGACACAGCGATGTATACTGGTATCCCTCTGAGAGGACTAATCCAGTCTCGATTACTCTTACTCGATGTTAATCCACTAAGGCACAAGCTAATTGAGAGCTTGCAGTCTCTTACAACACCGTGCTTGGTGACAAGTGTACGACCAACTTTACAATACCGTGCTTGGTGACGAGCGCACGACCGGCTCCACAACAGAGATATTTCTGTACTCTGAACAACCTCTTTACAACTCTTGAGAACCAAAAGACTCTAGATCGAAATAGATATTACTGGCTTTTGGCTAAGAGGAGTGTATGTGTGATATGAAAAATTTTGATCGGATGAAAACACTTATTGAATAGAGAAGAGAAGATGAAGAATGAATGAGTGATTTGAAATAAAAAATTCTCTTCTATTTATAGGTGTTTTCTGGGACCGAACTCGGGCAGAGTTCTGATGCAATAATTTTGTATATGAACATTGCATACAGATTTGGAGGCAACAAATGTTTGAATTTAAACAGACCGAACTCGATTTGAGTTCTGTCTAGGAAAATATTGAACATTTGTCAAATTCTGTTACAAAAATAGATTTGAACTTTTCGGTGGATGGAATATGAATAGGTAGGCTTTATAGAAAAGTGGACTAAGATTAACCTAAGTCAGTAGTACCTAGTCGATCTTACAATTTATATCCTAGACTCAGTAAAGATAAAATACATAATAAATTGTAAAATGACTCGGACTGAATTCTAATGAAAGTAAGCTTCAGACTGATGATTTACGTGCTTGATGATGCAGTAGTACGCTTGTTGATATTGATTTCACAAGTCCTAAAATGATTAGCAGAAGTTCGTATATTTTGTGTATTGACTTAAGTTCATGTCGTTAATTAAAATCGGGTATGACCATGGAATAGGCCAACAATCTCCCCCATTTTGATAATTGACAAACTTGAGTCTATACCAAAATATATCTAAAATAGAACAAATAAAATTACCTGAAAAAAATGGTTGTGGTTGTCTTTCTTTGATTATTGCTTTTGGTATTGTACTATTTCTTCCCTTTTGTCAAAAAATGGTTTTGGCTCCCCCGTAATGTGTGAAGCCAACAATGTTCATCAAACCGACAAAGAGATAATAAAGAGAACCAAATAACAACATTTCCACAAAGTGCAAAAATAACTAGTACTGATAAAGACTAAAAATGTCATGCATAAAAAGAAAGATACAATCATCATCATCACAAAAGTGCTAATAAAATGTCTAACTGAAAAGTTTAGACATAAAAAAACTACATCATAGATCATCATCTAACAGTCCTATCCATAATCCACCAGCTCAAGTCCGCATCACGTAGGAGTGTCGTCACCGCTAGGAGCATCCGGAGGATAATATGCAGCAGTAGGATCGAAGTGAGGAAAAGTTGTCTCATCTCCGAACCTGGGTCCTGGAAAGCCGGGGTGAGGAACAATAGTCATTGGATGTGATGGGTCATGGGAGAGATTCTAGTGGAGATCAGCAATGTCATTCCGCAACACCTAAGCCTGGGTGATGTGGCGGAACTCTGAGTCAAGATAGCTTTGATGAAGTTGCACAGAGAGGGCAACAAAGTCATCAAAATGCTGATAAAATTTAGGGCCAAAACCCGGAGCTGGGGCTGGAGGAGGAGCCTCAGGGTCAGCATCTGGAGTAGGCTCGGCACTAGGAGGCAGAGGAGGAGTAGGGTATAGCCTAGACCTACTGAGCTCTATGGCTGTAGAGGAATAAGAATAGGTTTGAAGATCGATTTCAAACCTTCGAAAAATAGAGGCCAAATGCATAGGATATACGAGGTTGCGTCCTTTATTTCTGCAGTTCAGCATCCAAGCCATCATGGTCTTGGGAACAGAAAATGGAATGCCAAAACGGATATAATACATGACGGATAACTCCAAGAAAGTAATCTCATCAGAGGATCTTTTCTTCGGAAGAAGAACAGAGAAAATAAACCTATGTAGTTCATAGAAGTTTTGGTTGAGATGTTTAGAAAAGACACTTCTAGGAGTAGGTCTGGGATGGCAAAGAAGTTCTTTGAAGGAATCGAGAGTGACACCTTCAGGGAATTGGATGTGATGAATATCCAATAATGCTTCACCTACATCAGGAACATGGAAGTATTCACTGATGTCGGTGGCGCTGAATTCTAGTTTTTTCCCAACAATGCAAGAATAGAAATTTTTGTTAGGTTTTACTTACAAGTTGCAGTAGAACATACGAACAGTGTTATCTTAGATATTCTTGGCTACTTCGAAAAAAGTCACGAAAGCTGAGACGGTCGAATATGGGAGCGTATTCAAAAAATATATTAAAATTCACACGTGCTCCAGTATATATTCTACGACCAGAAAAGGAATCAAACAAAAGGTCCAAAAATTCCTTGTCAGGAAATAGACCGAAAACAAAATCATCGGAACCTATGGGTCTAGCTAGACTGAAAACATTAGTGGGGACGTAGTCAGAAGAGAAAGATCCTGCATGTGAGGAACCAACCTTTCTTTTCTGGCTCTTGGGGGCCATAGATGAGGGGAAGGAGATAATGGAGTACCTTGACAAAAAGGAGGAAAAAGATGGAGAGGAACAGCCCACAAACTCCTGAGAAGCTTGAATGAAGGAGGATGAAGAGCTCTTGGGAGTAAAGGAGGCTAATTCTCGGTTTGGTGGTGTAAAAAAGTGGAAGGAAGAAGGAGTATAAATAGGGCTAGGGCCGGCTGTCCGGTTCTGGAAGCTGAACAGCGCCGATCGAACTCGGTCCGAGTTCGGTCTGAGTTCGATTTCTTGTATTTCCAATGCCATAAATGCAGTATTGGTTTTTAAATATTGAATTTATGACTGTTGACTTCTTCATTTAATAACTTCTATTACTTTGGGTTACCTGTAGGGGCCGGATCCCAGCTAGCGGTAGTCCGAAGACTAGTGCACCGTGTCGCTTCAGGCTATTTACACCTGTATAACAGAAGGACCCTTTCGGCTTGTACCTAAAATAATTTTCGTTAAATAAATTACAAAGTTTTGAGTCATAAAGAAAACTTTAATTACCATGCTACACTATGAATCTGAAAATTCAAGTATGCCGAGCTCTCGCCTCATTATGTTAAAACGGTCTTCAGTCATTGGTTTTGTGAAAATATCTGCTAGTTGATGATCTGTGTCAATAAACTCTAGATAGATATCCTCGTTTTGTTGGTGATCACGTAAAAAGTGATGACGAATCTCAATATATTTTGTGTGTAAGTGACATACAGGGTTCTTAGTCAGATTAATAGTGCTAGTGTTATCACAATAAATGGAAATTTTAGTGTAGTGCAGATTGTAGTATTCTAGGGTTTGCTTCATCCACAAAATTTGAGCACAGCAACGTCTTGTGGCGATATACTTAGCCTCATTAGTTGATAATGCTACAGAATTTTGCCTTTTGCTAAACCAAGAGACTAAGGCCTTTCCTAGGAAATGATAAGTACCGCTGGTACTTTTACTGTCTACTTTGTATCCTGTAAAATCTGCATCTGAGTAACCTATCAGGTCAAAGGATTTGGTTTTAGGATACCACAAGCCGACTATAGAAGTTCTCTTAAGGTATCGAAAGATACGCTTAATGGCACTTAGGTGTGATTCCTTAGAATTTGCCTGGTATGGTGCACAGATGTAAACACTGAACATAATATCAGGATGACTAGCAGTTAAATATAATAAGCTACCAATCATACCTTGATACTTACGTTGGTCAACAAGTTTGCCACTTTCATCAGTATTAAGCTTTGTGAATGTAGCCATTGGAGTTCTTATAGGCTTTACATTATCAAAGTCGTACTTTTTCAGTATGTCCTTCGTATACTTGGCTTGATTGATGATTGTTCCCTTTGAGTGTTGTTTGATCTGAAGTCCTAGGAAGAAGTTCAGCTCTCCCATCATACTTATCTCAAATTCACTCTACATACACTTGGCAAACTCTTGACAAAGTTTTTCATTAGTAGACCGAATATAACATCATCAACGTATATTTGAACAAAAAGAATATCATTATTTAAAGATTTGATAAACAAAGTTATATCAACTCTTCCTTTTGAAAAACTATTATCAAGTAAGAAGGCACTTAGGCATTCATACCAAGCACGAGGTGCTTGTTTGAGTCCATAGAGTGCTTTATTAAGCTTGAAGACGTTTTCAAGTTTTTAAAAATCTTCAAAGCCAGGGGGTTGTTTCACAAAAACTTCTTCTTTTAGAAATCCGTTCAAAAATGCACTTTTCACGTCCATTTGAAATAATTTAAAATTATTAAAACACGCAAATGCACAAAACATGCGGATAGCTTCTAGTCTAGCAACAGGAGCATATGTCTCATCATAATTAATACCTTCTTCTTGATTATAACCTTGTGCCACTAGACGTGCTTTGTTGCGTAGAACTTGTCCATCTTTATTCAGTTTATTTCGGAACACCCATTTGGTACCAATTATCGATTGACCAATATGTTTAGGAACGAGTTCCCAAACTTGGTTTCTTTCAAATTGATTTAGTTCCTCTTGCATGGCATTAATCCAAAACTCATCAGAAAAGGCAACTTCTATATTCTTAGGTACGGTTTGAGAAATGAAAGCTACATTTGCTGCTATTTCAGAATCTTTAAGAGAGGAGCGTGTACTTACACCTTTTGATACATCACCTACGATGAGTGTCTCTGGATGATCTGGTAAGAAGTTCAAGGATTCAAATTTATGAGCCAGATCTTCCACAGGACTATTATCGGTTTTTACTTATACACCTTCATCATCATTGTCGCTAGTTCTGTGACTATTGAGCTCATCAAAAGTAACGCTAATAGATTCTTCTACAATTATAGACCTTTTATTGAAAATTCTATATCCCTTACTCTTAGCAGCATATCCGAGAAATATTCTTTCGTCTGCTTTAGAGTCGAACTTATCCAAATTATCCTTGGTGTTCAGGATAAAACAGCGAAATCCAACAACTTTGAAATAAGAAATGTTTGGAATCCTTCCAAACCAAAGTTCATATGGTGTTTTCTTCGAGATAGGTCGAATTAACACCCTGTTTAAAACATGACAGGCTGTGCCAACAGCTTCTGCCCAAAAGTATTTTGGAAGATTATGCTGATTCAGCATGACTCTAGCTATTTCGCTTAGAGTACGGTTCTTCCGTTCCACAATACCATTCTGTTGAGGAGTTCTAGGACAAGAAAATTTGTGGTAGTACCCACTATCATCACAAAACTTTTTGAAATCAGCATTTACGAATTCGCCACCATGATCACTTTGGATACGAGTAATCATTAAGCCTTTTTCGTTTTGTACATTTTTGCAAAATATCTGAAATTCAAAAATAGCATCACTTTTGTTTGATAAAAAATAAATCCAAGTAAAACGAGAGAAATCATCAACAATAACAAAAGCGTAGAGCTTACCGCCAAGACTAACGACTCTATTAGGACCATATAAATCCATATGTATCAACTACAAAGGTCTAGAAGTACTTACAGCGTTGATGGATTTAAATGTAGACTTATGTACTTTGTTCTTTTCACAGTCAGCACATACCATCTCTCTCTTGAATGGAATCTCGGGGAGTCCTTTTACCAACTTCTTAGTGCTCAGTCGTGAGATAGTATCCATATTTGCATGCCCTAGTCTCATATGCCATAGCCAGCTTTCATCTAAATTAGCTACTAGGCATCTTCCTGCATTATTAGTACTCTCTAAAAAAACATAAATATTGTCTTCTCTAATACCTTCATATACGGGATTACCAGATGACATATCATATATGGTACATTTGTCTTTTACAAAGTTGATACCATAACCATTATCAGCCAAATGACTTATGCTTAGTAAGTTATGTTTCAATTCTGTAACTAGACAAACATCTTTTTTACAGGATAAGGAGATATATCAACAGTGCCATTGTCAGTTATATCACCTCTCAGATTATTTTCGAAGGAGACGTATCCTTCTTTCTTCATTGATAGTATGGCGAACAAAGATGCATCACCAGTCATGTGCCGCGAACATCCGCTATCGAGGATCTACTTGCTTTTAGCATGAGAGGGTTGAGGGTCCACCTATAAAACAAGTATATGAATCCTTTGGTACCCATTTACTGAAGGATCCATATTGATTAGTCTTAGGTCTCCAAAATAAAGTATGATTGTCAACAAGTTTTCTTGCTAAATAATACTGTAATATGTGTCCATAAGTACCACAATATGTGCAAGTGAGTTTAGAAACAGTGGTAGTTGAAACTGTGTTGACATACTTATTTGGTTTCTTTGAAAACCTATAAGTGAAAGCATGATGATAGTCGTGTTTCTTTCGTGCTTTCTGATTTTTAGTCCTCTTAGGTGTATGCTTAGCATTAGGACTAAACTTAGGCTGTGTCACAGGTATTGCATGTTTGCCTAACTTGATTTCTAACTTTTTAGAAACCGCAACAGACTCTTCATATTTAGCAGTAATGTCTGAGAGTCTTTGTTCTGTGACTAAGTGCTTCTTCTTCTCTATATCATATAACTCTTATATTTTGATATAGTCTCTTTCTTTCTTATCAACCTTGAGGATAGCCTCATGATAGTCTACCTTGAGTTTGGCTATCTCTTCCGTGTTACCGGTAGTAGACGTCTCTTTAATGTCTTCAATAAGACTGGACAGTCTAGCTATCTCGGTTATGTATGCCTTAATCTCTTTTCGAGATTGCTTATACTTGTTAAGCATAGTTCTGTGTTCTTCAAGTAGTTTGCTAAAGGCATTTTCTAATTCATCGAAAGCAAAGTCATCATACAAAGGGTTTGAGGATACCTTATCAAAAGCCATAAGACAGACATTGGCATTTCCACAGGATCTGTCATCTTCCTCTATGTCACTGGCATCACTTTCATGCCAGATGCTTGTGTTAGCATACTTTCGACTGGTTGTTGCTTTTATGCTTGACCTTGATCTATCGTATGGACTGCTTTTCTTCGAAGTTGGACAGTCCTTCTTCATGTGCCCTGATTTCTTGCATCCAAAGCATATTGTTTCATCTTCATTGCTTTCTTGGATATCTCTCTTCCTTCTGTTTGATTTCTTAAACTTTAGGAATTTTCTGAAGTCCTTTACTAGTAGGGCTTGTTCATCACCACTTGATGACTCTTCCTCAGAATCATTGTATGTAGATTTTCTGGCTTGAGCTTTGAAGGCAATAGACTTTTCTTTTGGGGTTGCTTCTTCAAACTCTTGCAGATCAATCTCATGGGTCATGAGCTTGCCCACCAATGTTTCCAGAGACATGGTGGTGAGATCATTTCCTTCAATGATTGTTGTTGCCTTCGGGTTCCAGTTCTTGGTTAGAGCCCGTAGCACTTTTATGATCTTTTTATGATTATTGTAATCCTTACCAAGAGATTGCAAAGGATTAGTAATATCAAGGAAACGTGTGAACATCTGTGTAATTGACTCACCGGATTTCATCTTAAAATATTCATACTCCTGTGTTAGTCTACTGATTTTGGATTCCTTCACTTGGGAAGTACCTTCATGAGTTACCTCAAGAAGTTTTCAAATCTCGTGAGACGTTTTACAGGTAGAAACTTTGTTGAATTCTGTTTTGTCAATTGTACAGAACAGTGCGTTGATGGCACGAGCATCTAGACTAGCCTTTGTTTTTTTAGCCTCTGTATATTTGTCATGAGGCTTGTCTACAAGCTGTCCATCAACTACTGTAGGTGCCAGTTTTTTATAACCGTCAACGACTATAGACCAAAAATCAAAGTCAAGAGACTTTAAGAAGAAATGCATTCGTGTTTTCCAGTAGGTATAATTAGTACCATCAAATAGTGGGGGTCTATTTGTGGATTTTCCTTCACCGTTGAATATTGATTTCACGGCTGCCATATATACTCTCTGAGGTTTGTTATATTAGAATATAACCTGCTCTGATACCAATTGTAGGACCGTTGAGCACCTCTAGAGGGAGGTGAATAGAGTGAGTGCAAGTGCAATGGAAAATAATCACCAATTTAAAAATTAAACAGATAACTATGGCAGTAAGTAAGAGACAGTAAATAAATATAGCAAGAGATAGATAGATCAAACTCAGTAACACAGCGATGTATACTGGTATCCCTCTGAGAGGACTAATCCAGTCTCGAGTACTCTTGCTCGATGTTAATCCACTAAGGTACAAGCCAATTGAGAGCTTACAGTCTCTTACAACATCGTGCTTGGTAACAAGTGCACGACCAACTTTACAACACCGTGCTTGGTGATGAGTGCACGACCGGCTCCACAACAGAGATAATTTTTGTACTCTGAACAACCTTTTTACAACTCTTGAGAACCAAAAGACTCTAGATCGAAATAGATATTACTGGCTTTTGGCTTAGAGGAGTGTATGTGTGATATGAAAACTTCTTATCGAGTAAAAACACTTATTGAATAGAGAAGAGAAGATGAAAAATGAATGAGTGATTTGAAATAAAAAAATTCTCTTCTATTTATAGGTGTTTTCTAGGACCGAACTCGGGCAGAGTTCTGGCAGAGTTCTGATGCAAAGATTTCGTATATGAACGTTGTATGCAGATTTGGAGGCAAGAAATATTTGAATTTAAACAGACCGAACTCGGGCCGAACTCGGTTTGAGTTCTGTCTAGGAAAATATTGAACATTTGTCAAATTCTGTTGCAAAAATGGATTTAAACTTTTTAGTGGATGGAATATGAATAGGTAGGCTTTATAGAAAAGTGGACTAAGATTAACCTAAGCCAATAGTACCTAGTCGATCTTACAATTTATATCCTAGACTCAATAAAGATAAAATACATATTATAAAATGACTCGGACTGGATTCCAATGAAAGTAAGCTTCAAACTGATAATTTACGTGCTTGATGATGCAGTAGTATGCTTGTTGATATTGATTTTACAAGTCCTGAAATGATTAGCAGCAGTTCGTATATTTTGTGTATTGACTTAAGTTCATGTCGATTATTAAAATCGGGTGTGACCATGGAATGGGCCAACAACTGGCACTATGAGACACTATACAGCCATGCGGACTGGCACTATACGGTACTATTCATCGTCCCTTCCAGAACCAGGACAGATGAACATAGAAGATGTCCAAAACTTACTTTGTTTCCTCAAAACAAGTCAAAATCTAACTTTTTAACAGTCAAAACTGTGTAGAATCAAATTCTCTACCACATGGAACACTTAGTTTTCGTAAACAAGTAAGTTTGATAGATCAAAACCCAAGAAAATCAAAAATGACACAAACTTAGATCTACAAGAAAATATCCACCAAATTAAAAAATGCCAAGTTCTAAAGTGTCATAGAATCATGTAAGAAAGACAATAAAACAAATAGAATTAGGCTCCTCCATTAAGCAAGTTGCACTTGCCTAGGGTTTCTTGGTAGGTGGAGAGAGTTATGAAGAAGAAGAAGAAGTAATGAAGAGTAAAAAAAGAGAGAGAAAGTAGTTGGGGGTTTATAAAGAGAGGGGATGGTTCAACATGTGGAACCAACCATCAAAATAAACCAAACCAAGCCATCCAAAGCAAGTCAAGTTGGACCAAACCAACCCAAGGTCAACCCTAGTCAAGATACATCAAGGCAAGCCATAAAGAAATACGAAAATATAATAAATAATATACGGATCGAAATCCATACATGTATACTGGAAATACGTATAACAGAAAATGGGAGTGACAGTTTCGTAGCAGTAGGTTCTCCTATTAAGTTTTGAGGGTGAAAATTTTTCTTATTTGGTTATGATGTAGTGCCCCGTCCCTACACCGTTTCTATTTTCGTCCATAGGATGCGCGAGAAAGGAATACTGTCGCTACAGATTGAATCGGAACCGATAGATCAGGATCGGTTGAATCGGTCGAGCGGGAACGATTGAATTAAGATCCTTTTCTCGTTATGGAAAGGCTTCTTCAGAATCAAGTCCCATATTCATGGGGTTGTGCCTCAAGGATAGACTCTGCGGCTGAGTCGGGAGAGACCTTCTGTTGTTCTGTTTTTCATGCCGCACTTGTCCTTTGGATTTGGTTTTTCTGAATGCATTTTTTGTGAATGTTTTTGATAATTTTTATGGCTTGCATTTTTGATCTCGCATTTACATATCGAACTTCTTGAATTATGCAGTGTTCTAATCAGTTGCTTATGCAATTTTAGGTGATCGCGTAGGTGCTGTCTAGCGCAACCAACGGGTCTTTTACCTTAAACAAACAATCAAAGCGAGTGGTTGGACCCTTATTTTCCTTGACCTTCTTCAATCTTAAATCAACCAATAGAATGCTAGGTTACGTAAGTGCATGAAAGCTTAGATTTCAATGAACCGTTACATGATTCATCACGTACACACACTATAGAACTATTATGCCAAGAAAATATCGCATGCTTAATATCTTATGCATGTTATAAAATCGAGATAAACAAAGTTTTGAATCATTGAATAATTGTTGCCATAACACGGCAAAGTAATGACGACAATGGTTATTTTACTCACGAACTAAAGATTTTACTTGAATAACTAATCTCACCTTGTACGGTCATTGGACAACTCGTCCATGAAGAACGCTTCCTCGAGCGATACCCCGAGACACGGGATTGTTTCGACCTAGGAGGAAGCAAAAGATAGCTGACCTCGACGAAAGCAAAACATGGTTATTCGGAGAACTTGTAGCGGGGCTTGCTACCCGCACTGAAAGGGTCGCCGTCTAACCCATCTATAGTCCAAAATGGCTTGTGGTGCCAGTAACCTTCACATATACAAACTGCACACACAAATTGATAACGATTGACAGGAAAGAACATGGTAAGTCTCACAGTGCATGATACGCTCTGTCGTGGGTAAGTTCTAGCGTAATTTATATTATGCCGATCATTGCTTGTCTAAAAATTTAATAGGATGGCTAGAAAGATCACAAAATTTAGTCATAACATTTCTTGAACCAAATGAGAGTATGGTATATAAATTAGCCATTCGCCAGTACAAAGTATAATGTACTGATCCTCGCTCTCCACAGGTATCCTTAACCAAGAAGGGCGTGCCACTTAAGCTCAAGGTGACGCTAGTATATTTGAAGCCTCATCCGTATGTTGAAGGCTTATTTTGATCCTTTTGAAGACTCTACATTCAGTCCAAAATAAATAACGTCTCAACTCCCTACGATTCCAGGTCTTTGAAAATATTTTGTTATAAATGGAGATGTAATGTATGGAACGACTATCTCATTGGCGTTCATTTTGTAATCGAGTCAAGTTGTAGCTCGCGAGGCAAATGAATGTAACAGAGTCATGTAAATGATGTTTATTATAAATGAAACAAAAGTTCTTTCTATTTTCAAATATGTTTGTTAAATTTCTCTGCGTACTCTACTTGATGTTGTGTTTCAGATAACCTTATGACTATGCCTTGTGCGATCGCAACTTAGATTCGTACAACATCACACCATGGGGATGACTATCGATTCTACAAAATCGGGGTGTGACATCTGCTAGGAAGTTTTTGAAGGCCGTTGAGGTAACCACTGAGCCAAGGTCGAGTTGGTGTTTGTACAAGGGTTCCTCTTGGATTTAAAATATGACGAGAGCTAGAGTTCAGTTTCTTACCGAGGAAGAAAAAGAAGGTGGTCGCGGGGTATTGTCGTCCAGCGAAGCGAATGTATAGCAGCGGGCAGCTAAAGGAGTTAGAGATAAGATGTTTGTTTGGGTTGTATGAAGGAGATGCATGCATATATGTAACGCCCCAATCCCAAAATACGTAGGACCAAGTACGTAGACATGCCAGCTGTATACATACGAAATACATGGACCTCGTATGTATACATAAGCTGTAAAATGTAGTAATCCAAGACAACTAAATCTCATCCACAATGAAAGGAATAATAATATAGAAATCAACTTAAATATTTATGATACAATCGTTGGGCGGAGACAAAGTCCACTACCAACTAATTTAAATAGAGAAGAAATATACAAAGAAAGTGATTGGTCGAGCGAAGCAATGACAAGTCCAAAAGCAGTCATCACAAAGGAAGGAATGGCCTTAGCTAGAGCACCTACAAGAAATCATGAAAATACACACCTGGGGAAAAACCAGGTCCTCAGAGGGACGTAACAAGACACATAATATCATGCCATAAACTGAATAATAAAGCTCAACAGAAAAGTATGCATGAGTAAAGGTTCCTAACCGTTCTATATGACATGCATTTTAGAGGACAACGTTCTACGCAGGGGCTGTAACGGATTCACGCAAGCAAGTAATAAAGAGTGGCCAACAAGTAGCGCTCATCCGAGACACTATCGGCCGGGTAACACGTAGCGCTCATCCGAGACACTATCTCCCAAATGTGTGTAAAAATAAATGTAGCCCCTACGCTAGTAGCTGTCCCCTCCCCCCAATAATACTATACGTGTGTCGTAACCATGACACACAAACACATGTCGTTTCCACAACACGAGTTTATAATAGATAACTGTCAAGTCTTCTAACCTGCCTCTATTGACAGTTATTCCTACGCATGCGCACGGGTGATCAGCCAACACGCAAGTGACCACTACATGATACTCACAACTCTCATACACAACTCGTGTATAATCGTGACAAGTCAATAAGACACATACTAAATTTGATGGTAGTCCCTTAACACTAAGCCAATTTTATAAAATATAGTAATTTGTATCTACATATAATTAGAACGAAACAAATTGAAATTTAACACAACATGCATGATATTGAGCAGGAAATTTAAACAGTAAAGGCAAGGTGTCTTGCCTGGGGTGTTGCCTGGTGGTGCGATGTTTCCGACAAGTCCGGATTGTCCACTAGCCATGGTCGTTGAGTAATTGTGCGAATCCACAAGAAAATAGGAAGCATAATTTAGACACAGTTAATGGTGGTAGTCGAGAAGAATTTGTGGAGAGAGTTATGCAACATATTTTTAGAAAGTATTTATAATAATTGAATACTAGATTTTTATCAACAAAATAATATTTTAAATAACTATATACTTTAAAAGTCAAAATCATTTTTTCAGCAAAAATATGCTCGTAGATAGGAACAATATTTTGTTAGTTAAGATAATGTAGATAATTATTTGAAAATATTTTGAAAATTACTCTACAAATTGGAGACTACATTTTTCTTATCCAAAATACATAAGAATCTAAAAACTGAAAAGTAGATTTTTGTCAAAATAATTTGTAGGTTATCATCTACGTATAAAATACCATAAACAAATTAAATGGTAATTTCTCACGAATATAAAATATATCAATATATAATTTTTATAGGAACATACTATTTGTAACTTATATAAAAATAAATATAATAATAATGATAATAATAATAATAATAATAATAATAATAATAATAATAATAATACTCTTAACTTTTAAAAGAACTAATACTTCTTAACTTTTCAAAGACCTAATACTTCTTAACTTTTCAAAAAAAACCCTTATCCCCAAATTCCATTCAGTACGAGAGAGGGAGAGAGAGAGAGAAAGAGATCTGTGGGGGAAAACGAGGGTTACCTGGGTTCGCCGGCGGCGTCCGGCCGCTGGGGCGGCGTCGCGCTCGAGGACTCGCGGCGGCTGCTCTTCTACAGACGACGACGACGGAGAGATCCCGAGCGGGAGGATCTAGTGCGCGGCCAGGCGGAGATGGCGCGAGGGTTTCCGGTGGTTCCCACCAGAGGCGGCGGACTTGCTGGCTTGGCGCGGCCGGCCAGAGGGGAAGAGACGCGCTGGAGGTGGCTGATGTGGCGCCAGGGACGCACGGCTCAGGGTGGAAATCACGACGGAGCGAGGACTTCGGCGGGCGGCTCGAAGCCGATGGCGCAAGGAACGTGGAGGCGAAGGCGGTGGCCCGGTGCAGGCGGCGTCTCCGGTGGCTGGGAGAGACAGCGCCGGTGGTGGCTGAAGTGGAGCGTGGCCATCGTGGCATGCGTCGGTCGTCGCTGTACCACTTCGACGAGGTGGGCTTGGGGTCCTCGACGGAGGCATGACTGGGGCGGAGACGGCGGCTACCAGCGCCGCGGAAGGTCGTGCAAGCGACGAGGCCTGGTCGGCGAAGGTGATGTTTCGCTTCCCTCTTCTCGTCCTTCTGTTCCTGCGGATTTTTGGTGGCGGGGATTTGACCGGGGTAGATTTTGGGAGTTTGGCCGGAGATGGCGGTGAGTGTGGAGTCGGGCTCGCCTGAGTTGGGTTGCTGCCCTTGGTGGCGACGACAAGGAATTGACGAGGAGGAGGCGAGATGATGACGGCGATGGTGGTGATAGTGGTGGTTGGTGGTGGAGATTGCGTGTCCTGCGTGACACGGAGAAAATATGGTGTCCGGCATGTCGGACGCAGAGATTATATTGTATTTGTACAAATAGGATTATAGTGGATGGGGGTATGGACACAGACACGGTGCACAAATTTTTGCATGTGTTGTGGTAGAAAATTTTGGAGGAGTACCTGCCTTTATATAGGATGTGGGAATACACAATTAGATAGGATTAGGATTTGTTTAAATCCCTAATTAGATAAATCGTAATTTAATTTAAAATCAAATCCAAATCTAAATACGAATTCAAAAATCAAATCTCAATGTAAATAAAATTCTATTTTAAATCTAGATCATCTAATCTCTAATATAAATACAAATTCTACCATTAATTTAAAAACGGTTTAAAATCCAATTCAATATCGATAAAAACTTATCTTTAATTTAAAAGCTATCAATAAAATTCTTTCCAATTTAAATTATCCAAATTTATAAACTATTAATTTAAAAAAGATTAAAAATATCTTTTTCACATCTATTAAAATATGCTATTAATTAATTTCGAAAATCAAGAATATTATTTAAATATTAATTTATAAAGTAGCCTTTGTACATGATAAAATAGATTAATACGCAAATTCCAAATTTCGCAAATATCTAGAATATATTTTATATAACCCAAAAAGTTTCCAAACTACTACTTATTTTTAAACAACAAAATAAATTACCCTTTTAATTTATATAAGGTTTTGGCAATAACGGCAAATTTATATAATTACTTTGGAAACTATATTTTCCATAAAAATAAATCTAAATAAAAATAAAAATATTTTTCTGAAAATATGTACCTCGCACATATTCGCACTCGTCGAGCAAAACGAAAAATAAAATTCCGTGCACGACGTACAATACGACTATGCGACGTACAATACAAAAATTTTAAATCAGTACCAAAAATAAAAAATACAGTAGAAATTTAGGGGTTTTACATCCTACCCAACTTAAAAGAATTTCGTCCTCGAAATTAAGAATTTGTGGGGGGTGAGAAGACACGAGGGGGTATCGATGGGGAACAAGCAATGACAATGGTTCAACAAATCATGTCGCAAGAAATCGCGATAGGAAGGCTAGAGGAAGTTCTAGTATAACGCCTTCGTCCTTAAAAATAGGTGAAGGCGAAAGCAAAATGCATGTTCAAAAGGAGATATTTATCGAGTACGAATACGTGATTAAAAGACGTCCGAATAAGTTTAAAAGAATTGCCAAGGCAGTCGCGGGGGAGACTCTAGGGCCGAGTTAACTACGTCTCCATCCACGTAAATTATATACGAAAAGCGAACAAGTGCAATAGGTTGATCAGACCATCATGCACCGGTTCTGATTAGACAATATGTTAGTGGGAGCGACCCAATAAAACATATGTCATGATCAAGCTTGATAAAGAATACGCTTGCAAAAATAAGCTATTTTAGCATCATAGGTAAGATAATAAGTAAAGGGTAATAATGAAAGAAATTAATTAGCCCAAGATCTTATAAAATCTAAGTTCCGTCCGAGAATTGGGGCCTATGCAGTCGGCTTGGTTGGCTAGATAAGTCAGGGTCTACTGAATTCTATGGTTCAAGTGAACCTATCAATGTGGTCCACAAAACTGTTGGTTAGGTCATGAGATATTCCACTCCACTTACAAGAATTAAACTAATGGTGTCATGGGACGATAGGTCAAACAATCAAGATAAAATGCAAGGTTAAGCATGTAAGGAATTAAATAGAACAAAATCATATATCGGGTCGAAAGAATGGAGTCGAGGTCGAGTCTCATCTCAAGTTAAAAAGTATTTTGGTTTCACGGTAGGGATTAGAGTCCAGTCATTTTGACCCGAAAGTCGCAATATGAAATTAGAGTACCAGGAGACATGTTTTGGTGGCACGTGATATACCTACATGAAGGTGGGCTCGTGTAGGCCTTGCTTGTGAAATTTGTAGGAAGGAAACGTCTAATATTGTGCTCCAAATACCCAAGTCACGGTAAAGGACACAAAAGAAATTATAATAGAAAGTGGGAGTTCATGAGATAATGGTTAACGAACCAAATAAATGATCGAGCTAAAGTATGAAATAAAGATAACTTAGATTCTAACAATCAAGGTAACATAAATTAGGAGTACAGTTTCTAGGGATATGATAGCCACTTAGATGGTGCATGATCAAGGAATAATCTAATCATTTCTCAAGTTTCAAATGATTAGATGGTCATGACAAAAGATCTAGAATTTAGGGAAGGTCGAGTAAGTCCAAAGATATGTTCATCGGTTTGGTCGATGACTAACTATACTTGTGTATATGCAATATCATAATCATAGGTGGCAAGGCAATCTAATGTACATTACTTCTATCTCACTAGGGTGACCCTCCTTGTTTCTTGGTCCTACCAATATGATCTAATCTAAAACTTCAAATTCCTAGAAATTTCTCAATACAATTTCCAAGATACTTCGCCAAAATTATCTTAACTATCAACTTTAATCAAAATTAAAATCTCTAGTCAATCTCGAACAATCCTCGTAATTCGCAAAGCGAGTAAATAATTTCCTCATCGTTTTTTTCCACCAAATTTTAAAATATTCATAATCGTAGGATTTAAACTTGAAATCTAAATAATCTTTATATATCATAGATCATATGAGCAAATTTTAAATGTTTAAATTTCTCCTTCAAAGTCGATTTCATATCTTCCAAATTATTTCAACAAAATTTACCATTATCTCTTCAAGCTCATAATTAAATACTTATAATTCGTAAATCGTAGAATCAATTTAAAACCCCAAGTCTCTAATAAACCGTAATTCATAATCCTTCATTTTCTCTAGTCGTTACAAAATCATAAATTATAATTTAAAGTACTTTAAAAATTTTGAGATAAACTTTAACATATTCAATCCAAACTTGAACTTAATCGTAATTCATATGTCACCATTTAAAGATGTTTTCCAAATCGGTTTCATATCCCGCTAAATCATAGTCTATTTCACAATTTGCAGAAATCATAAATCATAAATTTGTTTTCTCGATCTAGCTATTCTCTTGTGTACACCACCATGTAATAGCAAAAATAAAATTTCAACTATCATTGGAAAGTGAAAAATATGCTACTACCCAACTTGGAATTAACTAATCCCTAAGAATAACTGCTTTTATAACTCAAATAAAATCTCCATGCATATTGATTGTCAATGCAATCCATCTAGTCATGTGTTTAACCTATGGCATATACTAGTGTAATCATCTTACTAAACACGAAACTAAGAATTTTCGGTGGAAGGAGTCAAGCAAGATGCAAACCAAGGAGGTCGAACGAGAGTTCAAAATTTGAAGTCAAGAAAGGATGTCAAGTAGGTGGATGAGATTCCTAGATTCTAATCCTATATTGCAGGCTCACATCGGTACAATTACGTAACCGAAGTGACAAACTTGACCTGCATGGGCCACCACAAAAACATGTAACGCCCCAATCCCAAAATACATAGGACCAAGTACGTAGACATGCCAGCTGTATACATACGAAATACATGGACCTCGTATGTATACATAAGCTATAAAATGTAGTAATCCAAGACAACTAAATCTCATCCACAATGAAAGGAATAATAATATAGAAATCAACTTAAATATTTATGATACAATCGTTGGACGGAGACAAAGTCCACTACCAACTAATTTAAATAGAGAAGAAATATACAAAGAAAGTGATTGGTCGAGCAAAGCAATGACAAGTCCAAAAGCAGTCATCACGAAGGAAGGAATGGCCTTAGCTAGAGCACCTGCAAGAAATCACGAAAATACACACCTGGGGAAAAACCAGGTCCTCAGAGGGACGTAACAAGACACATAATATCATGCCATAAACTGAATAATAAAGCTCAACAGAAAAGTATGCATGAGTAAAGGTTCCTAACCGTTCTATGTGACATGCATTTTAGAGGACAACGTTCTACGCAGGGGCTGTAACGGATTCACGCAAGCAAGTAATAAAGAGTGGTACTACAAGAAATTCGGGTTTCCGTGACAAGTAATTTGTGACAAGTGTAAAACTTGTCACTGCAAGGGATATTTTTGTGACAAATAAATTTTGTTGTCACTCATAGTTTGATTCTGTGACAACAGTGATTTTCGTCACACAGTTAAATCATTTAGTGACCATGTTTTTATTGGTCGTCACTTAATGTTGTCACTGAAATAAAATTTAAATTTTAGACTTATGTCAAAGACAAGTTATGTGTGACAAGTGAAAATACTTGTCACTTAAGGTATTTTTATAGTTACAAGAAAATATTATTGTCACATAAAAGTATTAGCCACAAGATTTAAATTTTATTCATGTCACTTAAAAGTATCTTTTAGTTACCAAATAATTGTATGTCACACAAAAGTATTAGTCACAAAGAAAAAAATATTTTCTGTAACAAAAACATAAAATAATTTTTAAAAAATAAATAAATAAAATCTATATCAACGAAATATAGCAAGCATTGCTAAATATTTCAAAATAAAAAAAATTAGTATCCAATTTTTGTTATTTTTGGTTTAGGAGGCAAACCAAAAATATTTCCCTCGAAATCAAAATTTTGGAGACTGTGTTGAGTACAAAACCCCCAAATCCCCGTCTGTTCCCAATACGAAACAAACATCTCCCTTCCTCTCGACAGCCAGTCCCAAATCTGGTCGATTTATAGGTTTCCATCTCGGAAGAAGAAGAAGAAGGAGCATTGGTGCTCTCGAAATGGAGAGCGTTCGTCGAAGTCGGCTATGTCCAGGAAGGGCCATCTAAAGGTACTCACCCAATCGTTCATCGATCCTCGATGGGAGGGACTTCGACGAGGCCCTGGTCCTGCAGCGACGGGAGTACCATGCCATCGTCTCGTCGTCGGTTGGGCCGGAGTACTCTGTTATGGAAGAAATTTAGTGTCGGTTTGTTTTTCTTGATTTTTTTTCCTCATTGTGTGTGTAATTCATTTCACGAAGCCAATAATTTTGCATATTCTACCATTAATCCCTGTTTTGATTTTTTTCGGCTAGGGTTTGGGATTGTATCTTGGGGAGTTTATGGTTAATTTGTAGATTAGGGTAAAAATTTGCATATTCTTGAAAAAATCATTTATTTTTCCCATGTTTTGGTGTCACTACACCAAAATCGTTTATTTGATTACAATTGTTGTTGAATACACAGTGTTGGAATAATTTTCCGAGTTCCTGTTGTTTTGATTTCTTCAACTGTTAGTGCATATTGCTTCTACTAGGCAGCAATTTTTTAACAACCATTCAACCTGTTTGCTATATCAGAAGTTGAATTCCTATTGTGTTATACTTGAATGGTTGCAGTAGGACTGTTCTACTATGACCATATAAAGCATCTGAAGAAAAGCTACCTAATAGCATATGCTTTAAGTGCCGGTACAAATGCAGTCAGTAACTTTTTTATTTCAAAGCCCAATAGTAACAGTTTTTGAATTTGGGTCATTGAGAACAAAGTCATTGTTCTCTGTAATTGGAAGACTTCACAGTCTAGCTCTGAGTGGATATAACAATCTACAGTTGTATCAGAACCAATGACCCAAATCAATGCAGCACCTCATAAAATAGCATAGTAGCAAAATTTTAGGAACTCAAAACATCTTCAATTGATTTCAATGTTACGTTTCTTTTGTTCATTTATAGCATTTGATGAGCATGTGCGATGGGGTAAAACTAGAGGAGGTAATCCTCGGGAGATTGACTTCGAAAGCTTTCTGGATTTTGTGTTGTCTCAGGAAAACAAAGACACACCTCAAGGAATGACATACTTATTTCGATGCCTTGATCTTCAAGAAAGAGGTTTCCTTACCACAGCTGATATTCATACCCCTTTCAGGTAAGCTGCATCACTTACTAGGTTCTTATTATTCCTTGCTGACTGGTTTAATTGACAAGGTATCATGAAGTTGGATACAAGACTTATCTCTTGCATCTTTTGAACTCGAGGGCAAACATATTGCTATAGACAGTTCCCACTTAGGCATATGCACTCGCTCATGCTTGCACATAGAGGGACTTGTAGCCAAAATGGGTTCGAATCATGCTGTTGACTCTCTGTAAGAAGTCTAAGCAGCAAGTTTTTCACTCGGTCCTTGTTTTTTTTCCTTGCGATGCCCACTTGGTCCTTGTTGATTTCAGCATACTGAACCTACCCAATTTGATGGCATTAACTGAGTAAAAGCAATAGTCAAATCCCAAATAGACTGGTAAATCGAGTCTTGTACATCTAATTCATGTTGGCATGGTTGGGGACTGTTCCACATTATGTTTAATTTAATGGTCTCATTCACAGATGGAATAAAGATGGTCTGTTAGTTAAATTTTCCTTTTTACAAGGTGGTTGAATTCTAGGTAAATTTGAATGATGCAAGTCTGACTATACTTCTTAGTTGGATAGACTCTTGACTTCTAATAGTGATCGTTTAAATGGTTGAGTTTGCAATAAGGTGCACCTATATTGCATGGACACGAATGCAACACGACATGATAGGGATACGTTGACATGGTCTTGCCTGAGTTAGCTTGTTCCTAGTATATTTTGGAGTGTTTGTAATTTGTATCATCTCCTATGTGTCCGACATTGATATGACATGGATGGGACAAACATTTTTGAGAGCCTGTGCTTCCTAGCAGTCCACCATTCACTTCTGACTGTAAATAGCATGTCATATTTTCCTTACAATGCTTTTCAATTAATTGATATTCTTCTCCCCATCTTTGTTATCACTCTAGACGTCTCTCAATTTCTAATGTGTTCTTCACAAGTTATGGTGACAGTTTATATTTTATACAGCATGAGATAAGTCTTGTGAAATGCTACAGATTTTTACTGGCATCTTGCATCGAACATCTAAGTTTGAGGCCTGAACATATCTTCCCTATGTCATTTGTTAACAGTACATCATCTATCAAATAGAATAATTACAGGTTTTATGATGATATATGTTTGCTGCTCACTGATGCTCACAATTCAGTTACATAGTTAACTCTCTTGAACTATGTGGCTTTGAATTTTTCCGAGACTACATCTCAACATTAAGTTCTTGCTTAACGTCATACAAGATGGAGTTGCCTGGAAGAAAGAGTTCCCTTTAGCATTAATGCTACATAATGGTATACTAGAAATGATACATTGATAGAAGGACTAGGTTATGCTGCAGTTTGCTGACTTATTTATGAGTCACTGATTTTCCTCAAAAGGATAGGAAATAACTCTTCTTGCATTCTAATATCTGAGTTCAAATAGTTATTTGAAGTTATATAGTCTGGATTTCACTTGTGATGGGGATGGCACCTACACCTGCCCTGTTCTGCCTATGAATTTTGGCTCTTTGTTTGATCTTGTGTTATATATAACTGCGAAATAGACGTGATTTTTGGGGTTTGATTGTGTGATAAAAATGAATATTATTTAGGTTTATAGAAATCAAGACTTTTTTTTATTCTAGTTCTGAATTTCAAGCATTTGTCCTTGTTTGCAGACGTGGTGAGCATTGACGCTTCAGGAATTGCATCTTTGAAAAAGATACATGAGAATTGCCACTCTTGGCATTCAGGTATTCCTAACTTGTCCTTGAGATTGAATCCAAATATAATTAACTTGTATGTTGTAGCCATTGGCATGTTTCTAGTTTCATTTTTTTAGAAGGATGGGTCAAGGTGATTTGGCAGCTTAAAATAAGTTGTGTATCAATTCAGTGAATTTATGTATCATATGATAGGTTTTACATTTCAGTTTTCTTCTAGCTAGCTATCATAGCTACAATAACTCTACTTTGAATGTCGTTGAAGTTGAGGCAGGGGATGTCATGAATGTCTGAAATATCATCGATAGGGCCATAGTTCTCCTACATATACCTATGATTACTATGGTTCCACTTTTGCAGCCGTTGCACATGGTGGAACTAGCAAGGACGCATGTCCGGACTAGGTTTTTCCTTTTCTTTTACATCTTCAATGATTTTTTCTATACTAGATCTGATGTCAAAAATTTCTGGACAACCAGTGTGTCTTATCTCCTACATCCTTTCAATAAATTATCATCAATGATTTTTTAGGAATCTTGAAGTTCGGTGGTATTGCATATAATCAATGTTGTTCACAATAGTTCCCTGTTAGACATGGTAACCGATCAAATCTCGACTAAGAGATCCAGAAATGTTAACTTCAATGCTACTTCCATATAGGTGTAGCAATAATTGAATGTTTGTAGATGTTGAGATGAATGTACATGTTTGCTCATCTTTTCTAGATAATTGACGACTTCTTTTTTTGGTTATGTAATATGCTCAATGTCTCTGGATTAGCGTGAACATTATGGTCGATGGAAGCCCTATTAACCTCGTCCTGTGGGATACTGCAGGTAGAGTAATATACATCAATAATACTCTTTTTAGGCAAAAATATTAGTATGAATAGACATCAATTATATTACTGACAGAGGGATTTGGAACTGCGAATATTGGTTCTATTTTCAGGATGAAAACTATAGTGTGCATTTATGTATGACCTAGGAAAGATAGGAAGACAGAATTCAGGATGCTAGAACTTAGTTAACTTCAAATTTCCCTACAGGTATAAAGCCATTAAAATGTTCTTGTTAGGCTAGATTGCCTATAGGTCAATGCGAAAATTAGAACGAGTATATGCTTTATATTTCAACATCAGTAGGTCATTTGCTCATTACTCTGCTTTATGACATCTGTGTTATTTGCATTGATCAAGACATATCCCATATCCAGGTCTTTGTGCAGTCATGAGCATGTCCAGTTAAAGGAGCATTGATCAAGTCATATCCCATATCCTGTCCTGTAGCCATTCCCATATGTTTGACCTCTGTTGTTCATATTGCCTTCAGGAAGTATCGTCCATATTATCCTGGGATATCGGTTTCCATCCCTTCCCTAGTACAGTCTTAGGATATGCTTTGGTTCATTCCCTCATCCTTCATGTTAGTTCAGACATTCATTTATGATCAGACCTTCATAAAGTTTTAGTCCGAGTTGAGGCTTCAGACCTTGTCCCACTCCATATGTTTACCTACTGCCCTTTGCTTATCTGCCCCCATATGGACAGCATTTAGCTTGTTAGTGTACTGTTTCTCTGGACATTAGTTGAAAGTAGGTTGCCCTGCATCTGGGTTAAATCCCATAGGCATATCAAGTCCAGTCTTTCCTCTTCATAGCACCTTAAATGTTGAGCTCAAGTTGAGTCCTTAGTTTATTGTATTACCCTGTTATTTCTGATGTTATCCCTACATTTGAAGATGCCTTTTTGTTCAGACTTGAATGTCCAATGAAAGACCCATCTGTTCTGTCTTTCTGATGGAGTATCTCACCATCTTGTTAGCCATCTATACCCTCATCCAGTTCATATACGATTTGGTCCATAAATGGCTTAACACCCATTTACCTTGTTTTGATTTTGTCCTGCATTCACGTAAATCCTGACTTGGATGTAAGTCCCTAACTTCCCTTGCAATTTTTGATACCTGTTCTGTATCAGACCTATCTGTTATGTCCCCTTGCCTATATACTCATGATCAGTCTATATAAGTTCTAATTCATATAGTGTCCAAGTCCCTTATACTTATTGTCAGTCCTATCTAGGAAATACATTGTATTAGCTATATATATAACACTTTGTACCAGTTGTATGAAGGAAAGGGTAGGAGTTTGTGTATCAATACATGTAATGGGAGGAGTTCCTATGTTTATAGGGCAATAAGTGTTGCCTCCCTATATTAGCATGTGGTGTGAGTGAGGGTTAGGTTTAGAGTGGCAGCAGTGTGCCACCGCCCTGCAGGCAGATGGTAGTGTCAATTGACTTGTGTAACACTAAGTGGTTGTGTCTTGAGGCACGTAGGTAATGTGTTGTTTGTAAATTTCTTTAGAGGTTGTGGATGTAACTGTTATATTGGAAATAAAGTGGTTAAATGCATTAGAGGATTAAGTAACTGTTATAATGAAATCTCAAGTTAGGAGTCGTTTTCAAAAGGCTAGTGCTAAATTATCCATATTTTAAGATTAAAATATCCATATTTTAATATGCATAACTTTTTAAGCATGTAAAGGCTAGTACTAAATTATCCATATTTTAATCCTAAGGCTATTTTAATATGGATAATTTAGTTTTCAAAAGGCTAGTGCTAAATTATCCCATTTCAAGCATGTAAAGGCTATTTTAAGATTAAAATATTGGTCAAAAATTATGGTCATTGAACGAAAAAGCATGTAAAAGCTTTTCCAAACTGGAGGTCATGTTCCTGAGACCAATTACATTTTCATGGTAATTTTCTGTTCTTTAGAACACTTGCAACTTTTATCTTCTTGAGCAACAGCATTATGACTTGGTCTTACTATCATAATGCTTCATTTATTTACAATCAGGGTGATTTTGTGGATCGGGGATATAACAGTCTGGAAGATTTCATGATTTTGTTGCTTCTTAAGGCCAGGTATCACTGATAGAACAGAATATGTACCATGTCTACCTGTCTGGTTCCTATGTTGTCTTTGTTCGTATTCGCTGATTTTAACATGTGCAAAATTCATGTATGGTGTAAAATATAGGGATTTCAATCCAGCATTTCATAACCTGATGGAGACTGGCCAACTGTTTCCTTTGTTTTTAATAATTTTCAGTCTTTTCACTTTAACATTGTCAAATGCATCTACGAATTTTTAATGTAGGGTAAAGGTTGAGATTCATGCTAGACTCGTACTCGACCAGATTTATTTTGGATGGTGGTGTAAGTTTGTAAATGATTCATCACATGCATGTAGGTTGATAAGTTAGGTTCACAGTATCGGTATCGGAATCGGTATCGGACTATTCCGATGAGTATTGGTATCGGACTATTCACATCAATTTGAAGTCTGACATAAAAAAGTTATTACTTTCTTGAGGAGCTATCTCATTCTCCATAGTCAACCTATTATAGTAGAAGATTTTGGTGATTACTCTGATGATTTATTGGTATCGGACTATCTCATTCTCCATAGTCAACCTATCTCATTCTTTAGCGCAAGTTGCCAAGACCTTATCAAAGTTAGTGGTATATTTGTTAAACGATTAGTGTTAGTTGCAATAACCTTTAGCAAGTGTTTTAATAAGTGCTTTAAAATTATTGGCATTCTTTCAACTAGGTTTTAGGCTATATAGGTTGGTTAAGTTGTACATAAACTCAGGATGACTATAAACTATTTGTAGAATCATTACCTTATTTAAACTTATGTTTTCTCCATTTTCAGGTTTGTAACCAGTGGAACCCACTTTTTATCTACGAGAAACATAAGGGTTTTTTTATGATAAAAATATTATTAACTGATCAGTCTCCTGTATGCAAATTTTGTTGTTTAAGGATCCTAATTGTTATTTATCTTCAGGGGAAACATTCAACAAAGGGATCTGTTATTTAATATCATTAAGAGCAAGCATTCAATGATGGATACAGCTTCTCATAGAGAATGTGTTTCTTTAATCCCCAAATTGTTGGACATTGAGAAAACAGAAGCATACGATGTTGAATCAACTGGAGCAAGAGTAACTGCTGATTCCAGTGTTAATCTTATATATCAATATTGTGGAAAGCTTCCCAGTGACAAGTATGGGTTTTTTTTTTTTGCAGATTTTATTAAAAGAAACCCCCTTTCATATTTTTTTTGATTGAAAATTCATTTTGATTATAAGTCTCTCTATTGTGTTTCTCGATACTAATTTATTTTTGTGTACTCTAGGTATTATGCTCCTAGACCAGTTTTTGACTTTACTACTTGTGATGGGTCTTGTGAATGCACATTGACTTTACCTCCCAATGCTGCATTTCAAACAATAGTGGGACCACTTAGTCAAAGTAATAACAAAGCGAAACAGCTCGTATGTTTGGATGCATGTAAACGATTGCATCATTTGGGAGCACTCAATGATCACCTTCTTTCAGTGGTTGAAGAGGAGTCTCTGGAAACAGGGCCTATTAAGAAAAAGGAGAAATCAATTGCTGGTGCAGGTGGGTTTTCTTTTACTTTCCTTTTTCTATCTACATGATCTTAATCCGAGTATTTCAAACTTATTAGATTTATTTGCATGTTATAGTACCGTGTAATCTGTTCTGTAAATAAGAAACACTGTATCATATTAGTCAGATCAATAATGGTTGTTACCATACTTTCTTTTTCAAGAGTACAAAAGGGGGGCACTAGGGACATAGTTTTTAATTGGTCATTCTATAAATTATTAGGGTTGAGAATGTTCAAAGTTTTATCTAGCTTCATACGTTTACTTTAAAGTTGATGGGATCCTCATGTCTCTTAAGAAATAGTTGCTATTAGCAAGACTAAAATTACATCCAGTCCATGTAAAAGCTAACTTGCCTGCCATATGTAAATCTTTGATAGCTTTCTAATACAAAGTTACTTCTAGTTTTCAGCATGCCGGTCTTCCTTGTGATCATGTTTTATTTGATGTTGTCAGAAGTCAATGTCAAGCATTAAATGGATTACTCATACTTTGAAGATAATGTCAGAGTAGTACATTGTGACTGCCAATCCATTGGGTTGCGCTGCTCCCTCTGTTTCCGTTTCCTTATACTTGATGTTTAGAAGCTTGGATTTCTTCCGTAATATATATATATATATATATATACTTACTTAATATTCTAAACAATCTCTTTATTCATTTATGCAGGTCATTAAAGATTGATCAACACCAAGACAGGAGCTGCATATGCAATTGACCATCAGTTTATATTTATAGATTATTCTAGGTTTTATGTACCAACCAGTTTGGATACTCTTTATTTTTTAAGTACTTAATATTACTTCTCTTCATGTTATATGTACTGAATTTTGTGGAGCAATATAATTACTTTTTGAGGATTCATATAAATACTTTTCATGTTGTTGTTGTTGTCTATAATTACTTTAGAGTTAGTCGCCTATATAAAGGCCTTTTAAAATTTGTGAAGGTTAGTTCTGGTTTACATTGGAAAGTCGATGGGGGTGTTCTTGGAAGATGATCACAATCATGCATACCCTCTTTACAAGAATTGTGTGATATTGTATTATGTGTTTTTGTGTTTCAATGTATAATGACAATGACAAAAAAAATACTCGTGACAATATTGATTTGCCACAAAACATATAAAGTGTACACTACGGTGACAACATTTACATTCACTAAACATATAAGTATATAGTGACAACAATAAAAATGTTACTGCAAGTGTTTACAATGATGACATGTACTTGTCACTAAACATATACGTTTATTGTGACAACAATAAAAGTGTTACTAAAATTATTTTGTGATATCAAACGTCGTCACGAAAATAATTTTTATTTTTTTGTCAAAAAAATATTTATTTATTTTTAATTACCATAAAATGCCATTTGTGACAATATCATGCGTCACTTATAATATTTTTAGTGACGCATTTGTTGTCACGGAAAGTTTACTATCACTGACAACATATTCTTGTCACAGTAGAGAACTTTTTGTGACGACGACTTTTGGTTGTCACTTATACTTTTAGCTACGGAGGTATAGGCTACGAAAGTAAGTCGTCACTGTACTCGTCACAGAAGATGTGTTGTGACGAGTTTCATAACTTCTGTGACAACGTTACATGTCACAGAAACCATGTTTTCTTGTAGTGTGGCCAACAAGTAGCGCTCATCCGAGACACTATCGGCCGGGTAACACGTAGCGCTCATCCGAGACACTATCTCCCAAATGTGTGTAAAAATAAATGTAGCCCCTACGCTAGTAGCTGTCCCCTCCCCCCAATGATACTATACGTGTGTCGTAACCATGACACACAAACACATGTCGTTTCCACAACACGAGTTTATAATAGATAACTGTCAAGTCTTCTAACCTGCCTCTATTGACAGTTATTTCTACGCATGCGCACGGGTGATCAGCCAACACGCAAGTGACCACTACATGATACTCACAACTCTCATACACAACTCGTGTATAATCGTGACAAGTCAATGAGACACACACTAAATTTGATGGTAGTCCCTTAACACTAAGCCAATTTTATAAAATATAGTAATTTGTATCTACATATAATTAGAAAGAAACAAATTGAAATTTAACACAACATGCATGATATTGAGCAGGAAATTTAAACAGTAAAGGCAAGGTGTCTTGCCTGGGGTGTTGCCTGGTGGTGCGATGTTTTCGACAAGTCCTGATTGTCCACTAGCCATGGTCGTTGAGTAATTGTGCGAATCCACAAGAAAATAGGAAGCATGATTTAGACACAGTTAATGGTGGTAGTCGAGAAGAATTTGTGGAGAGAGTTATGCAACATATTTTTAGAAAGTATTTATAATAATTGAATACTAGATTTTTATCAACAAAATAATATTTTAAATAACTATATACTTTAAAAGTCAAAATTATTTTTCAGCAAAAATATGCTCGTAGATAGGAACAATATTTTGTTAGTTAAGATAATGTAGATAATTATTTGAAAATACTTTGAAAATTACTCTACAAATTGGAGACTACATTTTTCTTATCCAAAATACATAAGAATCTAAAAACTGAAAAGTAGATTTTTGTCAAAATAATTTGTAGGTTATCATCTACGTATAAAATACCATAAACAAATTAAATGGTAATTTCTCACGAATATAAAATATATCAATATATAATTTTTATAGGAACATACTATTTGTAACTTATATAAAAATAAATATAATAATAATGATAATAATAATAATAATAATAATAATAATACTCTTAACTTTTAAATGAACTAATACTTCTTAACTTTTCAAAGACCTAATACTTCTTAACTTTTCAAAAAAAAACCTTATCCCCAAATTCCATTCAGTACGAGAGAGGGAGAGAGAGAGAGGAAGAGATCTGTGGGGGAAAACGAGGGTTACCTGGGTTCGTCGGCGGCGTCCGGCCGCTGGGGCGGCGTCGCGCTCGAGGACGCGCGGCGGCTGCTCTTCTACAGACGACGGCGGCGGAGAGATCCCGAGCGGGAGGATCTAGTGCGCGGCCAGGCGGAGATGGCGCGAGGGTTTCCGGTGGTTCCCACCAGAGGTGGCGGAATTGCTGGCTTGGCGCGGCCGGCCAGAGGGGAAGAGACGCGCTGGAGGTGGCTGATGTGGCGCCGGGGACGCGCGGCTCAGGGTGGAAATCACGACGGAGCGAGGACTTCGGCGGGCGGCTCGAAGCCGATGGCGCAAGGAACGTGGAGGCGAAGGCGGTGGCCCGGTGCTGGCGGCTTCTCCGGTGGCTGGGAGAGACAGCGCCGGTGGTGGCTGAGGTGGAGCGTGGCCATCGTGGCATGCGTCGGTCGCCGCTTGTACCACTTCGACGAGGTGGGCTTGGGGTCCTCGACGGAGGCATGACTGGGGCGGAGACGGCGGCTACCAGCGCCGCGGAAGGTCGTGCAAGCGACGAGGCCTGGTCGGCGAAGGTGATGTTTCGCTTCCCTCTTCTCGTCCTTTTGTTCTTGCGGATTTTTGGTGGCGGGGATTTGACCGAGGTAGATTTTGGGAGTTTGGCCGGAGACGGCGGTGAGTGTGGAGTCGGGCTCGCCTGAGTTGGGTTGCTGCCCTTGGTGGCGACGACAAGGAATTGACGAGGAGGAGGCGAGATGATGACGGCGATGGTGGTGATAGTGGTGGTTGGTGGTGGAGATTGCGTGTCCTGCGTGACACAGAGAAAATATGGTGTCCGGCATGTCGGACGCAGAGATTATATTGTATTTGTACAAATAGGATTATAGTGGATGGGGGTATGGACACAGATACGGTGCACAAATTTTTGCATGTGTTGTGGTAGAAAATTTTGGAGGAGTACCTGCCTTTATATAGGATGTGGGAATACCCAATTAGATAGGATTAGGATTTGTTTAAATCCCTAATTAGATAAATCGTAATTTAATTTAAAATCAAATCCAAATCTAAATACGAATTCAATTTAAATCAAATCTCAATGTAAATAAAATTCTATTTTAAATCTAGATCATCTAATCTCTAATATAAATACAAATTCTACCATTAATTTAAAAACGGTTTAAAATCCAATTCAATATCGATAAAAACTTATCTTTAATTTAAAAGCCATCAATAAAATTCTTTCCAATTTAAATTATCCAAATTTATAAACTATTAATTTAAAAAAGATTAAAAATATCTTTTTCACATCTATTAAAATATGCTATTAATTAATTTCGAAAATCAAGAATATTATTTAAATATTAATTTATAAAGTAGCCTTTGTACATGATAAATAGATTAATACACAAATTTCAAATTTCGCAAATATCTAGAATATATTTTATATAACCCAAAAAGTTTCCAAACTACTACTTATTTTTAAACAACAAAATAAATTACCCTTTTAATTTATATAAGGTTTTGGCAATAACGGCAAATTTATATAATTACTTTGGAAACTATATTTTCCATAAAAATAAATCTAAATAAAAATAAAATATTTTTCTGAAAATATGTACCTCGCACATATTCGCACTCGTCGAGCAAAACGAAAAATAAAATTCCGTGCACGACGTACAATACGACTATGCGACGTACAATACAAAAATTTTAAATCAGTACCAAAAATAAAAAATACAGTAAAAATTTAGGGGTTTTACAATATATATCCTTAAGAAAATGGAAGTTACAAATAAGGGGAGAGGAATGAGAGAGGTCGGGTGTTACTTAGAGGTTACAGAAGAAAGAAAGGAAGGGGTCGGGTGTTACTCGAAGGTCACAGAAGAAAGAAATGAAGGGGTTTGACAATTAAAGGTGGGGATTTGACAATTATAGGTCGGGTGTTAATCAAAAGAGAATTCTGTTGCTCCTCTCTATATTAATCCATGCATTAATGCATGCCATTAAAGGTAGGGATTTGAATTGTTTTTGTTGATGTTTTGCATTTGCATACAAATGCATGGAATAAGTTGATGTGGGCCCAGGACATTTGATAACACTAGTATTTTGATTAATAAGTCTCATTAATCACCACCTATATATATATATATATATATATATATATATATATATATATATATATATATATATATATATATATGTATATATAATATATATATATATATATATATGACACTTACAATATAGCTAACAAATAATTACTCAAAAGTTATTTTTTTAAAATAAAATAAAATAAAGATAAGTATAAAATAATTGTACTAGGTAAACTTTATATATATATATATATATATATATATATATATATATATATATATAAAATATATATATATATATATATATATATATCTATATAATATATATATATATATTGGGAGGGGGTTTACACCGGAACCGGTTCGGCCTGGGAGGAACGAGAATAATTATGGTTGATGTACTAGCACGAGGCATTGCAGGACCTTCAATAGTCCGATTGAAGGGGTGCAGCACAATACGGGATGATTTAGAAACTTTCAGTGGTATATATATATATATATATATATAATATTATATATATATATATATATATAATATACACACACAAAAAAAAAAAAAAAAAAATATATATATATATATATATATATATATATATATATATATATATATATATATATATATATATATACACACACAATAATCACATTGAATACGTATATACAATATTATTAATAGTAATCATAATAATAAATAAATAACAAAAAATTTGGGAGGGGTTTTACACCGGAACCGGTTCGGCCTGGGAGGAACGAGAATAATTATGGTTGATGTACTAGCACGAGGCATTGCAGGACCTTCAATAGTCAGATTGAAGGGTGCAGCACAATACGGGATGATTTCGAAACTTTCAGTAGAGGATAGCTACTCGGGTTGAAAGGAAATCGTTTAACCTGAGATAGTCTAAGATGATGTGTCGCTAGTGACCTTCATATAATTATGCTACATGCTAATGATACTTGCTTGTAGGCCTATCTAGTTATGTATAGAGATGAACAATGTCGGACTTTAGATTTTGAGGCCTGAGACGAACTCTAAAAGTTGTGCACCTCAAAGCTTAATATTCATATTATATATATTTTTCCAACGATAATGACATAATAGTATTTTTTAACCCAAAATTCAAGAAATAAAATTTAATATCCAAAAGAATATATGTTATAATAAATAAATACTAATAAAACTGAATATGTTCCAAACCAAAAGATAAAATAAATGTTCCAGAAAAATAAATGAAAAAAGTTAACAATGTTTGGGGTAGTTCATAATGGTAATAAAAAAAAAATTAGGCCATCAAACACTTCCTCAAGGCATCACATAGTCACTTAATTATTACTTGTACTGTTGTTTTCGATGCACAAGTACTAATTTATTGTAGAGTCGCAGCCTCATATAGAGCTTCGTGATGGTTATGTTTCAAAAACTGAAAAAATTCATAGATATTATCAAATGTTTCTAAAATTGGTAAAAATAAAAAATGTCATAAAGTATATAAAGTTATCTAGAGATCCACCAAGTTATTTAGTTGTGCAAAAAGTATTGTTTAAAATTTTCATGTCTAATTTGAGAGTAAAATTTATATTATTATTAATTTAGTATACATATAAAAAAAACAAATAAATGGTCGAGAGCCTATCAGATTCTTTATTCTCTAAAAAAAAATTAAATGGTCGGCAACCAAAAGGGAATCATTTATATTATTACAAAATAATCAAACATTCAAAATCTTATTCTCGCCTGTGGTCATGTGGAAGTGGAAGAAAGAGGGATGTTTTTATTTCTTTTAACTCGACGACAGCCGACACTTTTCTATAAAAAAAACAACCTAAAGAATTTTGATGCCAATGCCACATATTCTTTTCTCAAGGAGTCCGAATTTGTTTGCCTATACGGCTATATGTCATCTAGAAATAGGCTTAAAAAGAATAGATAAGTAGGTGTCGGGCCATATGTAGTGGTGGTGGCCTATATATACTAAAAAAAATAATCGGACCATTTGTAGTGGACTTATATATACTTGGGAAAAAATTTGGTGCCCTCAAAAATTTTGGGCCTGAGGTAATTGCCTCATGGGCTAATATTAAGTTCGGGCTTGGAGACGAACTCACGAGGCACTTATATTTTGAGAAGGCTAATGAATGCCTTATGCAAGGACATAGATTTTGACACATCTATGTATTATGAATGATATCGTTGTCTTGACACAAAAGAATGATAAGTATTAGATAAAATCAACTTGGTTGCATGATACATTTATGTTTATGGACACATGTATGCTATGCCATGTGTAACATCCAGTTTTCCAAATGAGGATAATTTTAAAATTTTGTAATTATAATCATTTAATAATGATATTTAAATCATATTATGATTTTTGGTGATTTTTAATTATTTTAAAACTATTTAAAATGTTGATTGGTGATTTTGATGGTTAACTAGTGTAACCCTAGAATTGCTAAGCCTAGAGACCAACCATGACCAAGGGAGCCTAGTCATGTGATTAGAATGTCATATTACTACTTTTTAGCCTAGGAGTATTTTGGTCATTTTGACAATTTTGTAAATTTGTAATTTATATTAATTAAATATTGTGCTAATCTTTTAGTTAAGCCTTAACATAGAAGTTAACCTAACCTAGATTAGTCTTGAGGTTAGAATTAAGGTTAGAACATTCCTACTAAATGCCAAGGTTAGTAATATCTAGATATTATTAAGGTAGGATATTTTCTTTTGAGATATTTGTAAAAAAGAAGCCTTGAACCAATAGGAAGGCTTGGAACTGGGTGAAAGAACCTCAACCACTCATCTAAAACCCTAACCCTAATATTTTCAACAGCCATACATGACTCCCCCCTCCAATAAGTGTCATACTTAGAAACAATTGCCTCTTTTACAAAACCTAGAAGAACCTTACTTTGTTCTTCCCTAAACCTCCCCCAATTAATCCAAATTGAGCCCCAATTGAGTCAAATTAATTGCATCATCATCCCCAACAGTAGAGGAGACTTGTGGGTGCTTGCTAGCAAGGTTGGAGGACATTTGAACCATAGCAAATCGAGGAAGACGTCGAGACGAGGCTCTTTACATTGAGTTTGAACACTCAAAAGGTAAAACCCTATTAAATTTTTGATTTCTTCCCATAGATGCATTCATCTAGGGTTTCCCTAGGTGTATCCCAAGTTTGGTAGGAAATCATGTCCATTTCGTGTCCGTATCGAACATGTATTGGTGTATTTGATTGGGTGTTCGATGAAATGCCACATAGAAATAGATTTTAGTATTTTGCAAAACAAATTACATGGTTGTGTAGCCCTATATATGGGAATTAATTATATATATGACTGAGCATGAGTTGGACCCCTATTCGTTTCCAAAATCAGACACGAACCTGCTGTTGGATACTACACAGGAGAGTACTGTGCTCCCATGCTGCCTGAGTGTCCTATAGGACACGACACGAATTCGTATGGCATAATTTTTGGTCAACACGTGCGGGCAATCACTGTCAGCATGCACACCAATTTTGAGGCGACTTCGTCGAGTAGATTGTGAGAAATCACACGCGTACGGGTTTTTCAATACACTGTGTACACTGAAAGTCGACCACTGACACGGCTTTATAACTCGGACACGACACGACCTCAACTCGATTCAGGCACCCTTAGACCTAGCCCTAGACCTACCCTAGCCACGTGCATGAGCACGAGACTCCTCGTGCCACACGTTGAGCTCTATCCTCCTCGACATGGCTGCACGAGGCAGCCTTAACTGTCAGATCTGTCACCTGGATTTCGTTTCGTGTCCATTCGTTTGGACACTGTTGGGACACATATTGGACACACTGTGGACACATATGTGTAGACACACGTAGGCTCCACAGGTTATGTTGTTGTTGTATTTTAAATCGAGTTTTCAAAAGGATATGTTTGGTATTCGAAATTGAGGGAGGAAAATGGCATTTCTGTATCTGTCCATTAACTGAAACCATTTGAACTAAATCTGAGTTCTTATAATACCTGGGATTGAATGTCCTTTATAAACTTGAGAACTTAGCATGTTGTTTACTGCACTTCACCAAACCATTCTTGCATTCACTCTTCACATCTTCTGCACACCCTTTACTGTCAACACACACACAAAAAAACAGAGAAGTTGGGTTTACTTTGTAATCTAATAAAGGGGTATTTAGGGAAAGGCAGGTAATAGGTATAGGTATGGATAGGAGAGAGGTTATGAAGTGTTTGGATTGGCTTGGTTCAGCTTTTGTTGCTGTGTGTTCGCAGTTCAGGTGTTAGGATGAGATGACCTTATGTGTTTGATTTTATTAGATGTTACTATTAGCTAAGGTAGGTGTCATGATCCTAAGTATGCATATTGTATAGAGCTAATGTTCAGTCCTGTTTTACATTGATTTCAGCCCCTCTAACCATGTCCACTTGAGTGGCAGGCAAGAATGGGAGAAATTACAGGTTGTAGTGAGCTAGGTTAACCTTAATATGTTGTCATGCATCATGTAATGCTTGTCTGTTGTGTAATCCTAAATTTCCTAGGTTGTTCAGTCAAGTTTTTAGCCCCCATATTATAGCATACCATATCTCCTATGTGATAGCTCCTTTCATGTAGACAGTCCATTCAGTCCCCTAACCCTTGTGAGTGAGTGGTGAGTTAGTTAGTGAAATATGAGGGAATGTTTAAGAGGGTGTATTAGTGTTAGATAATTGTTAGGATATTGAATTAGAGTGGTTTGACAGTTGAGTTTGTATGTATATATGTAAATCTGAATTGAGAACTAAGAATGAGATTTAGTTTGGGGTTTCCATGTTCCTTTTTCCTTTTTTCAATTTATTTTATTCCTTTACATTGGTTGTATTGGTAAATAGGTTGTGAACTTGGTATTCCCTTTTTCCTTCAGTCCTTTCCCTTCCTGTATCTATTCATGTATAGCTTTATAGGATTTTGTTTTCAGGTTTTTCCAACTCAGTAGGTAATTGATATGGTTTTGACAAATACTTGATTTATGGTGTTATTTGATTCAGGTTTTGATTGGGGTATATAGTTGAAATATATATATATATATATATATATATATATAAATAATATATATATATATATATATATATATATATATATATATATATATATATATATATATATATATATATATATATATATATATATATATATATATATATATATATATATATATATATGATTGTATATGGCTTATATATAGATATGCACATAATAGTGGTAAGGTATATATATATATATATATATATATATATATATATATATATATATATATATATATATATATATATATATATATATATATAACTATGAGATTTATGTATGTGTTGTATCATATACTTTCGTTTTAAGATAGCCTTAGATTGGCTAGTTAAAACCAATTGACCCATATTGACCTAATTACCTTGTTGACTAATCTAAGTTTGACCAAAATCCTAGAATTGACCAAGGTTCGACCCAATAGTTCAAGATTGACTAGAGTTGACCAAAAGTCAACATTGAGCCTAGATAGTTGACCAGGTTTGACTTAGAGTTGACTTGGACCTGGTTTGACCTAGATAGTTGACCAGGTTTGACCAAGTTTGACTTTGACCTAGATTGACCTAGAAATCATGTAAATTGCATTGTAAACTTTATTTACTTTGTTTTAAACACATTATAACATGTACTGCTCTATTTAGGACATTGTGACTCCGGTGCAGACATCTGATATTACACTACTCTTTCAAAGTATCAGGCGAGTACATTCTCTGATAGTTCTTTCATTTACTTGTCGATTACTGTACTTCAGTTCTAGTTAGTTCTATTTGATTCTTTGTTACAAACATGATTGATATTACTGGATCGATTTTATGCGACACGCATTATTCATGTCTGGCCTCTATTTCTGGAATCACTACTGGCATCACCTACTGGAATCACCTACTGGAATCACTTGCTGGTATCATCATGTTGGCTGGACTCATCTCGATTCTCGTGTCGTATTCTGGATTCACTTGTACTTGTTGGGCGGAGAAATATTGGAGTAGACATATGAACATTCCCAAATACTGGAACCACTCCCTTGGAATTATACTAGAATGGTAGCCATCCCACACTTGGTCGAGTGTGCGATGTGCTGTATTACCTACAGCCGTTTACATGTCGATCTCGATATTTTAAAACACACTGTTAGAGTATTGTTTGGACTCACCCTGGAATTATTGATCACTGTCTGGACTCATCTTGTACTGGAATCATCTGGTATTCGATTTACATTGTCTAGACTCACACTGGGATTACACTTGACTCATATTATACTGTCTGGACTTATATCATGTTACTCTAGTTCAGCTAGATTATATTTTACAGTCTTTCTTGTCATGCTTCTCCTCTTGTTTAGTTACCTTACTTTCCTTGTACCTTAACTGTTTCTCTATATCATTACTCGTACAAACTGCCATATTCATCAATACAACTGTCTATAACTGCTTTATAGTTCTCTGTCATTTACTTGGAATTTCTTGATGAATTGTACTCGTTCCTGTCCTGACTGGACCTGTTGAAAATATTACAGATGCTTGCCCTGAGGAAATTTGTCCTACTTGCCTTGGAGCAGGAGATGGCTTAGCTACCTTTGGTCCCGACACTCAGGAGTGATCAGGAGACTAGCTAGTAGGCTTGGTTTAGTTTTCATGTTTTAGAACTTGAAGTGTAATAACTTGATATATGAGTTTGTATTTGAGTTTATTTGAGATATTATTATTTAGTAGTTTATAATTATTATTGTTTAGCCTTTAGTTATAGACTTCTGTGTTATCTTATCGTTCTTAGACTGTGATTGAGATTTTATTATATCTATACTTGTCCTCCGTTCGGAGTTGAGATTTGACAAGTATATTATATAATTGCGTGAGTTGTTGATTAGATAGTAACCTAGGACAGCGTTCTACCGCCGACCCTGCGGCGTAGGCTGGACGTACCCACTTCTCGTGCCCCTACACTGGGTGCGGGTCGTGACACCATGTAACTGATCTTAAGGCAAGATTAGAAAGATCACATATTTGACTACAGTCACTAATTCAATGTGTTCGTTTGAGTTGAGTTGGCTAGAGGCCACTCACCAGTACATGACAATGTACCGACCTCCCCGGGTTTTACATGTGCAGGTAGTAGCTTGGATGGGTCTGAGGCGTCGAAGTGCTTATTGGTGAGCTTGAGCTTTTCATGCTAAGATATGATTGTCTTTTATTAAGTGCATAATGTATGTAACATCATCATTTGTATAGTTCTTAAGTTGTGCGTAAGCGATTTGTGGTATATTTTATTGTATTGGGAGAGAGAGTGCTTGTAATCAATTTGTTTTTTTTGAGCCATCTTAATTCAGCTACAACATGATCAATAAAAATGTTTATTTTTGTACATCCAATGTCTATCAACTTTTTATTCATTTTCGCTGTAACGACTTGTCTTTGAGATTGTTCTATCAATCGTGTATCAGACTGTGCTTGACTTGTACGACTTCACGTCCTAACGACTTTCGGTCCTACGGGATCAGGGCGTGACACCTGTGCAATCCATCGTAGCATTCATGTCCAAATCGGACCTTTAGCGGCACAAAACGCTTGCTGAAAACCCATAAATCCAATAGTGATATAATATGTAAGACTAGGTAAAACCGTCGTAGAATACTCATCGAGTAGTACATTCAACAGCACAAAACGCTCTTAAAAATCCATAAAAAGAAATATAATTTAATTATTCAACCGGCACAACCTGCCACATAAAACTCATATACCATCCAGTATAATTTCAAATACAACAAAGTCTCATCCAAACAACAAAGTCTCATCCAAACATAATAAAGCACAAATATAAACTAAATTAGTGTTGCTCTGTTGTAGATAAGATTACTGGAAAAATATAAATGATCAATTTTAAACTACTATTCTTTCGTAAGTTACCATAAATACTCTATCAAAGTAGAGAACAAATTTTCGATCAGTCTCGAAATTACCATTCAAGAATGCACTAGTGTCACGATCCGCTACCCAAATTGTTGGGCCGGACCGAGTCATGTCCAGCCTACGCTTGAGATAAAGCGTAGTAAGCTGTTCTAAAGATAACAAAGTAAGACTAAAATGTGCTAACAGTTCTATAAGTAATAAAGAGTCAAAATTGTTCCCAAACACAAAAGTCATCTCGTATAATAGTAAGTCTAAGTACAAGTCCTGAAATGTAAAGCTGGATACAGGTCCAGTCACAAAATACATAGTCTAATACATGACTACTCTCAAAAGTCCAAAATGTAAATAGACAACTAGACGAGTTTTCCCGCAGGTACATCCTCGTAAGACAAAGCCTGGTCCTCGGCAGTAACTCCATAATATGAATCACAGAGCAACTCCTCCTCAGTAAGTATACCTACAACGTTATCCTGTCAGGATGGAAGCAAGTACTGATTCTAACAAACTAAATATACGAAACATAAAATGAACAGGAATGTAATAAACTGGAATCATGGTACATCATAATCTATCATGGCAAGGACACATATGTCATAGAGACAGATGTATATGTAATGTTTAAAACTGTAGCAGGTACGTGATCGTCAATAGGTGTATAATGTACTGAGGCACATGTAAATAAAATGTACATACGTACAAGTGCACAAGCATAGGTGTACATCCGTACAGAAATACGGGATAATGGCCTACAGTGCAGTAACATGTAGAATGAAACTTTGCTCGGTACGATAAAGGGGGCATGATCACGTACTCAACTATCAATTTTCCTATACCCAGATTCTAATCATGTGAGAGACATAAAACTGTTCTAAACATGGTAGGGACTGAAAATAATACATGTGAAGGTTTGACTTGCTACTCCAAGGATCAGCATTTAACATGGTTGGAATCACAGTTCATTGTTGTAACAGTATGTAAAGTTTGTAGAAGTACTTGCCTTTAGCAAAGCAAAGCAGCAATAAAAATACTATAGATGTCTGGTGACTCGTCACTGTAGAAATAAATACATAAACTTAGTTTTTACACTAAGTTAAACACTAAAACACTAGTGGTGCAACACGACTTTCTAACTGGACACCTAGCCAAATGGTGACTTTAGCATAGGAGACCAATGTGGGGTGACACAATACTCTAACTAACTTTGTAGGGTCTTTATACTAGTGCGGGGTGAGGTCCCATATGACTATAACTCAAAACAACTCAAAATATTGAAAGTCGTAATTATTCAATAAATAAATCAAACTGTACACTATGTTTCAACAATTTTTGAGATAGAGAAATGCTCAATTTTACATAAAATTAAGTACCAAAATGATCCTTGTTAATTATAGAAATTTATATTAATTTTTCTGGAATTTATAAACCTCCATAAATAATTATTAAAAATCAGCAAACATATATATACTGAAAATGAGTTCTATTTTCCCATTTGTATAAAATACCAAAAGTACTTATTAAATGCTGGAAAAATTATAATAAATTATCTAAATTAACATAGTATTTGAATACAATTTTTCCCAGATTTTACAGTAATTGAAATATATATAAAAATTCAAAAACAACAAGTAACACTTTCTGGAAAATAATTAATTAATTATTTACTATTTTGTCCATGTATTCGAAATTGAACCGAAGTCCAGATACAGGACCCAGAGCCATGAATCAAGTCCAATATGACTTGTACAGACTCTGAATGTATTAGACATAATTGGGCCCAAAAACCCATGCTAGGCTTGGACATCAATTGGTTATAATCAATAAATAAATATATTTTTAAAGTGCTAAAATATACAAGTCATAATTTAAATAATAAAATGACTTGTGAATTTATGCACAATAATATTTTATACAAAGTAAAATTTGAAATACATATATAAATATACAACAACAATATATATATATATATATATATATATATATATATATATATATATATATATATATATATATATATATATATATATATATATATATATATATATATATATATATATATATATATATATATATAATGGATATATATACATATAATAAATATACATATATATAAGAAATACTAAATATAAAATATATATATATATACAAATACTGTATACATATATATATATATAACAGTATATATATTATAATATATATACACATAAATACATATACATATATATATAAATACATATATATATACACATATATATAAATACATATATATATATATACACATATATAATAAAATACTAAATATAATATATATATATATATATATATATATATATATACAAATATTGTATATATACATATATAACAGTATATATATAATAATATATATACATAAATATATATATATATATATAAAAAAATATATATATATATATATATATATATATATATATATATATACATATATAATATAATAAAATAAAATAAAACAAAAAGAAAACAAAAAGAAAAAAAATAGGGAAGGGGCTCGAACTCGGCCCAAGGGGGGTCGGGTTTTAGGCGCGGTCGGGCTGGCCAGGGGGTCAGCCCAAGCCATCTGTTAGGAAATAGGTTCGGGTTAGTTTTAGGTTAGATTTAGGTTAATGGGTCTAAACCCGATAGCCAAACTTCGTGTCCTGACTGTTTGGGACACGAAGAACGGCCGAGTCCAAGTGTCCTGACCATGCACGACACGCACGACACTGTAAATATGTGTCCAACCCTACTGTTAGTTTCCTCGTGTCCAGTCGAACGTCATGCGTGAGTTTGGGACACATACGACACAATTCGGGGGCTGTTACCTTCGTGTCCGGTCGAGCTAGGGGTTATGGAGGGTGCTGACGGCGGCTAGAGGCATCGTCGTCGTGGTGCTCGGGTGGCGCTGCACTCGCCTGGCCTCGGCGAACTCGGTGGTGGCGGTTGTGGGTGGTGAACGTAGCTGTGGGGGTGGTGCTGGGGGTCGCCAGAGTTAGGGTTAGGGTTCTCGTCGGGGAAGAAAGAGTGGAGGCGGCTGTTGGTGGTCGAAAATTAGGCTAGGATTAGGGTTTCGGGGTCGGGGAGTACTTATAGACAATTTAGGGTGGTCGAGGTGGTCTAGGTCGGCCGGGAAAGGCGGAGAAAGCGGTCGTCGGTCGTCGGTCGTCGGGGCAGCTGGCCAGTCGTCGGGGGTAGGTGACGATAGATTTACAGAAAAGTCTCACAATTTTGGAGTTTTACAGGAAAGTTCAATGCCTAACAGTTTGCAAATAACATTTGCAAACTGTAATTAAAATAATTGATATATTTGCAAACTGATATAAAAACAAAAGTAAATATTACAAAGTGATATTAAAATATTTCAAAAAAATTACAAAATGATATATTTTGATTTAAAAATTAATTAAAAATTAATTAAAAATTCTAGAAAAATTCGTAATAATTATTATAAATCATTTTAAAGCTAAATAGGTCATTAACATCTAATTTACACTAATTAAACCAAATTTGAAAAATAGGGGCTGACAACTAGAGATGAAAATCATGCCTGCAGCAGGTTACCTAAAATAAAATTAAACAAATTACTTCAATAAATTAACATCCCCATCATCAAAACTAATAATTGAATCAAAATATGCATGAATTAAACACTGCTCCATATATCGACCTTGGAAGATCTTGTTCTTGGGACAGATGCTGCATCAATCATTACACGCATCCTATATTCACCCTTCCACAAAGGCACGTTGGGCGTGGTGGCTTCGGTGCATCCCAATGACATCGAGGATAATCTTTGCTAGCAGCCACTGCTCATCATTGTTGAGATTTGGCAGGAACATCGACGCCATTAGAGTAGAAAGAAGTCATATAGAGAGAGATAAATTTTTGGGGTTTCCTGATAGAGGAAGAAATCATGGGTTTTATAATGGGGGTTGTTTGAGAGAAAAATGGAGGGGGTTATGAAAGTTAGCATGTGATTAAATTACTTTTAAATATCTAAATAATAATATTTTATACAATAAAGTGTTACACTAAAAAACTATTGATATCCTTAATATTTATATTATATATTACTGGAAATTGCTGAGAAACCTAATTTCGGAGTGGGCTTTTATGAAATGCCCACCCGCTGGATGAGTTTTATGAAATACCCAGAATTATGTATTTTTACGTTAAATATTCCAAGATTTCCTTTTAGATGCCACCCGCTGGAACTGCTATTTTTATAATACCGAAACTATCCCTCCGCGCGAATTGGTCATCTATATGTATTTGAATTCAAAAAACTCAGATCTGGATTGCGATTTTCGTCTTCTTCTTCTTCACGGGAAATCTGAATTCTATTGCTCTCATCTTCAACAGAGATCACAAAGATCGTTCGTAGTTCGGTGTGCTTTTCTTCAGTCGAACTCAGATCATCGCTCATCATCATCATCACCATCATCATCATCTTCATCGTGGAGACATTTGAAGTTTTTCGACGATTAGGTCAATTGTGGAGAGAAGATCTTTCTTCTTCTTTTCTATAAGAATTATCATCGTTTTGAAAGAAGAACGAAACTCTTTATTCCTGACAAAATTTTTCTAAAAAAATATATTCTCCGTGTTAAAACCACGGAGAATGACCATTCTCCACCACGGAGAATGACATTCTCCGGGCTAAAATGACGGAGAATGACTATTCTCCGTTTTAAAAACCACAGAGAATGGCATTCTCCGTGTTAAAAACCACGGAGAATGACAATTTTCTATGGGTTTTAACACGGAGAATGCCATTCTCCGTGGTAAAGTGACGGAGAATGGCCATTCTCCGTCATTTTAGTACGGAGAATAGCTATTCTCCGTGGTTTTAACACGGAGAATGGTCATTCTCCGTCTTTTTCATTACGGAGAATGACCATTCTCCTCCATGTTAACACGAGATTGGTCATTCTTCGTGTTAATATCACGGAGAATGACCATTCTTCCTGTCGAAAAAGATGGAGAATGACCATTCTCCGTTTTAAAAAATGACGAAGGATGTCCATTCTCCGTGTAAAGATCACGGAGAATGATTATTATTCGTGCTAATATCACGGAGAATGACCATTCTTCGTGGTAAAGTGACGGAGAATGGCCATTCTCCGTCATTTTAGTACGAAAAATAGCTATTCTCTGTGGTTTTAACACGGAGAATTGTCATTCTCCGTCCTTATCAATACGGAGAATGACCATTCTCCTCCATGTTAACACGAGATTGGTCATTCTCCGTGTTAATATCACGGAGAATGATCATTCTCCGTGTCGAAAAAGACGGAGAATGACCATTCCCCGTTGTAAAAAATGGCGGAGAATGTCCATTCTCCGTGTAAAGATCACGGAGAATGATTATTATCCATGTTAATATCACGGAGAATGACCATTCTCTGTGGTTTTAGCACAGAGAATGGCAATTCTTCGTGGTTTTGACACGGATAATGACCATTCTCCGTCATTTAGTACGGAGAATGGCGATTCTCCGTCATTTAGTACGGAGAATGACTATTCTCTTGCGTTTTAACACTAGAACTGGCCATTCTTCGTGATTTTACCACGGAGAATGGCGAGTTGAAAGTTTGAAAAGCCATAACTTTTGACTGGAAGATCGAAACGAGGCCCAGTTTGTCTCAAAACGAGCGTATTTCCGAGGAGTCTGAAAGTAACGAATTTTTCGTTAGACGGACTTTCAAAATTTTAGAATCACAAAAAAAATAATGTTTTGACCTCCGTTTTGACATGGAAAGATTTTGGAGAAGAAAACCTAGATTCGAAAGTGAGCAGCGTATCGAAGAAGAGGAAGAATAGAAAGTGAGCAGCGTAACGAATAAGATGAAGAATCAAAATCTTTTTTTTTGAAGAGTATGTTTCGCGGGTGCTTTGAATAAATTAGAAAGGTAAAAGGGTCATTTGGAACCCGCTTTGGATAAGTTTCTCTAATTCTGGGCACGCGATGAAAGTTTTTTTAGCGGTGGATTTTTCATGAAACTGTTTTAGTTTTTGGGCATTTCATAAATTTCCCCTATATATTAGTACAAATAGGTAAGTAAAAAACTTAAGATAACTATTATTTCTTTGATTAAACAAAATAAAAATTAATCGAATAATTCTTTCAAACTAATTAATCAATATTATTAAATAAGTAGAAAGATGATTAATAGTAAGTAGTTACCCCCTAACTAATTAATTATAACATTCTTATTTGCATATAGTAATTAAGTGTGTTAGTTATATAATGCTACTTCGTATCTAAACTAATATATAATCTAGGTACTAGGGGTATAACTAATTTTTTGGTATAACACTTTAATTTCTACCTAAAATTATTATTACTTAAGGATAGAAATGTAACTTAATAATCTAGTAACTCTCATAACCTGATCCACTTTCCCCTCAAACAGCCACATCATAAATCCATGATTTTCTCTCTATAGGAAACCCCAAAATTCCATCTCTCCATCTCTCTCTCTCTCTCTCTCTCTCTCTCTCTCTCTCTATATATATATATATATATATATATATATATATATATATATATATATATCCTTACTTGAGCATCCTCCTCCATCTCCATGATGCAACCATTAGATTTTGTTTAAGTTATCTAATGTTAACAGTTGATTTGCAAAAATGAGGTGATGCGGATCCCTTCTTTTATACACACGTCTTCTTCTACTTCAATGGCGTTGATGTTATCGCCAAATCTCGACAATGGCAAGCAGTTGTTGTCGACATAAATCATCTCAACGTCATTAGGACCTACCGTCTTCAGCGTGCCTTCGTGGAAAGGGGAATCTATAGCACATGTGACGATTCCTGCAACATCTGTCTTGAAAATTTTATTAAGCAAAATCCTTGCACTGTCGATATATCAAGAAGTGTTCCACTTAAGCATATTTTGATGCAATTAGATTTTGATGACCATGATGTTAATCTGTGATTTTTTTTTTAATTTTATTTATGGCAAGTGACCTGCTAACGGACACGAGTTTCATCTCTACTAATTTCGAGACCGATATAAATTTGCTATATTTTTATCTACTTTGATAAAGTATTATGGTAGTTTACCATTATGCATGTTGGGCCTACCGTTCTCCGACTTCCACCAAATAAATAGAAGAAATAATATGTTCCCGTGACATGATCCAATGATCTTTCGCCATACAGTCAGGATCTTATACGTCTCCTCAGTAATTACAAGAGTCGCTCGAGTTCGATTAGTTTAGAATTGATCATTTTTTGTTTACATGCTAAAATGCTTATCAAATCCAACCAAAATTTATAGAAATTTGATAATCCTTATAAATTTTTCTGAAATTAAAGGCTAAATTATAACTTGATACCCTCAACTATCACTATTTTTCAACTTGATACCCTCAACTTTTATAGGTACTAACTTAATACCCTATTTCAACTTATATTTCTAACTTGATACCAATTTTTTTATATTCCCAAGCTACCCTCCCCGTCGGCTGCTACTTCACCCACCCCCTCCCCTCCCCCGGCAGCCATACTCCCCCCCCCCCCCCCCCTTCGGCGACCACCCCCCTACCCGGCCCCGACGACCCACCCTATCCGGCCCTGAGCCTGCGCTCCCGCTCGCGTGCACCCCGTGCCCAGCACGCCCCCGCGCATTACCTCGCGCGACACCGCTCTGCCCCACACCCGCTCGTGTACTGTCCAGCGCGCCCGCTCGTCGTGCCTCCAAGCGTCCCCACGTCTGCCGTTTGCTCGCGCCCACCGTTCACTGCCACCTACAACCGAAAAGAAAGGAGGGTTGAAGGAAGAAGAGAAGGGACAATTAGCATCTATAAAAATTGAAAGTTTCAAGTTAAAAAACTATGATAGTTAAGAGTATAAGATATAATTTAGCCGAAATTAAAAATTCAGAAAGCCCAACAAGTGGCAATAGCATCACGGAGATGGTACCATCAAAATAAATGAATCTTTAGGGCAAAACAAAAACACAGCACCCAAAAGTGCCCCCACTTTAATTGGGTCCACTTTTGTGCTGGTTAGATCTGGGTTACATTAAGCCGGTGCCATAAAAAAAGGAATCCTTTTTACATGTGAAAAACTCCTGATCTGGACGCGTGTCCATCTGCCATTGGGCCGTTGACTGGTCATTGGCGAACATTTCTAGGGCTCGGCTCCTTCTTCTTCTCCATCCTCCCATTTCGAAGTCACAAAACTCTGATATTTCAGAAATTAGGAACAGATCCATCGGGGAAAAAAATTATTTTGGAGGTAATTTTTTTCCAAATTCACTCTTTTTATTGTTCTTATAAATTACATTTTTTAATTCTTGTGTAGTCTTAATTAAACGGAAAAAATGTATGTTTTCCCATTATTCCTTGATTAACATCACAATATTTATTCTGTTTGATAGATAAAAAATGGGAATTTTTTCCCACTTAGCGGCACGGAGAATGTTATTTTACTTGTACTTTTCGAGTAGTTTCGTTAAAAATGTGTCGTGTCCGTGTTGCGTTGGACGCGAGTTGGACACAACACAGACTTGCGACACTCCAGAGTTGTGTTCGTTTTCATCTGACATAGATCGTTTCTTTTTCTTTGATTTGTTGTATGAAATATTTGGAAGTAATGTTTCCAAATTTACACACTTTTTCATGATTATTACGATGAGTTTTTTCTATTTTTAGGAATCCGTCGGAAAAACATTATTTTGGAGGTAATTTTTTCCATATTCATTCTTTTTAAATATTGTTCTGATAAATTCCATTTTTTAAAAAATTTGTGTGTAGTCTTAATTAAACCGAAAAAATGTATGTTTTCCCATTATTCCTTGATTAACATCACAATATTTCTTCTGTTTGTTAGATCAAAATGGGACCTTTTTCCCACTTAGCTGCACGGAGAATGTTATTTTACTTGTACTTTTCGAGTAGTTTCGTTAAATATGTTTCGTGTCCGTGTTGCATTAAACGCATGTTGGACAAAACACAGACTTGCGACACTCCAGAGTTGTGTTCGTGTCCATCTGACACAGATATTTCCTTTTTCTTTGATTTGTTGTATAAAATATCTGGAAAATATTGTACTGATAAATTTCCATTTTTTAAAGTTTTTGTGTAGTCTTGATTAAACGAAAAAAAGAAGTATGTTTTCCCTCTTCCTTGATTAACATCACAATATTTCTTCTGTTTGATAGATCTAAATGGGATTCTTTTCCACTTAGCGACACATAGAATGATATTTTACTTGTACTGTTCGAGTAGTTTCGTATAATATGCGTCGTGTCCGTGTTGCGTCAGACGTGTGTTGGACGCAAAACAGACTTGCGACACGCCGAAGTTGTTTTCGTGTCCATCTGACAGATCTTTCGTTTTTCTTAATTTCTTGTATGAAATATTTGGAATTAATGTTTCCAAGCTCTTTTTCATGATTATTACGATGAGTTTTTTTTCCATTTTTAGGAATCCGTCGGAATTTTTTATTTTGGAGGTAAATTTTCCAAATTCACTCTTTAAATATTGTTCTGATAAATTCCATTTTTTTTAAATTTTTGTAGTCTTATTTAAACGAAAAAATTGTATGTTTTCCCATTATTCCTTGATTGACACAATATTTCTTCTGTTTTGATAGATCAAAATGGGATTCTTTTCCCACTTAGCAGCATGGAGAATGTTATTTTGTTGTACTTTTCGAGTAGTTTTGTTAAATATGTGTCATGTCTGTGTTGCGTCGGACGCGTGTTGGACACAACACAGACTTGTGGCACTCAACAGTTGTGTTCGTGTCCATCTGACATAGATCTTTCCTTTTTCTTTGATTTGTTGTATAAAATTTTTGGAAGTAATGTTTCCAAATTTACACTCTTTTTCATGATCATTACTATTGAATTTTTTCAATTTGTAGTTTAATTTTGTGGATCTGCTCTTGAGATGGAAGAAATGTCTATTTTTCCCATTATTTCTTGATTAACTTCATAGTGATTATTCTGTTGATAGATCAAAATTGAGAAGTTATTTATGTTTTTTTTTTTCGGTTTGCTTCGTAAAATTGGTGCGGTGTCGCGTCTTGTAGAACACTTATAATGTTGACACTAGTAAATTGGTGCTGTGTCATGTCCGTGCAATTTATATTTTTTCCCCTTCCTTTAAATTTATTGTAGAAACTATTATTTGGAGGTCAAATTTATAGTTTCACTCTTTTAATGATTGTTATTGTTCTTAAATCTCTACTTTTACTTTTTTGTTAGTCTCCTCGTGATCTATTTGGGAGAAAGACTTGATCTTGGTAGATTTAATCGATTCATTTTTCTCTAACTACGAAGGAAGAAAAATATCTATTTTTTCCCGTTATTTCTTGATTAATTTCATAATGATTTTTCTGTTGATATCAAAATGGCATCTGTTTTTACGCAATGGGAAGTTATTTCACTTGTTTCTTTTCTGTTATTTTTCATAAAATTGGATGTGTCGTGTTGGACTCGTATTGGACACAACTCGGACGCTCTAAAATACATCATGACTCTCCAAAATGGGTGCCGGATCCATGCTGGGTCTTGTCATGTTCATGTCCGTGCAACACGTTCTCCCCTTTACTTTCTAGTAGAAAATCATAAATCCATGATTTTTTTTTTTTACTTATAACATGGAAAAAAAGGAGATATTTTAGTGTACTAATATAGAGTAGAGGAAGAGAAATGGTCTCTTTGTGTTTATGTTGAATTACTCATGTGCCTAGATATCTATATAGACTATATTGTTTTTCGACACAAATACAACACAAGACAACACGGATATGGCAACACAGTTCTGCATATATTTTGACGTGTCCTAAAGTATATTGGAGTTTCTGTGTTGTGTCCAATGTGTATTCTGGAAATCTGGAATAATTATTCAAGCATCTAATATCTTCTCATTTCTTTACAGTAAATGGGGTTTTCTAGATATAAGCCCTCAAATCTATCCCATTTTGACATAAGCCACCCCACCCCCACCCCCTGCCCGAATCTCCTTATTTGGAAGGTGACGCCTCAAATCATCAAGCTTATTGCTCATAAGCTCCTCCGGAGGGCAGTAACAACGGTCATTCGTTAATAATTAACATATGTCATTTTTTTTACCATATTGTCCCCTTCTTAAAAAAAATCCAATTTTTATTCTTAATTTTGTCATCTACTTAGATCAGGAAGGTACCCTAATCATAATTTTCCATATAAACTTAACAAGACCCATATTTTAGTTTTTTTTATAAGATTAAACATGAGAAAAGCTAAGGTTCTGATTGAGTTTTGTCTATTTATAGTGTAGAAAAGTGATATAAAAGGAAACAAAGGAACAATGTCTTCAGACAATTCATCCCGTCAGGAGAACGTCTACATGGCTAAGTTGGCAGAACAAGCGGAGAGGTATGAGGAGATGGTGGAATTCATGGAGAAGGTGGCGAAAACAGTGGATGTGGAGGAGCTCACAGTAGAGGAGCGAAACCTTCTCTCTGTTGCCTACAAGAATGTGATCGGGGCTCGTCGAGCCTCATGGCGCATCATCTCCTCCATTGAGCAGAAGGAGGAGAGCCGTGGGAATGAAGATCATGTGAACTCAATCAAGGAATACCGCAGCAAGATCGAGACTGAGTTAAGCAAGATCTGCGATGGGATCCTTAAGCTCCTTGATACCCACCTCATCCCTTCCTCTACTGCTGCGGAGTCCAAGGTTTTTTACCTCAAGATGAAGGGGGATTACCACAGGTCATAGAGATTCACAAGGAAACAACTGTTAACAAAATGTTCTTTATATGATCACGGAAGAGAATTTTCCATCTAATCTTATTTTATTTTTTAAATGGTTTCAGGTACCTTGCAGAGTTTAAGACTGGAGATGAGAGAAAAGAGGCAGCTGAGAGCACTTTAGTGGCATACAAATCTGCTCAGGTCAGTCCTTTAATATATTCTAGATGCCATATAATGTTTCTTTTATACCGTATCTTGCAACTTGGAAGTTTCTATACTTTCTAAGTTTTAACATTGTCTTTTGGTTTTTACTTTACATTCTATGTTTATATTAGGGATTTTAGTTGTCTTGGTGCCAAGAAGGGAGGTATCTAACTATCAGATATTGTCATTGATAATTGTTTATCCTGTTTTCATATTCTTTCCAGTTTGAGAATCAGTAAATTCCTGCATAACTATATAACAAAATATTTCATAGTTTAAAGAAATTTCGCACTTCCAGTATTTACTTGTTTTATTGTCAGATATTATCATAAATCATCTATAGTTTGATATTATTATTTGCCTTCTTATCTTCTTATGTTTTGGTTGGCCACGATTTCTCGTATACTGGCTTAATATTTGGCCATTTTTATGTGTAGGACATTGCTCTTGCTGACCTGACCCCAACTCATCCGATAAGGCTGGGCCTGGCGCTAAACTTTTCAGTGTTCTACTATGAGATTTTGAACTCGCCAGACCGTGCATGTAATCTTGCAAAGCAGGTGTGTTTCTGCATCTTGTTGTTTTACATATAGAATCAATTGGTTGTGTGTTTCTCCCACTATTACTGTTATATTTGCTTGACAGGTCGTTTATATTTGTTTGCGTGTATCTTAACCATACCGAGGTTTGTACCTTGTAAGATTAAGAAGTGCTGAAATCAGATGAAGTCACGTTTTAGGGAAAATGAGTGATTTTTTTTACGACTTTGGATCTGTCAATTCATTTAAAAATATACAAGTTGATAGATTTCATATAAAATAAATTGATAGTTGATATTTTAGTAACTTCTGACATATTCTAAACCTTGCCACATTATTTTCTTTTTGTTTGTCTAGTCATCGGTAATTGTACAGGAAGGGCATGTTATGTACTTTGATTGATTGTATCATCCTGAAGTAGAAGATCATATTGTGGTCTTCTGTAGGTTTCTCAATGTAGCAAAGTATGGAGTTTCCTAATCTACTTTTGCAAGATTTCATAACCCCAATACCAAATCTAAACAATTTTAACTTGGATCGTGGACGCTGAACTGAAGTCTTGTTTCATCATAACTGGCTTCGGGTTTGTCAAATTTCTTCTGTTACAATTCCATAATTTTTTGTACAAAGTAAATTGCATTCTTGACATTTTAGTCAACTTATGGTTACTTCTAGCTTTATTTCTTTTGACCTTTCCCCATTCTGAATCCTCAACTTCTTAGTTTGTTATCAACACGCAGTGAGAAGGTTGATAATGAATTGCATCACATACGCAATTAGTCACAGAGTGGTGCCTTCCTAGTCCTGCGTAGTCTGGATTCAAGTTCAGTTAGCAATTTGAGTCATATCTTTCTGAAGCATACTTTAATTCCAATTTTCAAGAAATTGTGAGTTTGTCACAAACACAAACATCTAAAATGGGGAAAATAGCAATTACCAATTTCAGTGAAATTGGTAAATGTGTTGGAATTTATGCCTATACAAGTGGAGGTTGGTACCTTTTAGATATATAGAGAAGTTCCATGTGAGAATATAAATGCATACTCTTCCATTAGTTGCTACTGGTTTTCTTACCGCGCAGTGAAACAAGTCAGGACTGTCACTATAAAATTTCTATTTATGCCCAAGAAACTCTTAATTCTTACTTTGGCATTTGATAGTGGCCAAGTAATTTGGTTGGTTTTCCTATTGTATTATAGTTCTCTCTCTCATGGACATGGCGTGTTGTGCTTGTGACAGGCATTTGATGAGGCTATCTCAGAGCTTGACTCTTTGGGCGAGGAATCATACAAGGACAGCACATTGATCATGCAGCTCCTCCGTGACAATTTGACTCTATGGACCTCTGATATTACGGTCGCCATCTTTGCCCCCTCCCTCTCTCTCTCTCTCTCTCACACACACACGCCGCCACCACCACCCACATACACTGTTTGACAGTGTGTGCGTGTGTTGGAAGCAAACTTTTTTTTTTTCACATTTGTTTTTTCTGTTTAAGATTGTTTCACTTCACCATCTTATATTCATCCATGTTTTCTGCTCGCCAGGAGGATAATGCTGGAGACGAGATCAAAGAGGCCCCAAAGAAGGAATCAGGAGAGGGAAATTAATATGAACCCCGGGCCTGTTAAGAGTATGGCGTGCAGAACTGGCTCATATAGATTTGCTGATCTATCATTTATTATTTGTAGCTATGTAGTGAAAGTTCTTATGTTTGGAGATAAATTGCTCAGAATTGCCATGTGCTTGTGGGCGAGCTGTTGAACTTTTGAATGAACATGATTTAGTGCTTATTGTTGTCAACAAGTTTGTCTTGTTATTATTTTACACTGTTTTCTACTTTAACTTACTTTAATTAGTGTCATCAGGGAAATTCCAGTTTCTTTGTCAAAACTGGTATTTTGGCCGAAATCCTGAAATCTGAAAAAAGAGAGAGAAGTTCAGGATTTTGTTTGATAAGTTATTTTGGCTGAAATCCTGAAATCCGAAAAAAAGAGAGATCTGTTCAGGATTTTGTATGATGACTATGTCAGTTTTATACTGTCTCTGAGTTCTAAAGCTTCGCCTATATATTGTAGTCTCGATTTCCTAGATGAATCAAGTCGATCATTATTTGAGTCGACTTCTCAACAAAACTCAGCAATTGTGTTAGTGATCAATCAAAGTTAGCATGGATGCTGGAGAACTTACCAAGCACATGAAAGATATTTGTGAGCATGTTCCTGAGCAGCAGAAACAATCTACTTGACTCTACTAGTCTCATGCTGATATACCCATCCTAGAAATGTAGAGTTGAGGAAGGTGATCTTTGTGATGATATATCTATGAAAGTTGGGTCTCATCGGACCATGTTCCCGAATGATGCCATGCCAATCTAGCCACACAACTTGTTTGCTGATGACTTTATTATGATATCCACGGAATCATTTATAAGTTGGGACTAGGGGTGGGCATACGGGTCCAGGACCCGCGGTTCCGATCCGGCCCGAACCGTATATTGGTCAAACGGGGCGGTTCCTAAAATTTGGAATTTAAACGGGGCGGGCCGGGGCGGGTCGTGTGACACTAACGGGGTGGGGCGGGTCCTATTTTCAAAATAAACGGGGCCCCGAACCGACCCTTTTCTAGGAGTATGATTTTTTTTTTTTTTTATCAATTTTGATTTTTTTTTCATATTATAATCCTTGTTAGCAATCGTCCGAATAAAACTCCTATTATAAGCAATTTTTTTTTCGTATCTTTCAGAAACATGTAATAATACTTGTGTACTTTTGAAAGATCTAACGTGTTTTGTATGAATTATTAAAAAAATTGGCAAAAAAAATATATGGTGAAAACTTGTTTAATTAACCAACATCATGTTTAACACATGTGAAGTTTCTAACGTCAATACTTTCATTTGAAGAATATTTGACCCATTTTTTTTACGTATTTTACTTGCACAGTGTCCATTTATACTCGTACTATCGTCTTCCCAAATTTTTTTGTTTGCCGAATTGCTAACAAGGGTTACAAGTTGAGAGATCATGTGGTGCACCTTACTGCAGCATTGAAGCCTAACGCAACCATTAATGTCCAAAGTTGGATGTTCATGCTGTGAAAAGGAAAAGAAGAAGAAGAGATTAATCCAAGGAAATATATTATAGAACATAAATTGATATACAACTCCATTCATATTTTAGTTACCATATAGACATAGCGCTAACTTGGATGCTCGGATTTTTCAAGTATCCAACCATAATGAGCACTGCAGTATAGTACCAAAGCTCCAAACTATCATCAGAAGGGATTTAAGTTAAGGCCTGAATATAATTATGAAGACCTGGCTGTATTGATTATAATTATATGCGTGTTTGGTGATATGATCAGTACTAACCATAATTATAATTTATAAATAATAGCACATGTTATTGTTTAGTAAACAAATTCTAGAAATTGGAAAAACATAATACTTGTTTTGTTCTTCTAGATAATAGAACATGTGTAAATGTTTACTATTCTATAATTTTTTGAATTTTTTTTGGATCCGTTTGGATCCGCGGGTCGGCTCGGTTTGGACCCGTTTCGAACGGGTCGAATCCGTACCGGTTTTGACATTCTAAGAACCCTGTACAAATATTTTAAAAAGAAAACATTTTTAACCACTCTACCAAAAAAGGCTTTTTCTGACATTCTAAGGATCTTATTAGTGCAGTTTATAAACAAATAGGAAGACCTAAATCTAAAATTGGAGATTTTATATTAGTAATATATATGGAGGTTAAAAGTTTTAGGGCCTTCTGTTTTTTTGGACCCTTGCATATGCTAAAAAAGGCCATGTTCCACGCCAAGGTTCCCATTACGCAAAATTGGCCTGTAAGTTCAGAGTAGCACAGCTAAGAAGTTTGGCTATATTGAGCTATTTGTATCAGTAAAAACTTTATACAATTGTTCCATATGAAGTTTGGAGCAAATTAACTGCTATGCAACTAGTAAAATTATGCACTGTTGGATTCCAAGTCTTTTCATCGAATGCTTGTGATCCTCCAAAACACTCTGCAAACAAGTGTGAAATCCTCGATCAGGAATGAAATATCAACTGTCAGTTAGATAAAAATCTGGAAATTGCTGAGAAACTCAATTTCAGGGTTGGTTTTTATGAAAAATCCACCCGTAGGATGAGTTTTATGAAATACCAAAAATTATATATTTCCACGTTAAATAATCCAAGATTTCTTTTAGATGCTCTGTATTTACAAAATTGCCATTTTGATAATACCATAACTATCCCTTCGCACAAACTCAGATTTGGATTGCGATTCTCGTCTTCTTCTTCTTCACGAGAGATCTGAATTCCATTGCTCTCATCTTCAGCAGAGATCGCAAAGATCGTTCGTAGTTCACTGTGCTTTTCTTCAGTCGAACGATCATCGCTCATCATCATCATCATCATCATTATCTTCCTGGAGAGATTTGAAATTTTCCGGCGATTAGGTCAATTGTGGAGAAAATATCTTCTTCTTCTTTTCCATAAGAGTGAGCATCGTTTTGAAAGAAGAACGAAACTCTTTATTCATGACAATTTTTTTTACAAAAAAATTAGGTTTCTGTCAACTGTTCTCCATCATTCTTCGTGATTTTAATACGTAGAATTAATTCTCCGTGATTTTAACACGGAGAATGACAATTCTCCGTGGTTTTAACACGGAGAATGACTATTCTTCGTGTTAAAATGACGGAGAATTGACATTCTCCGTCATTTTAGCACGGAGAATGGTCATTCTCCTACATTTTAACAAGGAGAATGGTCATTCTCCGTGATTTTAAGAACGTAGAATAGTCATTCTCCGTGATTTCTAATACAGAGAATGACCATTCTCTGTGTTAAAACCACGGAGAATGTCAATCTCCGTGTTAAAATGACGGAGAATGGACATTTTCCGTCATTTTAGCACGAAAAATGGTCATTCTTCGTTATTTTAACACGAAGAATGATCATTCTCCGTGATTTTAAGAATGGAGAATGGTCATTCTCCGTGATTTCTAATATGGAGAATGACCATTCTCCGTGTTAAAATCACGAAGAATGGTCATTTTTCATGTTAAAATGACGGAGAATGGACATTCTCTGTCATTTTAGCACGGAGAATGGTCATTCTCCGTCATTTTAACACGGAGAATGCTCATTCTCCTGCATTTTAACAAGGAGAATGGTCATTCTCCGTGATATTAACATGGAGAATTGTCATTCTCCGTGATATTAACACGGAGAATGACCATTCTCCTGCATTTTATGGCGAGTTGAAACTTTGGAGGGCTATAACTTTTGACTGGTAGGTCGAAAAAAGGTCCGGTTTGTCGCAAAATGAACATATTTTCGAGTAGCCTGAGATAAACTGTCCCATCATTTGTCGGCCTACCGAAATTTTAGAATCACAAAAAAATGATGTTTGGACCTCCATTTTAACAGTTTTACCATTTGTCGGCCTTCCCGAAATTTTTCGACGAGTTTTTCAAGGAATGTTTGAAGATTTTGAAGGAGAAAACTAGATTCGAAACTGAGCGGCGTATGGAAGAAAAAGAAGTATCGAAATATTTTTTTAAGAGTAGGGTTCGGGGGTGTTTTCAATAAATTAGAAGGGCAAAAATGTCATTCAGAACTCCCTTTATATATTTTTCGCTAATTCTGGGCACGCGATGAAATGTTATTTTGCGGTGGGTTTTACATAAAATTTTTACAATTTTTGGGCATTTCATAAATTTTTCCTAATTGGTTCTACAAGGGGTTAATTGTACTTTAGGTCCTGAAGGTGTCCACCTTAGGATTTTGGTTAAGAGATGAAGGTTGATCCGTATTGACCATCCAAAATATATTAGTAGATATTTTATGATTTATTAGAATTAGGGTTCTAGAAACATTCTTGTCATTCTTGAGTTCTGATTCAATTTATTTATTAACACTTGAATTGGTGCCATAATCTGATTTTACATCAAAACACTTGAAATTTTTTTTATGTATTGCGATTTTGTGAGACAAAATTTGTACAAGATGGATAATTAAGGTGCATTTCTTATATAATGTCTACTTTTTCATGTTTAGTAGAGTGATTAGCATGTCAAAAAATGTAGAAAAGTAAAAAAAAATGAAATGTTTGATACTTCAAAAATTAAATAAATATATTTTTATCGTTATATATATATATATATATATATATATATATATATATATATATATATATATATATATATATATGTGGATGTTATATAGCAATCCATAAGTAAGCATCAAGTTAATGATTGTGTTGTTTGTTACATAGCAATCCGTAACAAACTAATGCTAAACATTTGAAGCCTATTTAACACACAAAATTGTATGACGTTACATATTACTATTATTTGTTAAATATCTCTCTAACTCGTCACATGCTACTACTATTTGCTACTTATAGGGATAATATGTGACATCTACCTATAACTTGTTCTATGTTACTGTATTTGTTACATATAAGAGTTAAACGTGGACATATACATGTAACTTGTTACGTGTTACTTCGATCTCTTTGTTATATATAAGGATAATATATGATATTAATTGTAACTTGTTACATGTTATTACTATTTATCTTTCACTATATAATGAGGCTTCAAAAAGGCTCAAAAGTGAGCCGTCTAAGCCGTCATTATATCACGGTCCATTTTATTTTAAAAAAATTTGTAAAAAATTGTTGAAAAAAATAAAAATTTGTCAACATGGAAAATCAAACTCAACCAAACAAGAAAAATACCTTGCACCTTAACCACATGAGTTAAAAGAGATATTTAATTACAATTGGATAATATTCTTATTATACGTGCAAAGCACGTGCATTTACTAGTTACATATAAGGGTAATATGTAACATCTATTTGTAACTTGTTACATGCTACTCTATCTGTTACATATAATGAGTATATGTGATATCTACTTGTAACTTATGATATTTATTTAACCTGCGAGCGTTGCATCTAATTTGTGACATCGATACCTAACTTGTGAGATTTTTATACTTCATATTTACTTGAATAACGAAGTTGTGAATGGTATGTGATGTGTTGCATTTAACTTTATATAACATTAACATGTGATATTGGTATCTAACTCGTAATCAACGTAAGTGAACCTTGATACTTAGCATGTGATATTAACTATTAACTTGTGATATCGGTACGTTGTATGTGATATTGATGTATTGCCTGCTACTTATCATTATAATGTGTTGTCGTTGTAATATGTCATAGATAAATAATACGTTAGACGCAAGCAAATTGAGAAAACAAATAAAGACCAAAAAATGACGGAAGTGAAAGTCAAAATAAAGCATATCAATACAAAGTAGAAAAAAAAATCAAGACTAGAGCACGAATCGTGTCAAAAACGGAATTCATAAATGTGTTCGGCATAAAAACGGAGGTCTACAAGCAAATCGAGAATAAATGAACTAATTAGTGGGCCCACGGAGGCCCACATGTCGGTCGCTGCAGACATTGTTCAACAGCAGGAACATTTTTGAAAAGAAAAGTTTGAGAAAATGGATTAACGAGTGCATCCATGTGTCTTCTTTTCTCTAGAAAAGTTTCCAAGTTCACAACTATCAAACAAAGAAAATGAACAACTTTTGTCACGCCCCGCTCCCGTAGGAGCGATCGTCCTCGCTAAGGCGTGATGTCGCACGAGCCTAGATTGTGCTCGTGCAAGACGGGTTCCATAACGGCCGATTTCAGTGGCTGCGACGGGGTCGTCGCACAGAAGTCTCATGCAGAGACATTGAATAATAGCAGCAGAAATTAGAACGAAGCACAAGTTATTCAAAAAAAGCTCTTTATTGATATTGAAACAAAGGTTACAATAGGACACAAGTCCAAGATTACAAGTCTCTCAAGCTCACTCATCTCACATTACAAGTCACTCAGCTCTCTCTCATCTCTCAATGCAGGTCTTGAGCCAGCGGATGTTTTAGAAGGCGACGTTCATACATTATGTCCCGTATAAGTCTTGACTCCATGCGGCCGCATGCTTCGAATTGCCAAGGAACTCTGTGCCTCGATGCATCCAAGCGAGCTCCGTGCCACGAGCTTCTACTTGTGCCTGCACATGAAAACTATGTGGGTGTCAGTACTCAACTGTACTGGTGGAATGAGCTCCTCGTCCACCCATACAAAACCAACACGTTTGATTTACTTTGTGCAACATAGTCCCTTTATGATTATCTTTCTACTCTTGCCTAAGGATCAGTTTTAGGACAGATGCCTTGGCCTATTCTGTGTCTCAAGACCATCCCGTGCTTGCATCAACGTTAACCTATCAAGTCGTGCTTGCCTGTCTGCCCGTAATCAAAGACGCAACTACTCGATGAGACTCCACTTCCATGTGACCGTGCTACAAGTCCATCGTGCCGTGCCTCGCAACTCAGTGTGACTTAACCATATCGCCGCCTCGCGGCCCTTGCTACTTTGATCACCACCTGAACCAATCGAGACTTGTGAACTTAGTGTAACTCAACCAACTTTGCCTTGCAGCGGTTTCCTGACTTAAACTCCAACAACTCAAACCAACTTATGCAACTTATATGCCGACAACTTAAGACCCGACGCCATATCTCATGCCAAAGCACGTCACCTACGTTGCAGCCAAATCTTAGGCCCAAACATTGTGTTCTAACTGTACACACACATTCAACTCGACTTCTTGATATAGTGCACTCAATACTCGACTCAGTCCAAAGGCACACACGCAGGTTTTTGCCATGCCGACTCATCTATATGAATTGGTCACTGACTTCCAGAGCCATTGTGGACTCCCTTTTAGCTTTTGTTAGACTGGGCCCTTTCAGCACGAGTAGCGAGTCCCGCTGCAAGTCCCCGCCTAACTTGTGCCTGGCACAGCTATCCCGCTCACATTTACCCACGGTTTCCTCCTAGGCCGAAACGGTCCTGCTGTGGCCCTAGGTTATCGTCCGAGAAAACAAATTTTACTTTATCGACAAGTTGTCCATGACCATGTAAGACTCGAATCAAACTGACGTCTCACACAGTCAATCTACTTCTAGTATTACCATCTCTTTCAGGGCCAAGTTCAATACTTCTCACATTTGAGACCTTGCCTCGACGATCCAGTCGCGAGCATTCTTCTTTCTTGCCCTATCATTTCATTCAACTCAAAAACAACTATTTGAAGCACTTTTCCACACTCAATGATTCAACCGTGGCCCGTGCCTTAAAACACTAAGTCCGTGACATCGTGTTTTAAACCAACTTGAACTCCACGCGATACCTCCGTCCAAGTCATACTCTATATGACAGGCCTTGAGACCGAAGACTATGTGGATACACCCAGCCGTGGAACTCGTAGGACCGTGCTTGCTTTATGAAGCCTTTATGTGGGCGACGCCTATAACTTAGGCTAACTCTTAACTTTGTGGCGAAGACTAACATTTTCTTCTCCCAAGCCACGGGACGAAGGACCGAGTGTCATTTTCAAAGTACACCGTGCACCAACTCTATGCTGACCGTTGGACCTTTCCATATTCTAACTCAATTCGACCCGTCAGGATTATTCCCTTATCTATGTGGATTCGTCCCTTTTATTATCAAGCCTACTTGTGCAAGTTAAAACATGCGATTTATTATGTGAAGGCTAAGATGAGGCAAGTTCACTGAAACTACCCTACCTGAGTGAGCGGTCGTCTCGACCGAGCAATGTCTTCGAGCAAGCCGTTGTAAGGCTAAGTCCAAACGCCGTTGGCGTTCCGATTTCTCCGATTGACTGAGCGGGACGGGGCACAATATCATACACCACTCAGAAAAAGTTTCGTCCTCGAAACTAATCGAGTATTTACTCATTGACTTATCACTCGAACGTTCAACGACTCTCGCACACATTTTTCCTATGCATTTTCCAAATTCGAGCCACGCTCGTACTACCCATAATCTTTTTTTCAAAACTCCCGATCTCAAAATCCTCGACACTTTTTCGTTCCTCAAGTCTCACTTGAATTCAACGTATCATTTAGTTGGATCGTGCACATATTCCAGACGTCCCCAAAATACATGTATTTCAGCCAAGCCTCGTGATAGAGGATCCGCCATCACCACTCGAGTCAGATCGTGCATATATTAGGGCGTCCCTGATATACGTGCATATCAACCGAGCCTCGTGAGTGGTGCCTCCACAATCCATATCGCTCTGCACCAGGATGTCTACCTAACCGCTAGGCTACGTCTTTAGGCTAAAGTCATTCGTCAGTATTGGAATCATAGTTCCCAAACAACAATATCAACACTGACCCCATCCTAAGGTCAAACCAAGTTGATAATACGGGATTTCCTACCCAAGCTCGCATCACTCCGATTTCTAAATTTCGAGCATAGATTTCCTACACACATCCCAATATTCGTCGTACGGTATCTGAGTCATTCATCAAAGCCATCATATCGTAAGTTCACTCAACCAAATCTTCGATACATCGATATCGCTCGACCAACAAGCCATTTCGCATAGTCTATCTCTTCGAACACGTTCGACATACTCCGTCTATCAATCCTTTCAAGTCAAACACGCTACGACACAATTCACCGCTAAACCATAATTTACATTCCATATTCCCTAAGTCATTCATCCCAATTCACGTATTCGATCATGAGGTCGTCTAGCTTAACAATATGTTGTGCCCCGATCTCACGCGATTCAGATTATCCATAATGGGCATGAATCACCATACACGCTTCCGCGGGGTAATCATCCTCATCAGAACGTAACTCTTATTTTGTGTCTAGACTAATTCATTCTCGATGCGCGAATTGGACCTACTCAATCCTTGTCACCCCCAGTTTTCAGAAACAGGGATATTTTTATCATTTTACATTTTTGAATATTTTTAAAATTTATTTTATTATTTAAGATATTATTTTGGGGTTGAAATTTATTTTATTATTTATGATATTGTTTTGGGGTTATTTGAGTCGGGTTCGAATTTCAACTCAATCTGACTTGAAACGGGGACCCGGGGGTAGTTTGACTCTAGTGGAACCCACACACTAGTTAGGCATGGCCCACATGATATTAATTTTAGTCCACATGATAGAAATATTTTAGTTAGAGGTTAGACTAATTATTATGGATAAGATTAGGGTGATTAGAGACTTTAGAATGACTAATTTAGCCCCAACCAATTAGCCCTTTCCTAATACTCATAGAATAGGTTAGTGGGGGCATTTTGGACCTTACCATAATAGGACAAATAGCCCCATATGGCCAGCCACTTTTGGAGAGGATAGGCTCAAGTTCATTTCATTATTCTCATCCACACTCTCTTTCTTGTTCTTCCCCAAATTCCTAGAGAGCAATCCCTAGCAATTTCTTCACCAAATCCTTCCATTTCACCACCAAATCTTCTTCTTTCCTTCTCCATTCTAACCAAGGAGGAAGCTACCCAAGTTTGGGAGGATTCGGAGCTCGTTCGTGTCCTTTTGGAATCTCTACGTGTCGGTGTCGCTCCGGGAAAGCTTTTCTTCGATTCGATCTACCGGGAGGTATAAATCCCTTCTTCTTTTTATTTTCTCATACATATAGGTCTATTTTGAACCCATAGGAATGACCTCCATGGTTGTATCTCAATTTGTGTCCATTTCGTGTCCATTTGGAGGTCATAGGAGTGTCCTTTGTGTTGTGGTTGTGTCCATGTGGGAAAACCCCAAATTTGGACACACTATGTGTTGTTGTTATGTATGAATGAATTATTATATGTTTAATCTCATATTTTTGTATTGGAGATGTGTTTTATAGTGTCTCATATATATATATATATTAGTGTAGAGAGTGAGTTCTTGATATATTATGTTATATACTTGTGTTCTTTTGTCTCAAACTACCCAAATCCGTCATGATTTTTATCTACGTTTTTAATTTCAGCCCTAATTTAGAAATGTCATAACTTCTAGCTCAAAGCTCGGTTTAATCTCCTGTTTTTTTAAAAAGAAGCGTATTGAAGTTAGCTTTCCAAAAATATATATTAATAGGCCTAATTCTTTCTGTAACTTTCTGGAGAATTATTTGAGTGTCAGCTGTACGAAAGATAAACGCGTTCTCGGTGTTTTTGCGATTCCGGGAGTTTCCGGAAACGAAAAAGCACAGATCTATAACATACTTTAATCCTAGATTTTAATTCATGCTGAGATGGTACAGTATTGATTATTAGTAGGAGTTACTTTTCGGCATATGCATTTTGTGCACCCTTGTGTGTAATATAATGTTCTATTTGATTTTAACCCATGTTAATGTATATACATTATGTAATTAAATAGAGAATGCAAGCATGAGTAAATATTTAAATGAATGATGTATGAGGTATAAGTATCATATCTAATGTAAGCATGTATAAGTATGGCTTGTAATGAATATGTAGGTTCCATAGTATGTAATGTATGGTGCATATAGTAGTGCAAGAGAATAAATGAATGATGAATGAATGCAAGCATGAATGTAATGTAATAATAGATGTAATGTATGCAATATACAAGTTAATGAGATGTAATGTTCTATGTTAACACAAATTCTATATTACCTCATGTACCCCTTACACTATGTAGACACTATCACACTTGACACTTTGTTCACTTACACTTTGACACTCTTTGATATGTATACACTATGTATGCCCATTTAACCCTCACTTGCCCCTTTGCCATGTTCACATACATACACATAACCTCTTAAATAAGTATTTATGAATACAGTTAACTTAGCTATGTATGTATATTATATATATGTTAGCATATTGTGTTGTAATATATAAGTTTATATAACCATGCATTTGAAATGCCATGATTATAGACCTAATGTTGAATACCAATATATGCATGTGTATATATGTGTAGACATATATAGTTTAAAGTAATAGATTACCTAGTGTATATCCAATGTAAATTCTTGCCTATTTGAGTATTGAATAATTGCATGCTATATAGAGTTGGGTGTATGTTGGCTCGTATAGCCTTGTATTGATGTGTGCTTGCTAGGATAGTCTTGGTTAGGCCTAGTAAGACTTGCTGGATAGTAAGACTTGCTGGGTTAGGACATGACCTAGTTTGACCTAGTTTGACTAGTGCAGTTGACCAGAGTTGACCAAGGGTTGACTTTGGCCTAGTTTGACCTAGATTCATGTAGAATGTATTGTAGTGCTTTATATTACCCTTCTGGACATGTTGTGACTTATGCCGTTCTAATTAGGAGCCAGACACCTCTCCTCGGACAGTATCTTTACCTTGGACATTCAGATAGCAGGCGAGTACATTGGTACTATATGGATCCCTACATTGAGATGTTATCCCCCTCGGGAGCATCGGATACATTATGTCATGTGTTTCGTGTACATCATGTATTCCTCGCTCTCATGTTATTCATGTTTCTCATGTGCTTCATGCTCGTTCATGCATGCTCGTGTACTCTCATGTGCTCTCATGAATCGGTCATGTTTTCCATGTATCTCATGTATAACCTATATTGCATGTTCACTCATTTATGAGCCTTCATGTGAATTTTATGTGCACCCATTTTTGGCCCCCCCATGTGAACTTCATGTGCACTCATGTATGAGCTCTCATGTATACTTCATGTGCACCCATTTATGGGCTTCATGTGAAAACCATGTACGTAACATAACTTGTTTGGATCCTTGTGTATTGATTGGGGTATGGGGGAGTATAAATAGCCATGTGAACAATTCCAAAGTAGTATAGCCATGTGCGCCTCTTTAGTATAGTCATGTGCAAATTCAGTCGTTCACATGTCGACTTTGTACTCTAAATCACTAGTCACTGGTAGCTCTCTACTTATAGTAGATATTTCTATTACAGTTCTCTCTCTGTTTACATCATGTACTTTCTTTCAGTTTTATGTATCGTACTCTCTTGTATGTTTATATTTTCTAACCTGTTATGATCTGCGTGAGATATATTGTGCTCGCTCCTGTCCTGACTGGACCTGTTGATAAATTTTACAGATAGCCTGGGATTGCCTGCTAGCCTAGAGGAGACACAGTAGAGGTTGTTTAGATAGTTATTTCATTTTGTCTGGAGTTGTATTTACTTGTGGATTACTGTATTTGAGTTTTGAGATATATTTCTGGGATTATGTATCTTAGACACTTAGACTTCTATCTCTTGTATCTCTTTTGGATTTCATGTTTATCTATCTTTATCATTCTACCTTAGATTGTGATTGAGTTGTACCTCTGTGTTGGCCTTCTTATGGAGAGTATTTATATTATGCTAGTTATATTTCATGACCTAGAACAGCGTTCTACCGCCGACACTGCAGCGTAGGCTGGGCGTTGTTACGTACTCGTACCCTCACGGTGGGTGCGGATCGTGACAATCCTCAAGTTTCATTCATTCGTCAATCAGAAGTCCTACCAATCCTCGAATTCACCTTCGTATCAAGCCAACAGGTTGAGACAATCAAAGTTGTCGCATCCTAATTTTTCTGAGTTCAATCATTCCCGCGACATGAATCACCATGTCAGCGCTCACGCGGAACGATCGCCCCAAATCCGATGCGACGCATGTGCGAGACTAGAGTTGCGCTCGCGCAAGACAAAAATGCCGACGATGTGGTTATCCGCGTAGCCATCAAAACACCTTTGTTTTCATCCACATTTATTTCAATCAAAATCCTAAGTATAGCATCCAACTGAACAATAAAACTTGCACGATCGTATTCGCCGAGTCAGAGTACCCCCGAGTTATCGCATATCGATCTTTGATACATCTCAATACCATCGACGATATGCGTAACCTGACGATCTTCCTTTGCAACCAATTTCAAGTCGTACGAATGATGCTATCATCCGACTGGATAATCTCCTCGACATTCAAATTCAAGTTCAATCATTATCCCACGAATCATTAACAACATCAATTTTCTCAAATCAATTTCACGTATTGTTCATCCGTTTATCTTAAGTCATCGACCAACGTATTTTCTCAATTCGCATCATTTCTTGCTAAATCAAATCATCGAACAACATTCAATCCAATACTTAGAGTCATTTTCAAACATTCGAATCAAACTTTTCATGCACGCTATCCTTTCGTCGTGCTAACTTTTCACATACGATCCGTATCAATTTCCTCGATCAAGTCATCTGTTGGCTACACATTAACTTTTCTCGATTTGATTTCATCTACTCAATCATTTTCGTGTTTCATACTTCGCGCAATCCTCAATTCTGTGCATGTTCCATGCGCGTCAATTTTTAGGTTGTTCGAACCAACTAGTCAAACTTCGAGACTAAAACTTATTCAACGATACTCAATCTACGACTTTACATACGTGCGACGCTTGCTGATAGACTCATCGACACCCCACATCATCAATCAATCGATCGACATCCCTGAAGCTATCGCATACACCACTCAGGGATGAAGTTATTCAATAAATCCTCAACTTATCATTCAATTCACAATCTATTTCCTCGAATTTTTGTCTGAACGATTCCTCAAAATCCAAGCACGCTTATCTATATCGTACCGACGTTATCGTCGCTCGATAACACCCCTATCGATAGTCATCTCACTTTACTCAATCGAGTTCAACTCATTCTTGTCCGACACTATTCAATTCTCGCACTCGACTTTTCTAAGGTCGACGCAACTTTGGTGTATATGTCCAGCCCGACTTAGCCAACCGTGCTTACGCAAACCATCTTTTCATTTTGTCAAAAACTGTTCTCCTATGTTTTGCAAAATAGTTAGACTTATTGTATGGATATCCCGTGGGACATTTGAGAGAGAGCGCACCAACGATAACAACTTGCAGAAGCAACAGAGTTTGCGGAAATAACGAAGTTAAAGAATTCAATCGATAGTCCAAGGACGTAAAGTCGTGCTCGGATACCATTATGTCACGTCCCGCTCTCGTAGGAGCGATCGTCCTCGCTAAGGCGTGATGCCGCACGAGCCTAGATTGCGCTCGTGCAAGGCGGGTTCTATAACGTCCAATTTCAGCGGCTGCGACGGGGTCGTCGCACAGAAGACCCATGCAGAGACATTTAATAATAGCAGCGAAAATTAGAACGAAGCACAAGTTATTCAAAAAAAGCTCTTTATTGATATTGAAACAAAGGTTACAATGGGGCGCAAGGCTAAGATTACAAGTCTCTCAAGCTCACATTACAAGTCACTCAGCTCTCTCTCATCTCTCAATGCAGGTCTTGAGCCAGCGGATGCTTCAGAAGGCGACGTCCATACATTATGTCCCGTATAAGTCTTGACTCCATGCGGCTGCACGCTTCGAATCACCAAGGAACTCTGTGCCTCGACGCATCCAAGTGAACTTTGTGCCATGAGCTTCTACCTGTGCCTGCACATGAAAACTATATGGGTGTCAGTACTCAACTGTACTGGTGGAATGAGCTCCTCGCCCACCCATACAAAACCAACACGTTTGATTTACTTTGTGCAACATAGTCCCTTTATGATTGTCTTTCTACTCTTGCCTAAGGATCAGTTTTAGAACAGACGCCTTGGCCTATTCTGTGTCTCAAGTGAAGAACAAATAGGTAACTCTAGAGGGGGTGAATAGAGTCTATGACAAAAAATGTCCAATTAAAAATTAAACTCTTTCACCAACAGTAAATAATCAGAGTAAATGCGAAAATAGTAAAGAGCGAGAAGGCATACGCAAACACAGCCGATTTTAACCTGGTTTCCCTCGTGGAGGACTAGTCCAGACCTGAGAACTCTAGCTCAGGATTAAATCCACTATTTATGAAATAGTAGTTACATCCCGTGCCTTTTCACTACTAAAATAACCCATTTTAGCGACGTCAGGAGACGTCGCTAAAAAAGGAAAATACGTCGCTAAAACCTATTTGCGACGTATTTAGCGACGAAAAACGGACGTCGCTTATAGGCAAGTCGCAGATGGCAATTTCGTCGCCGAACGTCGCTATTTGCGACGCGGAGTCCATTGTCGCTAGACGTCGCAAAATGAGCGACAGATAGCGACGTACCACTACGTCGCCAACATTGCGACGTAAAGCGACCACTTGCGACGCTGTAAACTTTATATATGATGACATGGCATGGCAGGCACGTGGGCAACTTAGCGACGGCTACCGACAGATATAGCAACGTATATTAGCGACGTCTAGTGACGTGGCATCACTATTTAGCGACGTATAGCGACTTCTACTTTCCGTCGCAGGACGTCGCTATACGTCGCAGATATTATTAAAAAAAATTAAAAAAATATAATTGATATTTTTGTTATGCTGTGTGAGTGTTCGAACCATCGACAGTTTCGCTTACTGTTCTATGTTTTATCTTGGATAGAAAGAGCAACAGTTCAGGGTGCACTTTTCAGAGCTTCCTCTTCACGTCCTTCACCTTCTCGGGAACCTTTACGACGTTCCGAGAAAGTGAAGGACGTGAAAATGAACCTCTCAGAAGTGCACCCTGAACTGTTGCTATTTCTATCCAAGATAACACATACAACAGTAATCGAAACTGTCGATGGTTCCGAACACTGCATTTCACATTCACTGTAAATACAGACACACATCATAACAAAAATACACAATATAGTTTTTTAAAATTTTGGCAGCACCTCCTTTGTATATCAGATCATCGCTTATAACCCAGCGTAGGTATATTTGTCATCCCCGTCGCAGATATCACAAAGTAAATATCACAATAAAAATAGGAGGCAGTGCAAAGTAAATATCACAGACACACATCCTCACAAACATCCAGTAGAGTCAAATAAAAATGGAAGATGATAAAAAGTCTCCCACCAAGTGTATAAACAACAGTGTATGAATAAACAATTTGCCCATAGGGCCAATACATACAAGTCATAAAAAAAATAATAAAATTACTGCGGACCCCTGCAGCGCAATTGGGATAGAATGTAGTCATACTGCTCTTGGGTGAGCTGTACCGTAGGGGCAGTAGGAGGCAGTGCAATGTCTGGAGTCGGCGCCGGAGGCAGTGCAGTGTCTGGAGTCGGTGCCGTCGATGGACCGGAAGGACGTATCTGCTCCAGCTCTCGCAGTCGCTCACCATGCGCAGCAAGGGTAATCACCACCCTCTCAGTACTCGCCTCAAGCGAAGCCGAAACCTGAGTGAGTGAGGCAGACATGCTCCTCTGCGATCCCTCTATCTCGACCTGTCTACGCTCTGTGCGCTGCGTAGACTCGGTGAGCGTCTGCAAGCTGGCAGCTGTAGCCTGATGCAGACTCATCAGCTCCTGTATACTGCGCTCGACCGCATAAAATCGTCCGGTGACGATCGGAGGGTCGGATCGTCGCTCAACCGTATCAGAAATCTGTTGCTGCAACTCGCGACGCAGCTCCTCGATCTGACGAAGGATATCCCCAACTCATGACGACGCCGGCGAAGTCGAAGACTGCGCACTGACAGAGGGGGCCCGGGATGACTCCGAAGCCAAATACGCGTCGTAGGATCCCGTACCGTCGTACGTACCCTTCTGAAGACCGTCAACGGCGGTCATCCAGAGCTCGTCCTGCGATGGAGCTGTAGGCGGCTGGGAGGAACTACCAGCCCCTCCCTCTGCTGGCGTACTAGCAGCAGCAGCCGCCTCCTGCTGTAGCCAAACAAACTCGGCCTAGAACATGTTTGCTAACGTGTAAGTGTTTGCTAAAGTCTATATTGATATCTATTTTCATGTTTTCTAAGTTATAGTAAATTAATATAAAGAATAGAACGTACATATGCCTGCGTCGCCCTCTCGTCAATGAACTCCCCAGCCCTCCAATGTGTGACCAGGAAGACGGTCACCATGTTCGGGTCCTCACCCTTTTTTACCTGTTAAAATATATTATATATTATTAGTATTAAACATTCTATATCGAACTATAGTCATAGGAAACGTACCAGACGACGAAAATGCCCCGTCATCGGAATGGAGCCACCACACCACTTACCGGCGCTCGACCGTGCCACCTTGGCCTTCTCAGACCGCTCCTGGTACTTGGGCTCGCTGAATCTAGCCTTCATCGCAGCCCACTGATCTGGCATGATCCAACCATGGATCGGACGTCCGGCGCCCAACCCTCCCCTGTCCCCTTCCCCCTCCCCTGCCCCCCTCCCCCTACCCCTGCACCCACCCCAACCCTCCCCTGCCCCCCCTCCCCCCCTTTCCTGCCACCCTCCCCATACCCCTGCACCCACCCCTGCACCCTCTCCTGTCCCCCTCCCCCTACCCCTGCACCCACCCCAACCCTCCCCTACCCCCCTCCCCCTACCCCTGCACCCACCCCAACCCTCCCCTGCCCTCCTCTCCCTCCCCTGCCCCCCTCCCCCTACCCCTGTACCCCAACCCTCCCCTGCCCCCGGGTACCCCTACCCCTCCCTCCATCCTTCGACAGTAAGACCCCCCCACCCCCTGCACCCACCCCCACCCCTCTCTCCCCCCTCGACAGAAAGACCACCCCAGCTAGGGTTAGGGTTCTCGTGTCCGTGTCTGTGTCTAGATAGCTAGGGCTAGGTTTAGGGTTTACCTGAGGAGGGTGGCTTCGTCGGAGGATGGAGGCGGCGAGGAGGGTGGCTTCGTCGGAGGAAGAAGCCGACGAGGAAGGCTCCTTCGTCGGAGGAGGGAGGCTGGTCGCCGGAGGGAGGGGTCAACGGGCGAACGGGGTCGCCGGGGGGAGAAGGGGGAGGGTGTCACCGGAGGGAGGGGTCGCCGGAGGGGAGGGTTCGCCAGGGGGAGGGGGGAGAGGGGAGAGCGGGAAAAAAAATTTTGGATGAAAATTTTGTGATTTTGATCGGGCCAGGAACCCTATATGAAATACAACAGCGACGCATAAATTATACGTCGCTAAACGTCACAATACAGCGACGTAAAATGGACGTCCATCGCAAAATGTCGCCCATCAGCGACGTAACTTATACTACGTCGCTGAACGTCGCTACACAGTGACGGACAGCGACGTGTAGCACAAGAAGTCGCTATAGGCAATTATCAGCGACGGGTATTTCCGCCGTCGCTAATATATGTCGCTATTTTAGCATATTTTAGTAGTGTTTCTTCAGAAGAGCACGTCAACTTCTTACAGAGATCGCAGTGGCAATGCTTGAAATTTTCCAAGTGACTTCTTGAACTCTTGCACAAACTCCTAACTGAAAAGTACTGAGCACTTCGAGGCTTAGGGAGCTTGTGGCTAGTAGATGAGAAGGGTATGGCTTGTATAAGGCTTTAGAGAGAAAAGAAGAGAAGATTGCATAATTGAAAATGGAAGAATTTACGGCCTATTTATAGGATAACAGATAGGCATAATTCGGCCAGAATTCTGGGTCAAATATTCAAAAATTGGTCGTTGGACAACTTGCATCCAGCCAACCCTAAAAATTAGGGTCCTGGATTTTAGGAGGCAGAGTTCGGCCCGAACTCTGTGTGGAGGCAGAGTTCAGCCCGAACTCTCTCTCCAGAGCACAGAACTGGTCCAATAGGTAAATGGGCTTATTTGGATATTTGTGGAGCTTTTGTTTTGAGGTATGGGTATAGGTTTAGTCTCAAATTGCTCAGTACGACTCATTTTACATATGTCTAGACTCAATAAAAGTATAAAATACAGACTTAAAATATTTAACATAGTAGGTGCGAGCTGTCGTCCATCTTGTACTGAGTTCGGTCTTCATGTGTCGTATTAAAATATTACAAGTATCATGTCGTCAATTGTATCAATATTTGGTTGACTGTGATTTTGTGTCAACAATCTCTCCCATATTGATAATTGACAAAATAATATTTGTATATTCAATATTCATACCTGGACACATTAAAGAGCAGTAGCATAGCTCCCCGTAATCAGTGCAGAGCTATCAATAGCTCCCCCGTAAACATTGCTCTTATCCTGTTGTCCTAATACAAACATTCTTTCCCAAAGCACAGATACACAAGGATATGATAATGAATATAGCAAAATATTTCTTCCCCTTTTGGCATTTATCAAACAATTAGAAATAATGACTGGCAAGCACACAAAAAAATAATAATAATAAACTGCATAAACTGATAAGCAACAAAATAAAAATGTCTCAAGAGTCACATAAAAAGTGCTAATACAACCAAAGAGCAGAAGAGAAACAACTACATCAACTAAAAATGCAGAAAAGCATAAACTACGATCCTCAGCAGCAGCAGCAGCAGCAGCAAGTAGAAATTCACATCCATCATCGAGCTCTTGAAGGCCCAGCATCGTCGGATGGATCAGTGAAGGAACGACGAGGGTCCACGAACGTCGCATCCGGATCCAGGTAGCGGAGAACCCAAGGGTCATCGATACGGTATCCATCGCGAGCAGGGTCCCGCTCCATAGGAATAGGCATAGAAGGATGTCGGGACATAGAGTACCGAATATCGTGTAGTGAGTTGCTGATGGCACTCATCTGCAGGGTGGTCTGGTAGTCAAGCTGAGTCCAACGATCATCCTCTAAAGTGAAGCGATCGCGGAGCATAGTCTGTAGTGACTCAAGAGTAGCAGGAGGAGGAGGCGCATCATGTCCAAGATTCTAAAGTGAAGCGATCGCGGAGCATAGTCTGTAGTGACTCAAGAGTAGCAGGAGGAGGAGGCGCATCCTGTCCAAGAGGAGGTGCGTCGGGCTCATCGTCAGAGTGCTCAGACACATCAGGTGAGCCAACTGCTGCCTGAAGCCGCCGTGCCTTATAGAGGAAGGCAGGGGCAGAAAGTAATTGGCACTCATCAAGAGGGACACGAAAGGCACGAAAGATCATAAGAAGATAAAGAGCATAAAGCAAGGATCTTGGCTTCTTCCTTGCATTAATCATCCAGTCCATCATGGTACGTGGAAGATTAAAAGGAACATGAAAATGGAGGTGGTACAAAGCAGAGATTTCAAAGTATGTAACCTCATCAGTTGATCCTGCTTTGGGCAGAATCTTGTTAAAAATAATGCGATAAAGTTCATAAAAGTAAGGATTGAGAAACTTGGCGAGAAGCTTGCGAGGACGTGTGTTAGGAGTACACAAATCGTCCTTAAAGCTTTCTAGGGATGACCCATCGGGGAATTGAAACTTGCGAGCTTCAACAAGTTTCTCCCATGAGTCAGGCTCCGAAATTTTAAGGTATTCGGCCAAGTCAAAATCATCAAAAGAAATATCAATGCCCGCAACACGTAAAAATAGATGTGTATCATTGTGAGAAAGGTTGCAGTAAAATATTTAGATGGCATTGAGATATATAACCGAATTGGTAGTGACAAGTTCATCAAGACATAGATCATGAAATAATGAATCATATTGTGAAAAGATAGTAAAATTTATAGGATGACCCGCATATACATGACGTGATCGAAAATTACTAAACCACTCATTAGAAGCGTCTAGTGATACAAATATCCGGTCATCGTACGTGTTGGGGTCAAGTGGACGAGGTGGGTTGAACAACGGGTGAATAGGTTGTTGATTAGGTTATTCAACGGGTTGTTCAACACGAGGAGGAGCATTCGAAGAGGATGCACCCTCGGTTCGAAGTCTCTTCCCTCTATTGAACAACTTGGGAGCCATGAAATAATGAAGAAAATTGAGAAAATTTAGATGGAGAGAAGTGTGAAAATATACCTCAATTTGTTGATGAAAGATGAAAGAGAATGGTGAGAGAATCCTTCTCCTTGAATTTTGAGAAGAAAGATGCACTAGGATGGAAGAACTAGGGTTAGGGTTTGAAGAGAAGTAGTTTGGAAAAGTTTTAGAAGGTGGCAATGGAGGCAAAAGAGGAGGAGAACCCGATTTTAAGTGTAAGGACTCGAATGGTCGGAACAATTGTGGACCATTAGATCATATTTTGATCAGCGGCTGAGCCTGCTTTCGGTTCTGGAATGGCCAGACCGAATTCGGCCCAAAATCTGGGTAAGGCAGAGTTCGGTCCGAATTCTGGTTTCTGTAGCCAGAACAGGAATCAGTCTAGAAAGAAAAAAAGACTAAAAGGAATACGATAACGGATAGATGTATATACAAAATGAGAAAACCAAATAGATAATAGCAAAAAGTCAACGCTGAATCAAAGTGAAGCTTGAAATTTTGAATTTTAGCATGTGATAAATAAAAGTATACCATATAATAAACAAGGAATTATGCCACAATTTAATATTTTGAAGCTGCCATGGGTAGCTGCAGGGGCCGGATCCCAGCTAGCGGTAGTCCTGAGGACTAGTGCACCGTGTCGCTTAGGCTTTTACGCCGTGTTGTCAGAAGGACCCTTTCGGCTTGTACCTATAGCAATTTCATCATAAAAAATCAAGACATAATCGATATTTACGCAGGTTACTTTAATGAATAACAGCTTCATCCAAAATTCCTAGTTCACGACAAAGAAAGTTGAAACGCTCTTCGGATAGTGGTTTTGTAAAGAAATCTGCTACCTGATGATCAGTGTCAATAAATTCTAAGTTAATAGTGCCATTTTGCTGGTGATCACACAAAAAGTGGTGACATATTTCAATGTATGGGGTTCTTAGTGAGATTTATAGCACTAGTGTTGTCACAAAATATAGGAATGTGCATAAAAGATAAGTTATAGTCTTCAAGGATTTGTTTTATCTACAGAATTTATGCACAACAACGACCAGCTGCTATATATTCAGCTTCTGTTGTGGACCTTGTTAGCAATCACCCGAATAAAACTCGTATTATACGCGAATTTTTTCGTATCTTTCATAAACGTATAGTACTTGCGTACTTTTGACAGATCCAAATCAGTACGTAAATTTTAAGCATGCAAAGTTTTAAACGTGTTCTGTATAAATTATTGACAAATTTGGCACAATAAACATGCTAGGAACCTGTTTAATTAACCAAATTTGACAACATATTTAAGAATGTAAAGTTTCTAACCTCAATAATTTTATTTTTCAAATATTTGACCGAATTTTTGAACGTATTTTATTTGCACTGAGCCGATTTATACTCGTACTTTTGTCGTCCCGAATTTTTTCCGTTTGCCGAATTGCTAACAAGGGTTGTGGATAGTGAGACAGAATTCTGCTTCTTGCTAAACCAAGAGACTAGAGCCTTTCCTAATAAATGACACGTGCCGCTTGTACTTTTACGGTCGACCTTGCATCCGACAAAATCAGCATCCGAGTAACCAATGAGGTCAAATGATGTTGATTTGGGATACCATAGGCCCACTGTAACCGTACCCTTAATGTATTGAAAGATACGCTTAACGGCAGACATGTGTGATTCCTTAGGATTTGTTTGATATCTAGCACACAGACAAACGCTAAACATAATATCAGGACGACTAGCAGTTAAATATAGTAGACTGCCTATCATACCTCGATACTTACGTTGATCCACAGGTTTGCCGCTTTCATCTGGTTCTAGTTTAGTTGTAGTAGCCATTGGAGTGCCGATTGGTTTGACGTTGTCAAGGTCAAATTTCTTTAGCATGTCTTTTGTATACTTCGATTGACAGATGAAAGTTCCATTTGATGTTTGTTTGACTTGCAGTCCAAGAAAGTAATTGAGCTCCCCCATCATGCTCATCTCAAACTCGGTCTGCATACACTTGGCAAAATATTGACAGAGAGTTTCATCAGTAGAACCAAATATAATATCATCAACGTAAATTTGTACTAGAGAATAGTGTCTTTGAAAGATTTTATAAAAAGTGTAGTGTCAACTTTCCCTTTTAAAAAACCTTTTTCAAGCAAGAAATTGCTTAGCCGTTCATACCAAGCTCTAAGAGCTTGTTTGAGGCCATAGAGCGCTTTCTTGAGCTTGAAAACATGGTCAAAAAATTTGTGATTTTCAAAACCAGGGGGTTATTTTACAAAAACTTTCTCCTTAATAAATCCATTTAAGAAAGCACTTTTAACATCCATTTGAAATAATTTAAAATTTTGAAAGTTAGCAAATACGCAAAGCATCCGAATGGATTCCAATCTCGCAACAGGAGCATATGTCTCATCGTAGTCGATACCTTCCTCTTGGTTGTATCCTTGAGCTACTAAACGAGCTTTATTGCGTGTAACTGAACCATCTTCATTTACTTTGTTTCGAAAAACCCATTTAGTACTAATAATCGAGTGATTTACCGGCCTAGGAACAAGTTCCCAAACTTGGCTCCTCTCGAGTTGGTTGAGTTCCTCTTGCATGGCAGAAATCCAAAACGCATCATTAAAAGCTTCTACAATGTTTTTCGACTCAATTTGTGAAATGAAGGCAGTACTAGCAATGGAGTCTCTTAATGATGATCTAGTACTTACTCCGCGTGAAACCTCACCTATAACCAAATTTTCTGGATGTGACGGCTTGAAAGATAATTTCTTTGGCAAGCCCTCCAGAGAATTGGTCTCAGTGGTGGTATTCATCGGAGTAGAAGTTGATGGCTCAACCTCATCATCAAGAGTAGTTGCTGCACTGTTATCTTCATCAAAAGTCACATTGGTAGACTCTTCCATAATTAATGAGCGTTTATTGAATACTCTATATCCCTTGCTCTTGGCCGTATAGCCAAGAAATATACCATCGTCAGCTTTGGCATCAAATTTGCCTAAGTTGTCTTTGGTGTTAAGGATAAAACATCGACAACCAAAAACTCGAAAATATGAAACATTTCGAGTTCTTCCAAACCAAAGCTCATAGGGTGTTTTCTTCATAATAGGACGAATGAGCACCCTATTTAAAATATGGCACACTGTACTGACAGCTTCAGCCCAAAAATATTTCGAAAGTGAAAATTTATTCAGCATGACTCTAGCTATATCGCCAATAGTCCTATTCTTCTGCTCCACAATACCATTTTATTGAGGAGTTCTTGGACACGAAAACTCATGATCAAAACCATTTAAATTACAAAACTTTTCAAAATCAGTATTTTCGAATTCGCCTCCATGATCACTTCGGATTCGAGTGATCATGTAGCCTTTTTCGTTTTGAAACTTTTTAGCAAAAATTTTGAAAACTGAAATGGCATCACTTTTGTTTGTAAGAAAGAAAATCTAAGTAAATCTAGAAAAGTCATCTACTATAACAAAAGCGTAGAGTTTTTCACCAAGACTGGCTACTCTACTAGGGCCAAATAAATCCAGATGAAGTAATTGCAATGGTCTAGTAGTACTTACAGAGTTTATGGAATGAAATGAGGACTTGGTTGCCTTATTTAACTCACATTCGACACATACCGTGTCCTTTTTGAATATGATGTCGGGCAAGCCTCTAACTAGCTTCTTAGTCGATAGCCTGGATATAGTATCCATATTGGTATGACCAAGACGCTGGTGCCATAGTAATCTTTCATCCTTGTGAGCATAGAGACATCTTTCTGTACTGTTAGTATCTCTAGATAGATAGAAAATATAAATGTTATCCTCTCTTATCCCTTCAAAAACTATGTCTCCTATTGACCTATCATAAATATAGCATTTAGATTGTCCAAAGTTAATATCATATCCATGATCAGCAAGATGACTTATGCTGAGCAGGTTATGCTTTAACTCGGTCACTAGACAGACATCCTTTATTACAGGAGAAGGAGGATGACCAATAGTACCATTACCTATAATATACCCTTTTAGGTTATTACCGAAGGATACATATCCTTCTCTCTTCATTGATAGTGATGCGAAAAGATTTGTGTCTCCCGTCATATGTCGTGAGCATCCACTATCGAGAATCCACTTACTCTTAGTTGAGGAGGGAAGGTCCACCTACATCAAGAGTAGATGTGACCTTTGGTACCCAAGTTCTTGAGGGTACTGAAAAGTTAGTTTTCGACAACTATGCATATATGTTTCTATCTACTAATCTTCTAACTCTACATTATGGTGAGATGTGTCCATGTAATCCACAATAAGTACAAATAGCATTCCTATTTATGTTAGGAGCATGTTAATAATGTCTATATGTAGATTGGTGTGGAGTAGCATGATGATGATGTCTATATGTGGCTGCAGGATGATGATTAAATCTATAAGCAGTATAGTGGTGATTGTGTTTATGTGCAGCATGGTGATGATTATATCTATGTGTAGCATGGTGATTATGTGTCACATTAGAATGATGAGAATGATTTCTACGTGCATGTGGTTTGTGTGCTGTATGGAAGTGGGTGTACATGTAAGCATATTTGCGTGCTGCAGGTGGATGACATGTTTGACTATGTTGAGCAGTGTTGTGCTTTGTGTGTGTCTCATGTGATTGGGTTTGAGGTTGAGCAACCTGTCTTCCCAATCTACTCTCTAATTTCTTAGAGACAGCCTGCAGTTCATTAATCTTAGTATTCAAACCATAAATCTTAGTGATAGAGATCTTGTGTCTATTCTTTTCTTCAGCAATCTCAGTGTTGAGTGTTGTGATCTCTTGTGTTTGCTTTTCAATACGTACTTCGGTATCATGTAGGCTTGATTTAAGCTTAGACACCTCATTTGTGACTTTAGTGGGTGAAGTGTCTGATATTATCAAGCAAGAGAGTCTTTGAATCTCGACTTCATAACTTTTGATCTTCTCCTTGGCATGTTTATATTTACTAATGACTTTCTTGTGGTCATTGAGTAAATCATTAAATGCATCGCCAAGTTCATCAAAAGTGAAATCATCGAGAGTTTCGCTAGTTACCTTGTCGGATGTTGCCATTAGGCATACATTGGCAGTATCTTGAGGAGAGTCCTTTTCTTTCTCGGAATCACTAGCTTCGCTTTTATGCCAAATGCTTGTGTTGGCATATTTTCTCGAGGAAGCCTTCTTGTATGGTTTCTCATATCGGTTGCTCTTCTTTGCGAATGGACAGTCTTTTCGGACGTGTCCAGTCTTCTTGCAACCGTAGCATGTTGGATCTTCTTCGTCATCTTCTTGCGGTTCCTTCTTTCTTCGATTGAAGCGAAAGAATTTCTTGAAGTTGCGGACAAGGAGAGCTTGATCATCACCTTCCGAGTTGTCGTCATCCGTCTCTTCAGGATCAGCCCTTCGTCGGTGAGCTTTAAGGACAATCTCCTTTGTCTTAGGAGCAGGTTCTTCGAAGTCTTTGAGGTCAAGCTCATGAGTCATCAGCTTTCCCATCAAAGTCTCCATGGACATAGTCGTGAGATCATTTCCTTCTATGATGGCTGTCACCTTAGGGTTCCAAATCTTTGGTAGCCCCCTAAGTAGCTTGCGGATCTTCTCGTGATTTGTATATTGCTTGCCGAGAGAAGACAGGGGGTTGATGATATCGAGGAATCTTGTGAACATTTGTGTGATCGTCTCATTTGGCTTCATCTTGAATGTCTCATATTCTTGAGTGAGACGACTTATTTTTGACTCCTTGACTTGAGTGGTTCCTTCATGCGTCACTTCTAGAAGTCTCCATACTTCGTGAGAGGTGGTGTATGTTGAGACCCTGTTAAACTCATTCATGTCTATAGCACAGAATAAAGCATTAATAGCTTTCGCGTCTAGACACGCCTGTTTCTTTTCCTCGTCAGAATATTTGTCATATGGTTTCTCAACAAGATCACCATTGACAACTATCCTGGCGGACTTTTTGTAACCATCGGTAACAATGGTCCACATGTCGAAGTTTAGCGACTTGAGATAAAAGCTCATCCTTGTTTTCCAATAGGTGTAGTTTGTCCCATCAAATAGGGGAGGCCTATGAGTGGACTGCCCTTCACCGTGATTGAAAATTATGGATTGTGTGGTTGCCATGGATCAGCTCTAGGATGTTAGTCCTTGTTGAGAGAACAGAGCTATGATACCAATTGAAGAATAAATAGGCAACTCTAGAGGGGGGTGAATAGAGTCTATGACAAAAAATGTCCAATTAAAAATTAAACTCTTTCACCAACAGTAAATAATCAGAGTAAATGCGGAAATAGTAAAGAGCGAGAAAGCATACGCAAACACAACCGATTTTAACCTGGTTTCCCTCGTGGAGGACTAGTCCAGGCCTGAGAACTCTAGCTCATGATTAAATCCACTATTTATGAAATAGTAGTTACACCCCGTGCCTTTTCTTCAGAAGAGCACGTCAACTTCTTACAGAGATCGCAGTGGCGATGCTTGAAATTTTTCAAGCGACTTCTTGAACTCTTGCACAAACTCCTAACTGAAAAGTACTGAGCACTTCGAGGCTTAGGGAGCTTGTGGCTAGTAGATGAGAAGGGTATGGCTTGTATAAGGCTTTAGAGAGAAAAGAAGAGAAGATTGGATAATTGAAAATGGGAGAATTCATGGCCTATTTATAGGATACCAGATAGGCAGAATTCGGCCAAAATTCTGGGTCAAATATTCAAAAATTTGGCCGTTGGACAACTTGCATCCAGCCAACCCTAAAAATTAGGATCCTGGATTTTATGAGGCAGAGTTCGGCCCGATCTCTGTCTCCAGAGCACAGAAATGGTCCAATGGGTAAATGGGCTTATTTGGATATTTGTGGAGCTTTTGTTTTGAGGTATGGGTATAGGTTAGTTCTCAAATTGCTCAGTACGACTCAGTTTACATATGTCTAGACTCAATAAAAGTGTAAAATACAGACTTAAAATATTTAACATAGCAGGTGCGAGCTGTCGTCCATCTTGTACTGAGTTCAGTCTTCATGTGTCGTATTAAAATATTACAAGTATCATGTCGTCAATTGTATCAATATTTGGTTGACTGTGATTTTGTGTCAAGATCAAGACCATCCCGTGCTTGCATCAACGTTAACCTATCAAGTCGTGCTTGCCTTTCGGCCCGTAATAAAAAATGTAACTACTCGGTGAGACTCCATTTCCATGTGACCATGCTACAAATCCATCGTGCCGTGCCTCGTAACTCAGTGTGACTTAACCATATCGCCGCTTCGCGGCCCTTGCTACTTTGATCACCAACTGACCCAATCGAGACTTGTGAACTTAGTGTAACTCAACCAACTTTGCCTTGCAGCGGTTTTCTGACTTAAACTTCAACGACTCAAACCAACTTATGCAACTTATATGCCGACAACTTAAGATCCGACGCCATATCTCGTGCCAAAGTACGTCGCCTACGTTGCAGCCAAATCTTAGGTCCAAACATTGTGTTCTAACTGTACACACACATTCAACTCAACTCCTTGATATAGTGCACTCAATACTCGACTCAATCCAAAGACACACACGTACGAGGGTTACCACCATGCCGATTCATCTATATGAATTGGTCACTGACTCCCAGAGCCATTATGGACTCCCTTTTAGCTTTTGTTAGATGGGGCCCTTTCAGCACGAGTAGCGAGCTCCACTGCAAGTTCCCGCCTAACCTGTACCCGGCACAACTATCTCGCTCACATTCACCCACGGTTTTCTCCTAGGCCGGAACGGCCCTGCTGTGGCCCCAGGTTATCGTCCGAGGAAACAATTTTTACCTTGTCGACAAGTTGTCCATGACCATGCAAGACTCGACTCAAACTGACGTCCCACATAGTCAATCTATTTCTAGTGTTACCATATCTTTCAGGACCAAGTTCAATACTTCTCATATTTGAGACCTTGCCTCGACGACCCAGTCGCGAGCATTCTTCTTTCTTGTCCTATCATTTCATTCAACTCAAGAACAACTATTTGAAGCACTTTCCACACTCAATGATTCAACAGTGGCTCGTGCCTTAAAATACTAAGTCCGTGACATCGTGTCTTAAACCAACTTACTCCACGCGACACCTCCGCCCAAGTCATACTCTATATGACGGGTCTTGAGACCGTAAGACTATGTGGATACACCCAGCCGTGGAACTCATAGGATCGTGCTTGCTTTATGAAGCCTTTATGTGGGCGACGCCTATAACTTAGGCTAACTCTTAACTTTGTGGCGAAGACTAACATTTCCTTCTCCCAAGCCACGGGACGAAGGACCAAGTGTCATTTTCAAAGCACACCGTGCACCAACTCTATGCCGACCGTTGGACTTTTCCATATTCTAACTCAATTCGACCCGTCGAGATTATTCCCTTATCTATGTGGATTCGTCTCTTTTATTATCAAGCCTACTTGTGCAAGTTGAAACATGTGATTTATTATGTGAAGACTGAGATGAGGCAAGTTCACTGAAACTATCCCACCTGAGCGAGCGGTCACCTCGATCGAGTAATGTCTTCGAGCAAGCCGTTGTAAGGCTAAGTCTGAACGTTGTTGGCGTTCCGATTCCTCTGATTGACTGAACGAGACGGGGCACTACATCATACACCACTAAGAAAAAGTTTCGTCCTCGAAACTAACCGAATATTTACTCATTGACTTATTACTCGAACGTTCAACGACTCTCGCACACATTTCTCCTATGCATTTTCCAAATCCGAGCCACGCTCGTGCTACCCATAATCTTTTCTTCAAAACTCCCGATCTCAAAATCCTCGACACTTTTCCGTTCCTCAAGTCTCACTTAAATTCTACGTATCACTTAGTTGGATCGTGCACATATTCCAGGCGTCCCCAAAATATATGTATTTCAGCCAAGCCTCGTGATAGAGGATCCGCCATCACCACTCGAATCAGATCGTACACATATTCGGGCGTCCCTGATATACGTGCATGTCAACCGAGCCTTGTGAGTGGTGCCTCCATAATTCCTATCGCTCTGCACCAGGACGTTTGCCTAACCGCTAGGCTATGTCTTTAGGCTAAAGTCATCCGTCAGTATTGGAATCATAGTTCCCAAACAACAATATTAACACTGACCCCATCCTAAGGTCAAACCAAGTTGATAGTACGGGATTTCCTACCCAAGCTCGCATCACTCCGATTTCTTAATTTCGAGCATAGATTTCCTACACACATTCCAACATTCGTCGCACGGTGTCTGAGTCATTCAGCAAAGCCATCATATCGTAAGTTCATTCAACCAAATCTTCGATACATCGATATCGCTCGACCAACAAGCCATTTCGTATAGTCTATCTCTTCGAACACGTTCGACATACTCCGCCTATCAATCCTTTCAAGTCAAACACGCTACGACACAATTCACCGCTAAACCATAATTTACATTTCATATTCCCTAAGTCATTCATCCCGATTCACGTATTCGATCATGATGTCGTCTATCTTAACAATATGTTGCTCCCCGATCTCATGCGATTCAGATTATCCACGATGGGCATGAATCACCATGCACGCTTCCGCGGGGTAATCATCCTCATCGGGACGTAACTCTTGTTTTGTGTCTAGACTAATTCATTATCGATGCGCAGATTGGACCTACTCAATGCCTTTATGTGGGCGGCTTAGGCTACCTCTTAACTTTGTGGCGAAGACTAACATTTTTTTCTTCCAAACCACGGGACGAAGGACCGAGTGTCATTTTCAAAGCACACCGTGCACCAACTCTATGCCGACCGTTGGACCTTTCCATATTCTAACTCAATTCGGCCCGTCGGGATTATTCTCTTATCTATGTGTATTCGTCTCTTTTATTATGAAGCCTACTTGTGCAAGTTGAAATATGCGATTTATTATGTGAAGGCTAAGATGATGCAAGTTCACCGAAACTATCCCACCTGAGCGAGCGGTCGCCTCGACCGAGCAATGTCTTCGAGCAAGCCGTTGTAAGGCTAAGTCCGAACGCCGTTGGCGTTCCGATTCCTCCGATTGACTGAGCAGGACGGAGCACTACAACTTTGCCTTCCTGATTCCTTAAATCCGTGAACCAAACACGGGCTAAGATTATTTTGGCTCCTTATTCGTGGTAAATAGTACTACATTATAAAAGAGTAATGCTATATGTACCTCCAAAAATTCCAACCCTCCGCCACATGGCACTTTCTTATTGACCCAAGCAAATAAGAGAAAAGTTTGGGAGAAGACATGAGTGAATAAGGAAGTGCCATGTGGTGAAAGGACATGAAAGGATAAAATTTTGGAGATACATAAAACATTTTCCATTATTAAAATAGAAAATTATAGGATTGTATTTGAATTTTGAAAACGAGTGTTGGGCAGGGCACTCCACCGTGGCGGCAGGAAGTGGAGGGGTCTGTACCAAAATTTTCACCCATTTTACTCCAACAAAATGTCCATAACCCAAATGAAGCCCAGTTCCTAACCTTCGTTCCGAAGCATCGTCAACAGCAGATCAAGAGATCTAGAGAAGAAGAAGAAGGAGAAGAGTTGCAGAGATCCTCCTCGTCGTCGTCAATGGAGCCGAGCCAGTCGGTCGCCGACCGGGACAAGGGGAGCTCCCCTTCCCCTCTCACCGTCGTCTGCAGTTTCTGGAGCGGTATCCCAAAAAAAACCCAAACCCTTCATTTGCAATCGGAAAACCCTAATTGTTGTTACACAATGGCGATCTGCGCAGTCACGAGGAATCGCATAGATCTTCGCTTGCGTCCGCACGTGTCCGGCACGGCACGGACACGCTGCTGTTGTTTTTTTCCCCCTGGATTGTCCGTGCTGCCGAGCGTGCAGCTGTTTGTTCCTTCACGATTATACTTATGATTGCAACTAAGTAGTATTTGGCAGTTCCTGGTGTATTTTTAGGAGTGTCCGTCCCGCGTCTGATTGGTGTCCGACGCAACATGACATTGGAGACTGGCACCGTAGTGTCTGTGCTTAGACCCTTCGTACTAGGTTTAGTTGAATCATGTATTCGCTCTGCGTGGAGTCGTGATTCAGCTATTAGGTTGATTCATATGTTACAAATGTTGCACAATTGCTACATGTTTGAATCATACTTTCATGTGAGTCATTTTAGGTGCCGCGAGTCGAAGACACATGTTAGTTGTCCCTCCATAATTTTTTCCACTAGGAAGATTGCCCATTGTCTCTCTCTCTCTCTCTCTCTCCATATGTACTTGCACAAGTGTGCCCTCTCCATCCACAAGCGGTCGTGTGTGCGTCTGTGTACTCGATGTTGCGGTCTAGCCTCGATTTGAGGTGCTAGAGGACAGTCTCGACATCGCGAAAAGACATAGGGGGAGTTTTGTTGGAAACTGACCGAGTTTGATCCGAACTCTGCCAATTTCTTACGGAACTTTTTGGGCTTAACCCAATCGAATTCGGTCCGAATTTGATTCGGGTTGGTTTGTCGGCGAATCAGCACAATATGGGGCCCCAAATTTTCATCAAATATTGTTGTAATCAGATTTGACCGTCCATAATTGATGATAGACTATTTTAGGATTTACTATGACCTAAAATAGAAAATTTCAACCTATATATATGTGTTGAAGGAGGCACAAATGAGGCACAATACGGGAGATATAGGGTGCTTGTCCATAGGAGATCTAAGAGGAAGTTCGTGATTTGCTCTTAGGGCTCACAATTCGAGACAACAGGAATAGAAGATCTGTTCGGGGAATCGTCTACTTCGTTCAGGGAGATCGCTAGTAGGGTGAGTGATTTCAGTTGTAATCTCTCTTTCTTGTGTTCGGTGAGAGGGTTAAACTATTGGGCAAAGAGTTCAACAAATTTGTATTCGGTCTTGTATCTTTCATAAACTTATAAAGGTTGGAATTTGTCTAGGTAACATAGTCATCGAACCATGTACCGTGTTTGATCTGTCTTGGCACTATTAGACATTGCTTCATTATCTTAAGGTGGGTTGGAATCGCTTTCGTGATCGTGCTTCCGCGAACAATAATTGATATCAAAGCTCTCATGTTCTCGAGAGGGAATGTGCAACCATATCTACGGAGCAGATGAACACATGATTACTATCACTGGGAAGAACTGGATAATTTGGAATTCAAGGATGGAGGATCTACTCTGGTACAATGATTTGCATGGTGTAGTGCCCCGTCCCTACATTGTGCTCCGTTTCCGTCCACGAGGTGCGCGAGAAAGGAACACTGTCGCTATCGATTCGGTCGGGACCGATAGGTCGGAATCGGCCGAGTCGATCGAATGGGAACGGTTGAATTAAGATTCATTCCACGTTATGGAATGACTTCTTCGGAACCAAATCCCATATTCAGCGGGTTGCGCCTCAATGCTTGGCTCTGCAGCTGAGTCGGAAGAGACCTCCCGTTACTCTGGTTTTCATGCCGTACTTGATTTGGCTTTGATTTTCGTGAATGCGTTTTTCGTGAATGTTTCCGATGGATTTTCGTGACTTGCGTTTTTGAGCTTCACATTCATATCGAAATTTCTTGAATTACATAGTGTTCTAATCAGTTGCTTATGCGATTGCAGGTGATCGCGTAGGCGACGTCAGCGCAGCCAACCAGTCGCTCGCTTGAAGCAAGCTTAAGGCTAGTGGATGACCTCCTTCACCTCGTTCCTTTATTTCAAAATCAATATGAAGTAAATGAATGCTTGTCATAATAGTGTAGAATCAAAGAAATCGTGGCACGATTCTTCACGAAACACTTGCTATCAAACTGTCGGTATTGAAAATGGAAAACGTGCTTTCTTATGCAATTCAACTTAGCCTATGCAAACAATGAATGAATCGATTAACGTTTATCGCAACGATATGGCTAAGTGAGTAAATCGACTAAGTTCAAAAGAACGGCCAAGTTTCGCACATAAAAGAGAAAGAATAAGGTTCTAGAAAAGAGATAGCATTTTTCAAGACTGCAAAACGGTCATTGGACAACTTGTCGACAAGGTGTAGTTTCTTCGAACGGTTGCCTAGGCCAAGGGACCGATTCGGCCCGGGAGGAACGAGTATAGCAAGCGACAGCCTTTCATCGGCGTGAGTTATTCGGGAACTTTCGTACATGGCTCGCTACCCGCCGCGAAAGGGTCGTCGTCTAACCCAGCTATAGTCTGTGATGGCTTGACATTGCCAGTGGCCTTCACACCCTTTCACTGCTTAACTAATGCACGTGACACGGGATGAATATGATAGCTGTTTAATGTTTACAAATTCATATGCTTGCCTCGAAACATGTTAACATGCTAATTGATCAGGATGGTTAGAAAGATCACATAAATAGCTAGCTAACATGTTTATAAAATTGCTTGAATCAAATGCAGAGCTTGAATTTTAATTAGCCATTCGCCAGTACATGTGATCGTACTGATCATCGCTCTTTGCAGGTCCCGCGAATTAGGAAGGACGCGCCAACTAGCTTGGCGACGTTCGTGATTTTGAAGCTTCGGCCGCGCGTCGAAGACTTGTCCCCGCAACTCCACTTTTGAAGGCTCTCGACTGTCCAAGAAAGATGGCTCAGCGTCCCTCCATTCCAGGTCACTGGAATACTCTGATGTATATTGAGGGATGTGTGCAATGTATGGAACGACTATCTCATCGGCACTCTTTTGTAATTGAGCATGTTGTAGCCTGCGCGGTATCTGTCCTGTACTGGAGTCTGTAAATGATGTTCATTATCAATAAAGATCAAAGTTTTTTTTACTTAATGTGTGATTCAATTTGTCTGCTTATTCTCTTATATCTCGTGTCTCGGATTACCTTATGACTATGCCTTGTGCGATCGTAAATTAGGTTCGCACGGCATCATGTCCGGGGGACGACTATCGATTCTACGGAATCGGGACGTGACAGGTCCATTGGAAGGCGACAACGCCAAACTATCGAACAAATCTGCTGATGACCGGAAGCAATTGGATCAGATGGCTATTGGATTCGTCCGCCAATGGATGGACGATTCGGTGTTTCATCACGTCTATATGAGAGTTTTGCAAAAGAGTTATGGGAGAAGCTACATTCGTTGTACGAACTGAAGACGGATGGCAATAAGACGTTTTTTATTCGCTAACTTGTCAACTCAAAGTACATAGATGGTGTCTCGGTGGAACAACATTGAACGACGTTCAGGATATCATCATTCAGTTGTCAACGATGAAGATGGTGATTGACGATAAGCTTCAGGCCATGCTGCTTTTGAGTTCTCTGTCGAAAAGTTGGAAGACGTTGGTGGTGTCGGTGAGCAACTCCGCGCTTGGAGTTGTCACGATGGAGGTAGTTAAAGCAGTTTTTGAACGTGGAGGTCTTGCGTAAGCAGATGGAATCATCGTAGGAGTCCGCTCTGGTTGCTTCGTACGAGAAGGAAAAACTCAAGTCACAGACGAGGACACGGAAAGTTCTCAGGATCATGCGAGTATGGATCGCGGGAAGGACTGCTATCACTGTGGCAAGAAGCTCAAATATGAGAAGACTAAAGGCAATGATGGTTAGAAAGATTCTATGTCTATGAGAGATCTCACTATCGCAGCAACTGACGCAAAGAAACCTTGTGGCATGTGTCATGAAGACGATTGGGTCTTGGATACGGGGGCGTCGTATCATGCCACTCCACAGAGGAGGATCTTCACATCATACCGAGACAGTAGGTTTAGACATGTAAAGATGGGTGAAAGGAGACAGCTGCAGTTGTGGGGCACTGGAGACGTGCACTTGACAACGAATCTTGGTGAGAAACTCGTTTTCAAGGGGGTTCGACATGTCTAATGTTTGCGCTATAACTTGGTTTCCTTAGAAAAGCTGACAGATAATGGGTGTCGTAGTATGTTTGGAGACAAAGATTGGAAGCTTACGAAAGGATCTTAACAACTTTCTCGAGGAGATATATAATATGTTATGTACATGCTCAAGTTGTCGGGGTGTAGATGGAGGCCACACACAGCTGATGAAGGCTCGATGGATGTTCGACATGAGTTTGTGGATTGTCGAAAACTTGCTGAGGAGAGTCTTCAAGATGTTTTAAGGGATACAGATGATTCGGTTTCTCGAGACAAAACGACGAATGGAGATTAGTCGAAAATTGAGGATCAGTATGAAGTATCAGCCGATACCGATCCGATAGGCCAATACCGATACGGTTTGGCATGTCCCGATCCGATACTGACCGATACCCGATCTGACCGATACCGACATTGGAAACCTCTTTTTCGATCAATTTGGCAAAGAAAACTCAACGAAAAAGACAAATCAACAAGGATTTGAAGCATAATAAGGTTGTAAAAGCATATAAAAGAAGAAAATTGGTCTATTGCATGTAAAACAATCGGTAAGGGTGACTACTATTTTCATTTAATTTCAAAACTACTAAGAAATAACACTGAAAATACTTAAAATTATGCCTAAATATATAAAATATATATTTTAAATGTTAATAATTTATTAATAATTAATTGGTTTTCGATAAAAAAAAATTTGATACTCCGATCTGAAACCACCGATACTACCGATATCACCAATACCGATACTCATAGGAATGGTTTGATACCGATTCCGATACTGCAAACGTTAACTATGGCGGTCCCACGATAGCTGGTCAGTCTCCAGGAGGGGTTGTTTCACTGATTCGATATTGGTGACGGGTGGTTTACCAAAATCTAATGGAGCGACATTAGTTTCAGCAATTCGAAACCAGGGAGGAGATCAAGGTGTGCAGCAAACTCAATCCGAGACAGGTGCATCTCCATTTGCGTAGTTTCGAAGGAGCTGTGGGTCATCAATGACATGCACAATGCATGATGTTCTGTTCGAGGATGCATATATGTGGGGGAGCTTCAGTGTCGGATACGAAGGTGGACAGGTCCAAGAGCTTGAATCTCGGAGGAACTGCACCGTCCGCTTGGTTGGGCCAACCAAGGATGAAGAAGCTCGCCGGAACGAGAGCAGGTTTCGTGAAAGACAGAAGTCGGAGACATGCAGTCGAGACTTACGATGAGGCTGATCGTTAGGAACTTCGGTTTTGGCCGAGTTATTAATATCGGCAAGGTCCCAGTCGTAAAGGAGATGCTATGCATGGCAGCTACCGTCGACGTGGTGGTTGAGGAGTTGGAGATGAAGGAAGATGCATCGTAGCTCGGGGGATTGAAGATCAATGACAAGGGGAGTAGGAACTCTGTTGCAGGGTGACATGCACGAAGTTCAGTTAAGGAGCTTTGGGGCTAACACCTCTTATCAGATTTGAGGGGTCCAGCCTCGATTCGAGATGTTGGAGGACGGTCTATGCATTGCAAAAAGGCATAGGGAGAGTTATATTGGAAACTGAGCGAATTCGGTCCGAATTCTGCCAATTTTTCATAGAACTTATTGGGATTAACCCAAACGAATTCAGTTCGGGTCGGTCTGCCGGCGAATTAGCACAGTATGGGTCTCAAATCTGCATCAAATATTGTTGTGATCAGGTTGGACGTTCATGATTGATGTTGGATTATTTTAGGTTTTTCTATGACCTAAAATAGGGTTTCTCACTCCATACATATGTGTTTAGGGAGGAGGCACAATCGGGAGATTCATGTGTTTATCCACAGGAGATCTAAGAGAAAGTCCATACTTTGCTCTTAGGGCTTGCCGTTCGATAGCAGGACCGTTCGAGAGCAAGAATAGGAGATCTGTTTGGAGAATTGTCTACTTCGTTTAGGGAGATCGCTACGGGATAGGGTGACTGATTTCAGTTATAATCTATCCCTTTCTTATTGAGTCCAGTGAGGAGGTTGAACCTTTAGACAAAGGGTTCACCAAACTTGTATTCAGTCTTATATCTTTCATAAAATTATAAAGATTAGAATTTGTCCAGGTGACACAATCACCGAACTGTGTTTGATCTGTCTTGGCTCTTTTAGACATTGGTTCGTTATCTTAAGGTAGGTTGTCATTGCTTCGCGAACACGCTTCCGCGAACAACAATCGAGAGTCGTTCCGACTTTCCAATTTACTAAAACTCTTCTTTAACGACAGATTTTGACTTAGAGAAAGAAAGAAGTGGTCTTGACGAACAGGGGCTCAAGATTGCAGAAAATCAGGAAAGCAGCCAGAAGAACAGGCGCAAGCTTGCAGAGAGCACCCGCGGTATGTTACATTACCATTGGTCATGTTTGTTACGTTACTTGATTGTTCACACGAGGCGTCCATATGAATATGTACACTTTGGCTTTCTAGATTTCAAGAAAGCTTCTGCGGACGAGAAGCTGAACTTGTTCAATTCCTTACTCAAGTCTTACCAAGAAGAAGTTGATAATCTTACCAAAAGAGCGAAATTCGGAGAGAATGCCTTTCTTAACATTTACCAGAAGCTTTATGAAGCTCCGGACCCTTATCCAGCTCTTGCTTCTATTGCTGTAAGTGGTGACAGTTCGAATGTTTCTTTTCAGACTTTTAACAGTTTACTTTTTGGGTCTCCATAGTTTCAAGGTTGCAAATTTGTTTAATTGGATAGTATGAATCATGTATCTCCCCTGTTCTGAATGACTGGAATACGTTATGAACTAAATTGATGTTCAACCTTTTGCATGGCACTAGTAATAATTAATTTGTTGCTCTCTGAGTGGTTTTGTTTTTATGCAGGAGCAAGACCAGAAATTGTCCGAGCTCGAGTCGGAGAATCGGAAAATGAAGCTCGAACTTGAAGAATACCGTGCCGAAGCAGCCCATTTAAAGAACCAACAAGCTACAATAAGAAGACTCGAGGAGCGGAATCGCCAACTAGAGCAACAGGTACGCCACATGAAATTTTCAATTAACAACACGTGTCATCATCGATGTCTACGCTCCTTGACTCTTTGTGATGTGACATCTGCATAATGAGGACTTTGACATTGTTTATACTTTATACACCCAGGCCCTACATCTATTGCACATTCTTTATTAAATATCACTCTTAAAACTATTTGTTTGCCTTATATCATCATATATTGTTAAAGTTTGATGTGTCCTATTTTAATATCACAACTTTTAAACCTTAATTTGTTTTTCTTTCGGTATAAGTACTTATTAGATATTACTTATTAAGTTTTAGGCCTTCATTCAAGTTCACCACAAGTTTGCATAAAGTTTATTATTTACCATTTCATTGAATTAAGTATAACCTTTCAAATGAGCATTTAGATGGAAGAGAAGGTGAGAGAGATTGTTGAGATCAAACAGAGAAGCCTGGCGGAAGATAACCAGAAAACCCTCGAGGTTTTGAAGGAAAGGTATTCCTCATTATTATTGTGAATATATTATCTCATTCACACTCTTTAGTTCTTTACCCTTTTTGCTGTACACTTACATGACTGTCCTGGTTTGTGAATGGTATGGGAAAATGTAATGTTTTGTGCTTATCTCGCGGCAGGGAGTATTTGCTGCAAGACCAACTACGACAAGCTAAGGAAAGTGTTACTAATATTCAGAAGTTGCATGAATTTGCACAGAGCCAGTTGTTTGAGCTTCGTGCTCAATCAGGTGGGTTTCTTTTCTTCTTTCTAAAGCTTGATTATATCACTGCAATTTCAATTTATTATCACTTCTCTCGTCATATGAGATGCTTAGCGGTTTTGCCAATATCTCAAATTGGTCTTATGAAACTCATTTCTCAACTCCAGAGGAAGAAAGAGCTGCAAAGGAATCTGAGGTCAATCTTCTTATGGATGAGGTTGAACGAGCGCAAACTCGTCTTCAAAGTCTCGAAAGGGAGAAGGTAGATAATTAATCCGGATTCCTCGCATGGTCACAAATGTTAAGATAGGTAATTGATCAAGTGGGAAATTAATTCTAGTATGCTTCCACTCCCTTTTGACCTAAACGTAGATTAATATCATTGATAAAATGCAGATAGCTTGTGGCGATTTAATGTAAATTATGTTAAAGAAGATGGGAAACTTCAAAAGTAACCTCCTGCAGTAATGCTTCCATAAAATCAGAACTTATTTCATATGAACTAGTCCAGCTTCTTTTTAATATAAATCCTCAGTAGAGAACATATCCTATAGAGAAAGTTGTTTGCAGACATTATTTTGGAATTTGATGTTTGGCCATTGTTAATGCAATGTGCCTATATTCTCTTCTCACTTTACTGATGAATTTACCATTTATATCATGCAGGGTGCTTTGCGCTCTCAACTGCAGTCAACAAATGAAGAAAATGAAAATAAAAACAGGTTAGATTTTCATGATTTCATCATTGTCACTTGACAACATACTAGTATAAGAGTCCTGGCCTTTTATTTTGAACTATGTATATTCCATGGCAACCAAAACTGGTTAGAACTTGGATTTATATCTGAGAGTTAGAGGATGAAGGAAAGGCTAAAATTGATGTCTATGTTAGTTAAAACATAGTCATATAAAAAGCTTTCCTCGACAGTGATCAGGTTTGACTTAGGAAGGATTATTAGTATATGTAGGATAGGAAGATTGGAGAGTAATTGTTTGTTTGAGATAAGGCCAGTCATTAATGACCGTTCTTGCCCTGGGCTACTATCACCACGACCCTCTCCCATTTAATAATTGCCCGGGCTGGGGTTCAAACCCACGCCTACTCCTTCCCTCCTTACTAGTGTTACCACTTGACCACCCCCTTGGTGGTGAGAGTAATTGTTTATTCCAAATTTCCAAACAGTTACTGGTTTCTAAAGAAATGGAGGATGTAGCTACTGTAGGCCTCCTTGAAAATAGAGTCGTTCTGTTAATACTTCTGGGAAATTGATAGGATATGAGAATCAGAAAACTTTGGTTCCATGTGATTTCCAATTAAAGACCACTTTCAATCTGGGAGTGTGAAGGAGAGAAAATCTTGGTTATTTTTTCGTTGCTGCCAGCTCCTGCTTTAAAATAGCTTGATATGGAAATTACAGTTTTGTTGCAAGGTTTAGCTATCCTGTATTCATTGTAACAGATAGGAAGCTTAGATTAATTGAATTTTCTGCAGCACTATGGACTTCAATTTGTAATGACAATCTTGTGTAGCCTTCGAATGATGACATGCTAATTTGTTGATCAAATTCGTACCTGCTGAATGTGTCTCTAATCCCTTTAAACAATAACTTTGTCATTTGCTATCATGTATGTTATGATAGACATGTCAGTAATGTAGTATGATGTGTCTCATATGAATATATACTAAATCATGTAATAATCCTCTGTATAAGTTGGACTACGTATTATTGATATACAACACTACATTCAGCTCTCGTTCCTTTGATGGATACCTCAGCTTTTCTGGTTATATTGTTTAGGAACATGCCATTCAATATGTACATAATTGGTATACAGGATACTTACAGAATAAGTTCAGCTTATCTTTGTTCTAGTTACTCAAATATATCTCAATTGTTGCTGATGTTGTTCTTTCTTTTATTACTGGCTTTCATTTTTCCTTGCCGTTTGATTATCTTTGAATGTTATTTTGCAGTGATATTCTGGATTCAAGTAATATGCTTGAAAATTCGTTAAATGCTAAGGAGAAGATAATCTCGGAGTTAAATGTTGAACTTCGTCAAATGGAGACCACCTTGGCCAATGAGAGGGAATCTCACATGAATGAGATCAAGAAGTTAAATGCACTACTCAATGAAAAGGTTTTGCACCCTTTCGTAATCTGAAGATTGGGGGCTGGATCAGCTTTTGAGGAGTCAAAAAACATCTTCTTTCATTAGAATCATTGCAAAGTTACAATTCTGGTACTTCGCTGTTTCCATTTTTTATCAAGTCATCACTTCCTATGACAGGATACTGCTCTTCTCGAGGTTAAAAAAGAGCTTCAAGAAAGGCCAACTGTCAAACTTGTTGATGATCTGCGCAAAAAAGTCAAAATCTTGCAGGTGCATATACTATTATCTCCTTTTCAGCTGTATAATTCATTTCCCACATGCTGCTCATCTCATGATGTTTAGTAGAAGATGTATACAGTCATAATATTTACAAAATCCTTAGTGTCCTTATTTTGAGCTTCTGCATATAGATATAATCAGCAATACCAACACATGCAACTCATTCTACTAACAGAATCAATCTCATGTTTCATGCAATTTTCATTTGTTAATATCTATCCAGTTAAAGGAGATCGAGGAGGCACCCCAGCTATCCCAACCAAGGCCTAGCACAGCCTGAAGTTATTTTTTAAGAGCCTGTCTTGGGCTAGGTCCCTACTGTTTGTGACCTCGGAACAAACACAGTATGACATACCGAAACATCTGTCTCCATTTTTATAAAGCTAGTTGCCACCTATGTTGCACGCACACAGGAAAATAGAATCCATACCATATCTTTCTGTATTCCTGCAACATAGGTAACTACTATTAATCTGGTATGCCTATTTGATGTCCTCATCCTTTATTTGTATGGTGCCATATTGCTATTCTGTCCGTATTCGTGCAACATAGGTTGCCCACATTACTCACTGAAATACTATTATGTGAAAAATTGTTTATATTAGAATCTGGACTTAAGGATTAGATGAAAAATGCTCCAAGAAATCTTTCGTAAAGACTATTTATGTAAAAGTAAAACATATCAAATCAATTTTACTAATCCTTACCTTAATGTTTCCTGGACCTAAGAGATTATGACATTAATCACTGCATCAACATCGATTCTAGCATGAAATAACGAGATTCTTGTTAGTCTGGATGAGAAGTAAGAGATGATCTAATAGACAATTATATTTATAGGTGGCTATCAGATATAATATAATTTATACATGGATAGCAGCTATAATATATGATATAATATGTCCTATTGTCCTTAGATTTTAATACATTATATCTACTAATATATTAAAAAAACTGTGGAAACGGATGGGATTCTCGTTGAGATTCTGGCCACTTTACATATAGAAGAATGGCGAACAAACTGGTATGCACGTAAAAGGCACCTTCCCAATGCATATTAAGGTATAGACGTGTTCTTCAACGATCTACATTATCCTGGAGTAGTATGTATACCTTGTTCTTCCTTTTCTTTTATTATCTTTTTCCCTATGCATATTAAGGCACCTTCCCTATGTTGCACAACGCAGACATGGATACTGTTAGGGATACGGACACCATTTTCCAGCCTCCGTGCAACGTAGCTTTTCCCTTATGTATAACTTCTTCCTTGAGTATGCTCCTTGATTGCATGAACTAAAATTGCATAGCCAAAGAAGTAGGTCTACCTACTCGCCAACTAGCCGTCTAGGTTTTATGGTATGCCCTTCTCAAGCTCATAGCTACCCGGCTAGTGATCTGGCATCAAAAATGAGGGTTGATGTCATCTGATTATAAAAACTGTGTCAATTCTCTTGTGGAACATATTTTATGCTCAATAGATGACCCCATTCTGATGGGCAAAGGCTTGGATGGTTTGGATGGATGGTTATTCTTCCTTGACTATGTTTTTTCCCCTTTCATTTGTTTCTGCTTTTTTAGCTATTGTTTTGTGTCTATCATTCTTGCTATTACTCTACTTCTTTCTTCAGTATCCACTGTTTCTCCTTGTTCTTTGTGTTTTTTCTTCTCTTGCTTGCACTCCTAGATTGCTGAACTTTCCTTTCTCTTGGTCTTTTTGTCTTGTGCATTACTTAGTCTGTCTGCACATCTGTAGCAAAGGCATCATCCAGTGGCTAATGGATAATCCTCTTTGAATATTATTATGTGTTAGGTTCTGATTTCTTGCATGCACAAACCATGAGAGTGTAGGTTTTATACTTTAAAAGGGAAGCTGAAGTAAATCAAACTTGTTCTCGTGGCAATCAATGATAGCTATATTTACACAGCTGAAATGAATCAAACTTGTTCTCTTTCAATTAATGATAGGTATATTCACACTGCCTTAAACAATTTAGCAGTTTCTGCCTAGATACTGAATTCCATGCTTATGCTCCATAGAGGAGCCCATTCTGATGAGAGAAGGCTTGAGTGTTTTGAATGGATGGTTATTCTACATTTATTTTCCATTTAGTTTGTTTTTGCTCCTTTAGCTATTGTTTTGAGTCTCTTATTACAGCTATTACCTCTACTTCTTTCTTCAATATCTAGTATTTCTTGTTCTCTGTGTATTTTTCTCTCTCTTGCTTGCACTCCTAGATTTTGCTAAACTTTCCTTTCCCTTGATCTTTTTGTCTTGTGCTTTACCCAAAGTCCATCTGCACATATCCCTCATCCACTGATGATGGATAATTCTCTTTGAAAAGTGTTGGGTTCTGAATTCTTGCATTCACAAACCATAACAGTATGGGTTATACCCATGAAAGGAAGCTGAAGTGAATCAAACTTCTTGTCATGGTCACGTCCCGGTTCCGTAGAACAAAAAATCGTCATTGGACGTGACGTCGTACAAGTCTACGTCGTACAAGTCTAAATTGTACTTGTACAAGGCAAGAACAAACAACACGATCGATAAAACATCTCAAAAACAAAGTCATTGCAGTAAAAATAAGAAGAAAAGTTGATAAACACGAGATATATTAAAACGATTATCTTTATCAGAAATTTTCATATAGGGTAACAAATTTTATCTAAATTATAAAAAAAGTAAGAAATTTAGAGAAATTACAGATCGAGTAACAACGAGCCAGGGGTGATGGCACGCGCACGTGCCATGGGCCGTGGCGCGCGCGCCGAAGATAGCTGGGGGGGGGGCGTGGTCGAGTAAGTCGTATCCACACGCCACGCCACCCACCCACCCACCCCCCTGCTATCTTCGGAGCACGCGCCACGGACCATGGCGCGTCCTGGCAGCGCGCCAGCACCCATGGCGCGTCATCGCGCGAGCCATCACCCCTAGCGCGTTGTTACTCGATTTGCAATTTCTCTAAACTTCTCACCTTTTTTATAATTTAGATAAAATTTCTTACCCTATATGAAAATTTCTGTATCTTTATTGATAATTTGTAGCTGAATTACAACGGCTCTTAGACTAAAAGAATAACTAGATTACAAGCAATAAATTTTATTACAATGAACGGTACCACATGGCTTACAACTTGTGAAACTAATACAATAAGTAATGTTCCAAACATTTATGTCATTTATAAACAAAATAAAATAATATCTTCCCAAAGAATAACTTCAACTTGTCAAACGAACTCCAAACGTCTCGGAACGTCCAAGCGATTTTTGTACCTTTGGAGGAGGGGTCAGCACATTGAAAAATGCACTGGTGAGCAATCTTAACCCGACTTACCTAAATCAACACGGTAATCATATGAGAACATGTAAAATTATTATTTGGTCTTTCTACTTTCTCTAGAGTCGGTTAGCAATTCATATATATATATATATATATATATATATATATATATATATATATATATATATATATATATATATATGAATTGCTAACCGACTCTAGAGAAAGTAGAAGACCAAATAATAACTTTACATGTTCTCATATGATTACCGTGTTGGTTTAGAGCAATCTTAATCCGACTTACCTAAACCAACACGGTAATCATATGAGAACATGTAAAATTATTATTTGGTCTTTCTACTTTCTCTAGAGTCGGTTTTTCCTAAAAACAATTGTTAACATTCATAATATATAAATGTGCCATTAGTCCGTCCCTGCAAACAACTTGTTAGGCCTACAAACAGATGACATTACCATGCAACCTAACTATATGACGTTCACTGGTAACACACCATTTTGGACTATTTATTGTAAGACGACTATCCTTCCAGTGCAGGTAGCGAATCCCACTGAAGGTCCCGAATTACCAGTGATTATACATCGGCACATTTATCCATGTTTTCCCTAGGCCGAATCGGTCTCGGTGCCTCGGATACCATTCAAAAAACTAAAACCTTGTGCACAAGTTATCCATAACCATGAATGCATATGCAACTTAGCTATTAAAACTTAACATGTATGATAACATAAAATTGAAATAAGTATGCAACACATTCTCTTTTCCACTTCCATATTCCTCGAACCATCGCTCGTACTTCTATTATTCCTAATCCAGGAATTATCTCACTTGTCTACTTTTCAATCCTGAGATTTCTACACTGGTGACACAATGGTTCCGAACATTTTCCATAATTCTATTTCTTTCTAACAACAATATAATATTCCATACGTCTATAACAACATTACAATATTCCATGTTTCTATAAAAACAGTACAATATCCCATGTGTCTATATCGCAAGTTAATAACAATACTATTACTCTCTTTATCTTGGTTTTTTACCTTAGCATTAACAATCTTATGCAATATAGAAACAAAGACAAAGAACAATTCTTTTTATTAAAGTGTGAACACAAAGAACAATCTTATGGTTTTTATCAAAACCACTCACCATTTGACGAATTGTCTTCGTCCCGATCATAAAGATTTCTGAATAATTTCTCTGCATGACTTCAAGTCCAACTAGACCCTCCGAACCTACAACCCAGCACAATGTACTGCACGGAGCGGAGCACTTTAGTCATGGCAATGAATGATAGGTACATTTACACTACCTTAAACAACTTAGCAGCTTCTGCCTAGATACCAAAGTTCCATGGTTCAGAAATCAGCTAAAGTATCGCCATTAATAGTGGAGAGAAGTTTCACATTGAAAATATGTGCTAAAGTTTATAAAACATTGTTCATTATCATTCAGGATTTTGTATCTGTATTTCTGTAGTTACGCGTGCCTAACTAATTTCTTCTTCTTTTACCTCTCTATAACAAGTATTGAGTTGGAACTTGTTTGATACAATTCCTGGTGCATATAAAACCTTGGGATACCATGTAATAAAACTGTAACCAAGGATAGTCGATCCCTGTGCTGTTCTTTTATATAGTTCCTCTTGTACAACTGTTTATATGTGAAGAGTTTCTTTGTTTACTGATCTTCAAGTGCCCATTCTGTAGGCTGTTGGTTACAACTCAATTGAGGCTGAAGATTGGGAATTAGCTACTGATAGACAAGAAATGAGTAAGTTGGAGTCCTTGCTACTTGACAAGAACAAGAAAATGGAACATGAATTAACGCAACTAAAGGTCTGACATAGCTCTACTCAAGGGACTTAGCTCTAGTCAACTTTAATGATTGATATGACATTCTGGAATATTATCTTATTAAGCTGTACACCTTGTGAATAATTTCCTTTGATAGTGTATTGTAGTCTTTGTATAAGACTTTGGTTCTTTACAGTTGTTGTTTAATATTACTGCTCAGCTGCAGCAGTTTGCTCATTGTTTCTTCTCAAGTATTTGCTTGTTGTAAAGGTTAAAATCTCAGAGAAAACAAGTATGCTAGAAATAGCTGAAGGGAAGATTACAGAACTAACTGTGAAGGTGAATGAACAACAAAGGTTAATTGCAAAACTTGAAGATGACATATTGAAGGTTAGTTCTCCTTTTCCTTCTAAACCATTTCTGAAGATCTTTCCTGTTCTCAGTGCACTGTCTCTGATATTGTGTCTTTCGTCACTGAGGTTTTCTTGATATGTTAGCCTCCCAACAGCATTTTTTCCCTGTGATCTAAAATTTCCTGTCATGAATCTGTGTGAACTTTTTGTTATATTCCTTGGACAATAAACGATGATTTAATTGTTTTATCTAACTCTGACTAGTATCATATACAGGGTTACAGCACAACAGAACGTAAAGGCTCACTTTTAAATGATTGGGATCTTCAGGAGACGAGTACGAGTGAAGTACCAGAGGTACTATTTGATAATATAGTTTGACTATATTGTACGATTTTCCTTTTTTTTGTTTTGTCTATAGTGTATGATTGCCTTATAGCAAGACTCTGATTTGAACCATTGTGTTGGCATTTGAGGGTGTATATGTATAGTATGCTTCATGTGCGCACTATGGAACGACTTGTCTTCTTTGTCAAAGAAAATTCTTCCACTTTTTTATGATGAACAATTTTTTTCTTCCATGGTTTGTATTTTGATACCTGACCTTTGAGAGAGTAAAAAAAACTTTCATAGTTTTACTCCAAACTTTTTGTTCTCTTACATTGATTCTCTTTTCACATTCCAGGGGACAGATCAGAGACAAATAAGCTCTGATCCAGATCAGAATTCGATGCTCAAAGTAATTTGCAATCAACGTGATCGTTTCCGGACACGCTTACGTGAAACAGAAGAGGTATGACATTAATGCATACTATTTCTGAGCAGAATACCTCTCTTTTGCGTATTAATAGTATGCCTCATCTTCTAGTTCTTAGTGACTTGTATATTTTTCTAGGAAACAAGGCAATTGAAAGAGAAGATAGGGATATTAACAGCAGAATTGGAGAAAACCAAAGCTGATAATGTAAAGCTTTATGGGAAAATTCGTTATGTTCAAGACTACAGCCAAGAAAAGCTTGTTTCTAGAGGACCAAAGAAGGTTGTACACATTATTTGCTACTGTCGTAAGTATTTTTCCTTGCATGTTGCACTAACCTTCTGCTTCTCTTCAGTATGCAGAAGATATTGAAAGTGGTTTCAGTTCAGATGTTGAATCCAAGTACAAGAAGATGTATGAGGAGGACATAAATCCTTTTGCTGCTTTCTCGAGAAAGGTTTAGCATCTTCTTTAACTTTTTGCATCTATAAATTTGAAGGAAAAGTTTAATTCTATGTTGGGCACTCATGTCTTTAAAATTCTTTGTTTTTAGGCCTTAAATTAGATGATATGTTCCTAAAGTTGTTCCATGTTAAGTTTATATCGACCTGTCATGGCTGCATCTAATAGTTTCAGAATAGTTGGGTGTATAATTTAGACTGTTTTGTGACTTCAGGAGAACTATAATGAAATGTTTATACAAAGTAGTCTGCAGGCCATATACCTGTGTGAAATTCCACTAAAGCATGCTTACCATATAATCTTGTGAGAAAAGAAAATTTCTCTCCTTTTTGCCTGCACAACTTATTTTGTACGAGATAAAATAACTGCCTTTACTGACCTAGTCTGATGCCATCGTTCATTTTAAAAAAATTCATTAGGATGAGCTTGATCACCATTACAGGACAATTTCCTTAGTGATTATTCATTATCAAATTGTTTTATGTGGCTTATTATTGCTCCTTTTCAATATTTATAATGATTCTATGATCAATAGGGTTTTAGCATGCAATACGTAATATATATAAAATTTGGAAGTTATATATCGAATTACAGTCAAATGGTTTGCTTATAACTTTCAAACGACATTTAGCCAAAATCCACCATATTCTTCCGTACACTTTGATGTATTATTGTTCTGTCCGTATGTACTTGTTCCCTTTTGTATATTAAATCTTCTCATAGGCCCTGACCTTTTCTGATTGTTTCAGGAAAGGGATCAAAGGTACAAGGAACTTGGTTTTAGGGATAAAATCACACTTACCAGCGGCCGTTTTCTCCTAGGGAACAAGTACGTTTACTTTCTTCGCCAAAATGAAGTATCCGAAGTTTTTTTTTATTTTATCTTTGCTTATTCTAATTCTAATATATTGGCTGATTTTTATGCTAATCTTATCCTTTTAGTTTTTTTTAGTTTATCTACATAGGAATGCCTATCTACTGAATGTTCACCATATTCAATGCATCGGTGTTCTTTCCATGTTGCTTACTTGGACACAACATGTGCATTGTCTCCATTGTCAGACACAACACAACATGCCAAATTGGTGTTGTGTGCATGTTTCCGTTTCCATGCAAATTAGATGCGCACATTGTTGCATCATATTCTTGGTTGTATTGACACACTGGTAGGGAACAAGTACGGTATGGGATACTACAATTAGGGTACTGCACGGACAAGGTCATACATCTTCATATACACATCTCAATATGTTTATCTATAAGATCTTAATATTAGAATTTTGCGCCTTTTAGCTTGTTATATTGTGTGGTTTCCTCATGTGTTCGGTCCAAAGTTGGTTACTTGTGAATCGGATCACTCATCCGATTTTATCCTAATTGCGACTACTTGGAACCTATTACTCACCCACCCAATTAATTGGTTTAAGTAGTTAATAACATTGCTGATTAATCTGGTCTTAGAATACCAAACCAAACCAAATAGTGAGGTTTCTTGACACGATTTCTTATAATATTTTCTCATAAGATCAATTTGTACCAACAACATAAATGTCACAATTTAATGTTAATTCCATCTGTGGGTTTCCTTGGCTTGTGTCCTCTGTTGCAGATATGCTCGGACTTTTATTTTCTTCTACTCAATCGGATTGCACCTCCTTGTGTTCACATGCCTCTACAAAATGTCTTCTTTAAGCTATCTCAGGTATTACCATCAAGACCAGAATATAGTTGGGGTAACCTGTCCAAAGTGAATATAGTGCAAAAAATATATATATTTCTGCAATCTTTTCTTTCTCTATGCAGCACTACTCATGTTCATGATGCGGTTCTCGATGCTGGGAATCAGACATTGGCACGTACATCGTAACGCAAATTAAAGAAGATACAACAGGAGGCAGATCGTGTGCAGGTCAGGACGTCCATCTGGCGGATCATTTGTTCAAACTGTGGCATTTTAAGTCGGGAAGGAAAAGTATCAGCGTTCTTCAGAATAAAAAAAGAATAGTTGATGTATATAAGAATGAGACTAGCGTTTAGTTGTTGTGATCATCTCCTATGTTGGCAAAGTCCATAGGTCCTCATTCTTGTAGGATATACATGCAATATAACTAGGCCTATCAATGGATAGTCGAAAATCCGAATTCGATTTGATTCTGTATCAGAATTTTCGAATATTATTCGAAATTTCGGATATCGGATTCGGATATCCGAGTAATTTTCGGATATTATATTTTTTTTGGATACGAATTCGGATATTAAGGTATTCGAATCCATTAATATCCGATCCGATTTTAAGTTATAAATTTCAAATATATATATATATATATATATATATATATATATATATATATATATATATATATATATATATATATATATTTTTTTTTTTTTTTTTTTTTTGCCTTGCACGTATTTTAACATTTCTTAATTAATTTAGGAAGACTTTTTAGGAAGACCAAAGGGTAGTCTTCCTAATTACTAAATTGTCCTTATTAAAATTAATGAACTATTTTTAATTAGTATAAGTATGTAAGGATATTTTTGGAATTCAAAAGTTTCACCATTTAATTCTTCCTATTATATAGTAGAATATATATATATATATATATATATATATATATATATATATATATATATATATATATATATATATATGAGGAAGGATAGACATCCCCGCACTTTTTGCATCCCCATGTATCCCCATGTTCACATCCGTTAGATGTGCTTTAAGTCATCTAATCTTAACCATTGGTAAATCAACGGTTAAGATTAGATGACTTAAAGCACCATCCAACGGTGTAAATAGGGGGGATGCTTGGGGATGCAAAAAGTGCGGGGATGCCTATCCTTCCTCTATATATATATATATATATATATTACAAAACACAAAGGTTTTTGAATCCTAGGGCTGACTGTGCCAAGATAAAGAGTGGTTGGGATTTAATCTTGGTGAATCAACGGTTGTGGAATTTTATGGGGAATCCAAAGATTGAGGTTTGCACTCATAATGGTTGTGGATGAGCATTATTGAAAGTGGGATTTTATGGGGAATGAGCATTATTGGGAGTGGGGTTTTATGGGGAATCCAAAGAGTGGGGTTTGCACTCATAATGGTTGTGGATGAGCATTATTGAGAGTGGGGTTTTATGGGAAATCCAAAGAAAATTCATATCCAGCAGTGGTTGGGATTTAATATTTTGATGGGGGTCTAATAATTATTATTGTTCGTTTAAAATTGGGGGTCCAAGATTTTGAGGGGGAATACCTTAAATGAACCATGTCCTATGGGCATGGGTTATGACTAGGTCCTATGGGCATGGGTTATGACTAGTATATATATATATATATATATATATATATATATATATATATATATATATATATATATATATATATATGGTGAATGAAAGGTCCCTCATTACATTTCCCAATTCCCATGCATTATGTATATACCATAGTAATAAGTATACACATTATATATATGGTGAAAAAAGGTTTGCTCATTACATTTCCCAATTCCCATGCATATGAATGGCCACCAACTCCAAGTCTTCTAAACCTTCCTATTAACTTATTAAGTCTCCAATTTCTATTCTCCAGGACTCCATCTCTTGGGAAGTCTAATGATCGGCCAATCAAAATTAAGCATCTTCTTAATTAAAGCTCCATTTCCAATCTTTAATTCCATTCTTCTCTTTATATAAAGATTGTATACTTTATATTAAGTCTCCATCTCTAACTTCACATTTTATAGTCATTAAAAAATTCAGACTTCTTTCCATCTTCTCCTTAGCAATCTCCATTCCGATTGGGAATAATAGCCTACTTCCCCATCTCTGATCTGACTTCAGAATTCAAATTAAATTCCATTCTCCACTTTGTAGCCTACTTCCCTCGTCTCTGGAATAATAGCTACATTTCTAATTTTTAATATTTTAGATTTCGAATATTTGCATAATAACAAAAGACTAAATAAAAAATTAAAAGAAAACTTATCATATTTCGGATATTCGGATGATAACAAAAGATAAGGTATATTAAAAAAATAATTTATCTTATCGGATCGAATAGGATTTTATCCGATATCCGTTAAACTAAACGGATACGAATTCGAATGGTTAAAAAAAAATTCGTTCGGATATCGGATTGGATTCCGACATTACAAAAAAAAATGGAATACGGATACGGATATTGTCTTATCCGTATCAATAAGCATCCGTTGACAGGCCTAGGTATAACAGTCTGTTGTGGCAATGGAATGATATAGAAGTCAATTTGTTTTCTGATGGGATATGTCAGGTTTATGATTGCAAGTACATTTGAAAGGAACTCTATGCCTATGCCGCCTAGGCGTGGAGTCGACTCTAATACCTCTCAATCTCCTTGAGAGAATTAAGCAAACTTTCATTTGATTGGAAGCGAATATTGAAATTTTGATTCCTAAGATATAGCGAGAAACGAAAGAAAGAAAGAAAATATATATGTTTACACACACACACACACACACACTATATATATATATATATATATATATATATATATATATATATATATATATATATATATATATATATATATATATATATATGGGTCGTTCTACAATACATCCGCTGGAAATGGATGTATCGATACATCCGAAATCTGGACCGTTGGATGTTGATCCAATGGTTCGGATTGAATAATAGTGTAGAAACATCATTTAATGCTGATTTAGACTTTTGACCTGTTGGTAACTTGCTTTAGCAGGTCATTCTTCACTTTAATTTTTTCAATGAACACCCTAAATTAATTCATATTTACTCTCTCAAAAGTCCATCCAATTTAATATTTCGTATTATATTTTTTTTGGTTACAGGCCGTCGTGGTGGTGGTGTTGGTGGTTGTGGTGGAAAGAGAAACAGAGATGAAGATGGAAATAAGAATCGGTCCGGATCGCGTCGAACGTCGTCGAGCCCTCCTAGAACAACGAGGAGTACCAGCTGCGCCGTGAAGAATCGGTTCGCTTTCCGTCGGACATAGTCGAAACCTCCTCGAACAAGAAGTATTAGCGGCGCCGCTCTAATTTTACTGTCCATGCCATTGTCAGAAATCTTATTTTTCATCTAATAATTTAATATTTTGTTAATAAAGCTACATGTCACGATGGTGGTTGTGAACTGAGGAAAACCTGCTTCTGAGGTCGGGCGGATCATCTTGTCACATATTTTTAAAAAAATCTGTATTGATCGGACGAATTTTTTTTACTTTTCTAATGATAATATTTTCGAAGAGAATATTTTATTTGGACGGTGAACGGCCATTCTCTTTGCTTTTAACACGGCGAATGGACGGAGAATGGCCATTCTCTTTGCTTTTAACACGGCGAATGGACGGAGAATGGCCATTCTCTTTGCTTTCTACACGGCGAATGGACGGAGAATGGCTGTTCTCTTTGTTTTTAACACGGAGAATGGCCATGCTCAAGGAGAATGGCCATTCTCCGTTATTTTAACATGGAGAATGGCCATTCTCCGTTCTTTGAAAACGGAGAACGGACACTCTCTGTGCTTTTAACAAAGTATGGTACATTTAGGACTGGAAATGTTCAAGTATCTCATATTTTTTTCACCAAATATTTACAGTATTTTTAATATCATTTACCATAGTACATTCATTTTATATTAAATCATTTTCAAGATAATCCGAATATCATTTTATCAGGCTTCCACTGTATGGCTGAACAAAATTTCTTGCGAATGTTTGAATATAATTAACCTACTATCAAAGAGAATTTTTCTTACATTACATTATGCCTTACACTGGCATCGACTTCATACTGATGGCATCGATGTACTGATGACAATAACAAAGGATGAACATGCAGGATTACAATTATGTTTCCGCAATAACAAGGGATGAACATGCATGATTACAATTTTGCTTCAGCAATAACAAGGGATGAACATGCACTGGCATCGAATTCATACTGATGGCATCGATGTAATAATTTTTTACAAAAAGCAAAACACATTACAATCAAATAAAGTTTCAGTGATCCCAGGAATGCATCCGTAATGAGGCCACCTGTAAACCCTAGCAATGCACCCAGGACTCACGAAATCTGTGATGGGCATCTGCAAATCAAAGGAATACACCAAAATATCAATATCATCTATCAATGCCAACTGCCAACTGCCAACCAAATAAACGCTTCAACCAAAAAATCATAATCAAATTAAGTATACTTCATTCCAAGTCCATAAACTGCATAATTCACGTTACAGTAATCTGTCCAATCCACGTTAGTAATTCAACATAGAATCTGCATAATTCACAATACAATAATCCAAATAAATATCAGACCTACTCTAAATTCAAGACCATATTACATTTCAAAATAAATTACGAACTATGCACTGAGTACAAGCGAAAATTTTCTTACAATATTTCAAACACAAAATTTAGTTTGTCCGCCATGACCAACAAATATTCAACAATATTACAAGTCAAATATTACTTCCACATTGAAATAAGAGACATTCAAACTCAAAGATGAATCTTCATAGACGTCTCCATCTTCTTCTTCTGTTTCTTTTTTTTTCCTACTTC
>JANAVB010006800.1:18526400-18651134 GCA_029216955.1 Iris pallida
GCCTCCTTACCCTATCATAGCAGAATTCATGGACGTCTTTCCAGATAGTCTTCCGGGATTGCTGCCAGATCGAGGTGTGGAATTCACCATCGACCTAGTTTTCGGCTCTTTCCCTATTTTTCGGGGATGCTACAGAGTCAACCCCAAGGAGACAAAAGAGATAAAGGACCAGATTGACAAACTGAAGGCCCAAGGATTTATCAGAGATGGAGCTTAACCATGGGGAGTGCCAGTTTTTTTCGTGCCCAAGAAGGATGGAACCGTGCGGATGTACATTGATTACCGGGCGCTGAACAACATCACCATCAAGAACAAGTACCATATGCCCCGGATCGACGACCTGTTTGATCAACTGAGTGGAGCTAAGATATTTTCGAAGATAGATCTCAGGTCTGGCTACCATCAAATCAAGGTCAGGAAGGAGGATATCCCAAAGACGGCGTTCAATACCAAATATGGGCAGTATAAATTTTTGGTCATGCCGTTTGGACTGACGAATGCCCCTGCAGTATTCATAAACCTTATGAACAAGGTCTTCCATAAATACTTGGATCAGTTTGTTGTTGTCTTCATCGATGACATTCTGATCTACTCGAAGACTGAAGAAGAGCATGAAGAGCACCTGAGAAAAGTTCTGGAAACTTTAAGGAAGGAAAAGCTCGATGATAAGCTATCTAAATACGAATTCTTCTTAAACAAAGTGGATTTTCTTGGCCATGTTGTCACAGGAGAAGGAATTTCTATGGATCCAATGAAGATAGCTGCTATTGAAAAGTGGTCTGCACCAAGTTCAGTTGTAGAAATCAGAAGCTTTTTGGGCTTAGCTGGCTACTACCGAAAGTTTGTAAAAAATTTCTCCAGGATTGCTGAGCCGATGACGAAGCTCACCAGGAAGAACGAAGAATTTGTTTGGTCTGAAGCTTGCCAGTCATCATTTGAGGAACTGAAGAAGAGGCTTACAACGGCGCCGATACTTGCGCTACCCTCAGGTACCGACGGTTTCTCAATTTATAGTGATGCTTCCGGTAAGGGATTGGGCTGTGTTCTTCAACAACATGGAAAAGTAATTGCTTACGCATCTAGGCAATTACGGACTCATGAGAAGAACTATCCCACGCATGATTTGGAGCTTGCAGCGGTTATTTTTGCATTGAAGTTGTGGAAGCACTACCTTTATGGAGAGAGAGTGGAAATATTTACAGACCACAAAAGTCTTAAATATGTTTTCACTCAGAAGGAGATGAACAATATGAGACAGAGACGATGGCTGGAGCTGATGAAGGATTTCGACATCAACCTGCAGTATCATCCGGGTAAGGATAATATTGTTGCAGATGTACTTAGTCGATACCCGATAGTAATGTTCTTGACCAAGGAGCGACATTTGCTGGAGGACATGGAAAAGCTTGGACTGGAGATTGTACTGCCCGAAGAAGAGATAAAGAAACTGGGAAGAGAAGCCATTGTACTAGGAGCTGATTCATCAATGATGCAGTTGCAAGTGCGTTCAAGTCTAATGGACAAAGTCAAGGAGACACAATTCCAAGACGAGACGCTTTGCAAACTCAGAGATCAAGTACTGGCAGGAACACTTGAAGGATTCTCAATCGCCAATGACGGAGCACTGAGGCACGGTACGAGGCTTTGCATACCAACTGGCGAACTGAGGAACGAGCTGATGCAAGAAGTGCATCAGTCGCAGTATTCCATACATCCAGGAGCCAACAAAATGTATCGGGATATGCGTACTATAGTGTGGTGGTATGGAATGAAGAGGGACGTATCCAGGTATGTAGCTAGATGCTTAATTTGTCAACAAGTAAAAGCTAGCAGACAGAGACCAGCAGGACTGTTGCAACCGCTAGATATCCCGGAGTAGAAATGGAAACACTTGACGATGGACTTTGTGTCAGGATTGCCTCGATCCCAAGGAGGGAAGGATGCCATTTGGGTTATCGTGGACCGACTGACGAAGTCAGTCCACTTTATTCCCTTTAAGGTGGGTCTATCCACCGAGAAGTTGGCGGCACTGTACATGCGGCATATCTACTGGATTCATGGAGTTCCGGTAAGTATCGTATCTGACAGGGATACCAGATTCACCTCTCACTTCTGGAAGATCTTGCACGACAGTTTGGGAACGCAACTGAAGTTCAGCACCGCCTACCATCCCCAGACTAACGGACAATCGGAGAGAACAATCCAGACGCTAGAAGACATGCTGAGATCTTGCGTCTTAGAATTTGGAGGGTCTTGGGAAGATCATTTGTACTTGGTGGAGTTCTCCTACAACAACAGCTACCAAGCTAGTATCGGTATGACTCCGTTCGAGGCACTTTATGGACATCGTTGCCGCACCCCACTTGCTTGGGACGATGTTAGAGAAAGGGTATTGCTTGGACCTGAAATGGTGACCGATGCAGCAGAGAAGGTAAAGATGATTAGGGACAAGCTCAGGATTGCCCAAGACAGACAGAAGCATTGGGCAGATAGCAGCCAACGGCAGTTGGAGTTTGAAGAAGGTGACAGTGTGTTCGTGAAGATCTCCCCTACCAGAGGAACCATCCGTTTCGGCAGAGCAGAAAAGCTGAGCCCCAGGTATATTGGTCCTTTTGAAGTGCTGAACATGATTGAAGAAGTAGCTTATCGAGTGGCTCTACCCCCAAGTCTCGAAGGCGTCCACAACGTCTTCCATGTTTTGCAGCTGAGACACTACATCCCGGACCCGAGCCACATCTTGGACCATTCGGAGCTGGAAATTGGACCCAGCCTCACAGTGCCAGAGAAGCCAGTGGCAATATTGGACAGAGGAGAGAAGAGAACCAGAAACTCTGTGACGCCGATAGTCAGAGTTATGTGACGGCACAACTCCCCAGGCGAGTCTACCTGGGAGCGAGAAGACAAGATGCGGGAGCAGTATCCGTATCTGTTTGAAACTTGAGGTAACCCCTAACCCTGCCTTTAATTTCGAGGATGAAATTTTCTAAGGAGAAAATGTTGTAAAACCCGCAACCTAATTTTTCTGGAATTTTTGGATAAATTGGAATTATTGTATTTTTTGGATATTTGTCCGATTTTGTTTTGTCAGCATAGTCCTGGATTCCCAGTTAGAGTTTTATTATTATTATTATTATTATTATTATTATTATTAGTCGGATCAGGAAAATATTATTTTTAAAATTAATTATTTGGATTTTTGATTGTGGCCCAGTCCCGATCCCGTGCCCGGGGTCCGACTCCGAATTCGAACCCGATTTCCCGAAGCCCGACTCCGTTCCGAGCCCATCCTTATTCCTTCTTTTTAAATTCTGATTATTATTATTATTATATATATATATATATATATATATATATATATATATATATATGTTAAAAAAAATTCTAACTAAAAACCTAATCCTATTTTTTCCCCCACGTGGACCTGTTTTTCCCCCCACAACTTGGACAACTCCCCTCACCAAAACACCAGCTCCCCTCTCCACAACTCTCTCTCTCCCACTCATTTCTCCATACCTACTCTCCTTCCTCTTCACATATAAACCACCCACCACCATCACTCACGCCAACACCAGCACACTCTCTCTAACCCCCCTCTCTTTTCTCTCACTCTTCTCTTCCCCATCTCCTCCCAAGCTCCGCCAGTCCGTGCCCAACTCCCGCTCTCGTCCAGCCAGAGCCTCCCGGCCGCGCCATCCCTGGCGACCGTCTGACCACCAACGCCCCGGCCAGTACCTCCCGCCCGGCCATCTTCAGTACCCCGGCGACCCCTGTGGCCGCCCGCTCCAGCGCAGCTCTGGCGCTTCCCCGTCCCACTTCCCGGCCGACTTCCTCCGGCCAGATCCCGCCCGCGTGCGCCTCCCGAGACCGGCGCCTTCCGAGATCGGCGCCTCCGCCGCGTGCTATTCCCGAGGCCAACGCCTCCCGTCGACCGCTTACTTCGGCGACCCCCTTTCCCGTCCGGCCCGTGCCTCCGCCGGCTGTGCCCGTCCGGCCAGCGCTGTCCCGCCGGCCAGATCCGCCCCGGCGACCCTCGAGTCCCCGTGCAGCTGGCCAGCGCCTTTCCGGCGTGACCTCGAGCCCTGTCGGCTCCGCCCCAGCGCTGCCCCGAGTTCCGCAACATTTTTCGAGCCATTTTTCGCTGTCTGTGGATTTCTTTCTTCTAATATTTGCATCTGAGAGCTCTAGCCGAGCAATTAAGGTATAACTTCGTGTCCTCGTGTCTCTCTCGTAGATAGTCTGTGATGACACGATCCCGATCCCGTTTTGGGATTCGATATTTTGAGATATTGTTACTTTGGGTGATATGTAGAGTATCGGTTACGTCGCGGCGTATTTTCTATTTCGGATATGTTGTGCTGTGTTCATTTTTGGGTTGGATATTCATTTTTGGGTTGAAAATGTTTGATCCCTGGTTTGGGATATTTAATTGTGTTGTGGTTGGCATCCTCCCAGGATTGGGTTGTCCCAATTACAGAGGAAATGCTGCCCAAATTTTTAGAAAATATTTTAAAAAGGATTTTTCTTAAAAAATTAGCAATTTGAATAAAACCTAATTTTCAAAGAAAATTGGTCTTTACAAAATGACTTATAGATTGGATTTTGTTGGTTTTTGGATTTTATGGATTTTTATCACCAGTTAGGCGACGACCATATCGGTCGAATGAGCCTCGACGAAACGCAAACGATAGAGGGTCACCTGTACGTTGAGGCGTAAGCCGCAACATGAGATTGCACGACCAAGTTTGAGACTCTTTAATTTTTAATTTAATTATAATTTATTTTTAGAACTGGTACTGCTTTTAGTATTTATGGTGCAGGGCCTCGTCCTACTGTTTGGACCGTTCCCGGCACTCAGAGCTCGCCTTAGGAATTAATTAATTTATGTAAATAATTTGTAAGGGCATAAGCCCAGTTTTTCTTTTATTTCTCTGTGACCCCGTATTGTGTAGCATAGCTTTTTCTTATTTTTCTGGAATATTGGTTTCGCCGTTAAACGCGAAGAATATAAAAATTGATATATATTTTATAAAGAAAATTAATAAGTTTTCTCATAATAAATAATCTAGTTATTTAGCAATTCACATGTTTTCACATTTAAAAGAAAAAGCCTAGTTATATATATATATATATATATATATATATATATATATATATATATATATATTATATATATATATATATATATATATATATATATATATATATTTTATATATAATATATATATATATATATATATATATATATATATATATATATATATATATATATATATATAATATATATATATATATATATTATTTTATATATATATTATTTTATATATATATATATTATTATATATATATATATATATTTATATATGTATATTTTATATATATATATATATATATTTTATATAAATATATATATATTATATATATATATATATATATATATATATATATATATATATATATATATATATATATATATATATATAATACAAAGTTTTGCCAAATTAACCGGTAATTGTTATTTTTCCCATTTAATCAGTAACCGACTTATTCGATTAAAATGATAACGAACATAGATTGCGACGCTAGACATTTTTCGATAGATTAATTAATAACTTAAAATCTGACTAGGGTCTGCTTTTAGAGATTGTAACTAGCACACCTAGAATGGTTTCATTATGGTTCTAAGTCAAGGTTCTCAACTGTAGGATCTCGGAGACGTACTTGACTTCCTCCTCGGTACCGACTTTCCCGATCCAGTCAATCAACAGAGACAAGTTACGGTTATATTTTCTTGCATTTTATTTAGTAATTGTCAAGTTGCATGTTTAATCCATATTGCTACACGGAACCCTCTCCTAGGGTTCAAATATTGATTGAGATTGATTGTGGAGATATTGGGGGAATAGTGTAACGTTTATGGCCAATACCCCTCATATTGCATAATTGTGCGAGCTTACCCCTCTTACATACGGGGATAAGCCGTATCGCGTCGCTAGGATGCTATTGTACAACCCAAGCCGGTCATAGACGTTTACACATTCAAATCACATTGTTTTAAATTGTTAAATTGCTGGAAAATATTATTTCAACTGTTTAGCCTACACTTTTCTATTATTACTTAAAATGTGAGATACATATTCGTACTTGCTCCCTCCTGACTGGAGACCCACATTTTTAGGTGATATTGAGGATGCTGAGCTATTGTACAATAGCTACTATGACCCGGTATTGTACCCTGTGGTGTTGCCAGAGTCCCCGAGGACGCAGAACCAAAGGCTGATGTGCCGACTGCCTAGCTAGTTGTTTTTCAGTTTTCTAGTTTTATTATTTTGGAATTTGTTAATTTGAATTCAGTACTTTATTTCAGTTCTTTCATTTCCAGTTGTACTTTCAATTGTTGAATAAAAAGTTTTAAAATTTTCGTATATTCAAGTTGTGACAAATGTATAGATGTTGTTGTGAATACCTGCATATAGAACAGCTTACTGCCGCCATCTCACAACGGTACAGGCTGGGCATGATCCGATTCGACTCAATAATTTAGGATCGGATCGTGACAATGAATTTGTTTCTAATTATCAACATGTTAACACTGGTGCTAGTTCTTCTTCTCAGACAATTGCTTCCTTACTAGATGAAGATGATGATGATGATGATGACAATGAACATAGTGATGATTTAATTGAAAATACTGGTTACGGGATAGATGATGATGATAATGAAAATTCTAACACTCCTGAGTTATTTATAGGACAAACATTCGACAGCCTTTCAAAATTTAGAAGTTTTGTAAGTAGTTTAGCAATTTAGCATAATTTTATTTGTTCAGCTAGTTCTATGAATAATTCTCATGGAATTATATATACTTGTGATCAACAAAATTGTAATTGGAGAGTATATGCCAAATTCATAGGAAAAGGACAAATAGTTAAAATTAGTACACTAGAAAGTCATCATTCTTGTATGTGTGGACTTACGTCAGGACGTCATCGACTAGCTACCGCTGTATGGGTTAAGACAAGAATAGTTGATTTAATTAGAGATAATCAGTCCTACAGTGCGTCACAAATTGTGAAAGATATATTCAGGGAGCATCATATACATAATACATACTCTAAAGCATGGAGAGCCCGGGAGATGGCATTACGTGAAATAAATGGTAGTTATGTTGAGGCATATGCTGGCCTTGAGGAATATGGTTTTAGAATTACGGAGTCGAATCCAGGTAGTCGGTGTTTTCTTAAGACTTCCGAAAGCAACAAATTTGAGAGAATGTTTATTTGCTTCATGGCGTGCATTGATGGATTTTTAAGGGGTCGTTTACCTGTTATTAGCAAGAAAGATTTTCCACACTATAATCCTGGAATCGCCTATACCAGAAAGCTTTTGCAGTATCAATTCTGTTTCTTACATTGGCTATATCATAACTCATGCAAGGAGGGTCAGCCGGGATTATCTGTCGATAATCGAATTATCGTAGAACACGGTCTGCTGGATGATACATAGTGTAACGATCGTATATAATAAAAGATTTGTAGGCTTAGATCATACGCGATCCTTTTTATTTTTGGACCATTTTCATCATCCGAGTAGGGTATCCACATAACCTATTAGATGACAATTATTCACGATAAATTTGTACACAATTATTAACTGGATTGACAATTGTGGTGTAAGAAACTTCACTGAATTCATTAGTTACCTCATTCCACTGCAACGTATCAAATTCTCATCGGTACAGTGAAATATTTTTGTGTAAATTATGATGCGGGTCCACTACATTTGTGGCCCATCGCGTAGCAAGCAAAAAAGTTCTAACATCACTTGGAATGCTGGTTACAGGTTGACCAATAAAAAATGCTCGTAGCACCATACCTACGACAGAAATGATTCAATATTCAAGAAAATGTATATAATTGAAATCAATTTAGGTATCGATTTTTCATTATCTGAACCAGCGTCATGCACCCACACAAATTTTTGGAACCATTCGATCTAGCAAATTCCGTCAAGCTGACATATAGATATGCTAATATAGCAGCTCCCCATGCATGACGAGTAGGTACTTTAAGATCATCTAAGAAAGGTAGTAGTCGTACGTTTATTCTTTTTTCCTGTCCATCGGGAAATAACATTGCCCAACACAAGCAGAGCAAATATGCTCTAGTACAGCAAAGTATCTGCAAATTTTGAAACTAACATATTAAAATTAACTCACTATTAAAATTAACAAATATTAGCAGAAAATAGCAAATAAATACGTACCCTATAATCATCGACCGCGACTGGACCGTCGACAGTCTCATCTAAATCCATAAAGTTACTCCGAAGCCAAGTTATCGTGACAAAACTCTTTCCTCCTAGGTCCGAAGGGGGCAATATGCCTAGATATCTCCTGATTATTTCAGACGGATTTAATTGTGTATCAAAATATATAGGTTCACCTATAATAAGTAATCCTAAAATATTTGCGACATCCTAAAGTGTGATTCTCATTTCACCAACTGGTAACTGAAATGTGTTGCGTTGATGCCACCAACGCTCAGCGAGACTAAATATGAGGTGAGCATCGTGGACTAAAATTTGAATTTCATCCAGATATTGAAATCCAAATGAATGTACCAACTGCTTTTGAGCAGCATTTAACTCCCATTTCTGATACCCTCTCTGAATCCTCTAACTTCCATGCTCCTGTGTTCGAGCCTCGGAAGGATAATCATATAACTACAAGTGAATTATATTTGTTACATTTATGTAAAATAAATAAATAATAACGAGAGTTACCACTTTTAAATTTACCTTCCCCTCAAAAACCAACTTAGATATATGAATTTCTCGTTTTTGTTTGACGACGTCTGTAACCGGTCGACCGGGAATAAATCCGTCATTCGGTTCATCCCTCTATTAAATTTTTGCAAAAATACGATTAGTAATACAAAAATATGTGAAGATGAAGATGAAGAAAATTACTTACAAGAAAAAGAGGAAGATGGAGATGAAGATGAAGAACAAGAAGAAGAGGTTCTGTCAAAATGTGAATAAGAAGAAGAAGAAGAAGAAGAAGAAGAAGAAGAAGAAGAAGAAGAAGAAGAAGAAAGAAGGAGTTTATGAAGAAGAGGGAGGACGGTCTCCAACATAGGAAGACGGTCTCCAATGCTGCTGTCAGCTTTCCCACCCCCTAAAGCAGCAACTTTCCCGCCCCCCAAAAGCTTTTCCCCTCCCCAAAGCATCTCCCCTCCGCTATGCTGGTGCGCGCGCCATTGGTCGTGGCGCATCTTTCTGCGCACGCCGTCGGTCGGGGTGCACCTACCTGCGCGCGCTATCGTTCGTGGCGCACCTACCTGCACGCGCCATCGGTTGTGGCGCTCCTTTCTGCGCTATTGTACGCGTGGCGACCCCCCCAGCTCGCCCCCCAGCGCATACTGAACGCGTGGCGACCCCCAGCATACGCCTTTCTGTGCACGCCATCGGTCGTGGCGCTACTTTCTGTGCTGCTGTACGCGTGGCGACCCCCCCCAACGCACGCGTCATTCCCCCCAGCGCATGTTGAACGTGTGGCGACCCCCAGCGTACGCGTCCCCGTGGCTGCATCCCTGCGCATCATTAATGATGGCGCGGCATCCCTGTATGTCATTAATGATGGCACGTTCTTCCCCGTGCGTCATTAATGATGGCGCGTTCTTTCCCGTGCGTCGATAATGGTCCCCACGTGCCATGATTCATGGCTCTCCCGTACTGCGTGCCATTGATGGTGGCTCGTTCCCCTGAGCCAGAGCAACATTGAACCAATACGCCATGAGAGTTGTCGTTTAATTACCCAAAATGAAATTTTTCTAAACTCATTACTTTTTCTATAACTTCGGTAAAATTCTTTACCCTATATGAAAATTTCTGATAATTTTTTAGAAGTTTTTGAATATTTTTTACATTATGTATGAGGGCCTTATTTTAAAAATTCGTTCTGGGCTCCCATGAGCTCAGGGCCGGTCCTGTATATGATACTCTGCAATGGGCGAAGCACCAAGATCATATTACTTAGTTGGCTACCTAAAGAAACCCCTATATCAATATATACTACAGAGAAACTTACAAGATCTAAAAGAAAGTTAAAGGGTGACATACACACACAAAATGTGGACTAACAATGGGATATGATGTCAATTTTTAATAATAATTTCTAAAGGCACTCCACATTTTACTTTAGGATATCCCAGTCCTAGAACTGCCAACTTGTTGACAATTCTAACATAAAGTAGGACCCCCGACAAAGTTGGCAGACCTAAAGAATTTGAATATTAAGATAGACAGTCAACGAAGTTGGCAGTCCCCTTTAATGTTAGGACGATTTTGAGTGTTGATATCTAATCACGGTAGAACTTGACTCCAACGAAACTCTCAAAATTGCAAATAGAAGAAACTCTTTTGATTAGAACAGAATACATACTGACTAATAATTATATAAGAAAAGAAATTTGTTCTTCTTTTTGCAAATGCAGTTGCTACAACGAAATAGAACTATTACAACGGAAGATTAGAAAAGAAGACTGCTTGTTGGGGTGATGAAGATCGTCGTTGCTCAAAACAAGATTCACCCTCTTTTGACGATTCATGAGATGAACTTTTGGAACACTCTGTTGTCACCTCCTTGTAGAACTCGAACAGACTCCTTGGCAGATCTTCGCGGAAGGTGGCGACAACAACACTCTTTTTCTCTCTTCTGACTTCTCTCCAATTATGTGTCTCTCTAATGAGCCACGAAGAGGGTATTTATAGGATATGGTGGAAACCCTAATCCTAATCATGTTGTCGTCCAAAATCAGGAGACAGAAAATTAGTTTAAAATCGAATCTCGAGTAGATAAGAAGTGGTTTAAACTGAATACCCATGAAATCTCTCTATTATCCGCAATTTGCACACAATCAGTGCAGCCCGCGCATACGAGCATACTCGCATACGCACAGCAGCACATACACACATACGAGCACCCTCTGTAACTGCGCATGTAGCTCCAATTCCTGGAAATTTTGAAATATTTTTTTATTATTTATTTGATTTAAATGGGGATTTTAGAATTTTATAAGTAATTATTTAGTTAATTATTTCGGTAGATGACCTTAGCCATGGTGGAGTTTTGAAGTACCAGACGACTAGGAATCATGACACGGATAGTGCAGTTGCGTGCTTTGGCTAGTGTATTAGCTATGCTAGGGAAGGCCGAGCCATAGGTTTGTTCTAACTAGAAAAACCATGCCAAATTGTGACATGATCCTTACAAATAATTTATTTATTTATTTATTAAGACTATGATATTTAAGATGCCCTGTTGTACCAATTTAGTCCAGACTAGATCCGAACCGAACCCAAGCCCATGTAGTGATGTAGTGCCCCCAAAGACGTCCATGTAGACGTATTTTAAGCATATGCATCATTTTATATGTTACTTTATTTTGGGATTTTTCAAATACTTTCTTAATTGTATTACGTATAATATAAGTATTATAAATATTTATATAACGTTTTAGAGTACTTGCACGATTCATTATGGTCCCAGTAACATGGGAGTATATTGTGCCACTCAATACTCTGGTATAGGATTATTGTATTTTATTATTATTATTATTATCATTATTATTATTATCGATATTATAATTATTATCAAATATAGTCATTAATTGGTTATTTCTGTATTCCTAGAATATATATACATTGAATTATATGTACATGTATAAATGTATAACACTATCCTAGAAGAATATTGCTAAGATTGTATTTAGATTTTTGAATATCTATTTATGGATATACGTGTATATTATTTGTTATATATATATATATATATATATATATATATATATATATATATATATATATATATATATATATATATATATATATATATATGTTAGCTATCTAATTGTAATTATTAGTATATAAATTAATAAATCTACATTATAAATATTGTTTATATTTAAGATGTTTTATTGTCTATATTGAATTTGTGATATATATATATATATATAGATATATATAAACATAAAGTAGTATATGAAGATATATGTGTGTGCATAAAGTATATATATATATATATATATATATATATATATATATATATATATATATATATATATATATATATATATATATATATATATATATATATATAAAATAGCGGATAAAACAAAACATCTGCCCCAGCCTAGCCCAGCTAGGCCCAACCTGCAAAGCAAACCCCACAACTCAGCCCCATCAGCCGAGCTACACAACCCTTCCACGCTCGGCCAAACAATTATATATACGAATATATATGAGATCGGGAGAGGAGAAGGAAAACCCATCGAAACCCTAAACCTAATTCGTGCAAACACCCAGGCCGACCTCCCACGAAGCTGGCGCACCCCCAGCCACCTCTGCGCACCGCCCTAGGCCACCGTCGGCCGACAGACGCACGGCCGAACACCCCAAAGCAGTAGCAGCAGTCACAACAAAAATGATAGCACCGGCGATGCCGCATGGTACGCCACTTTGAACTCCGATTTCTCCCTCGCCGTTTAATCTTTCTTCACGTCGTAAATTTATACGGGAAGCCTAGTTGACCACCTTAAAAACCTTTCAGATAGATTTAATTAGTTTAACCTGGATTATTCATGGAAATTCTTGAAAGATCACGAAAAATCACAAAAACCGAATACCAAAAACTATTCCAGAAACCTAGTTTGGGAGGCGATTATTTGTCGAATCATCGACTAATTAGAGAATCTAATTAAACAAGTTTTTAGACAACATATACGAGGTTAAAACCATTCTTGCAGTTTCTGATTTCATTAAGTATGTACGAAGTAAATTGATTTCCAAAATCAGAGAAAACCATTTTCAAAAACAGAATTATTTTTAGAAAAACCTCCGATACGACGTGCATCCCGCCAATCCGGGCGACGTGATCGCAAACCGAAAGCATCGAAAGGTGCGTCAGCTTCGTGGTCATGTGGGCTTTGACGGAATTCAAATTGGTTGCGTGTGCACGACGAATTTGATGCGTATCCGTCGAAATTTACTGTATCAGCCTCTGTACAAATTTCTCAATTACTTTGTGCACGTTCGTCAGATCGAGACAAAACTTGTGCCAACATGACCGTATCATTTTTTTGGTCCTGTATGCCAAGTTTGGTCCGATTCTGAGACAGTGGATCGGATCGCCATTTTGCGGGCCCCACGATCCGATTTAACGGGCGATTTTGTGCACGGCCCACCGGAATCTACAATTGGATATACCGTTGGGTTCGTATCATCAAAACAAATTCGTAGATATATAGTTTGATGACTTTAGAGACCATAGACTTTGGCACATTTTTTGGTACAAAGCGGGTCCAACGACGGACACCATTTTGATCCAAAATTACCGTTTTGTCCCTGTGTCCAGAATTGGACTTAAGGACAAGCAATCCTAGCTAATTTGACTATTCTGAGAATGTTGGCAATGTCCATTTCAGCTTTCGGAGACAGTTGTGATGATTTGAACTTTATGGCCTACGAGTTTACGGTATATTGTCGGTTCTTCGTGCAACCTCCAGGCAAGATACCTTGCCTCTCTCTACAGTTTATTTACATGCATATTTTTATTATTATATAGTTTTACTAGTTGATTATTGACATGCGATTTGTACATCGTGCATGCTAGTATATATATAGTTCTTGTTCATAGTTAATTTTGTAGTTCATATTGGATTGGTTCTCTCGTGTATCTTGATTGGGTCATGTCATGTCGTGTCATCACTTGTACTTGGACTGAGTCGCATTATGTCATAGGATGAATAAGTCATAACGGAACTGTTGTACCTTGAATTCTTGAAGCTAACCTACGAGCCCACATTAGGGGCGAGGGTTAATAGTTCTTTGTACCTTGATTTCGTGAAGCTAACCTGCGAGTCCACACTAGGGGCGAGGATTAGTAGTTATCTATTCTGCACCTGCGAGTCTACACTAGGTACGAGGGTGATTCTTGATGCTAGCCTGCGAGTCCACACTAGGGGCGAGGGTTTGAGTATCCATTAATCTCGTGACATGTTTTCTCTTGTTCTCATCCAGCAGTTCATTTATGCATAGTAGTTCTTGTACTTGTGTTCATGATCATTCTGTCAGTAGTCAGTTGTCATGATTCTGTCTTTTTTCCTGTTTATACCCTGTTTATATTATTGCATGATTAAACTGCTAGATAGGCATATTTTTATGTATCTTGCTATGTCCTCTGAGGACCTGATGATCTCTTCAGGTTTAATGATTGCATGGAGTAGCTAGTAGTTCTGGATGGCGGAGGATTTGCGATTCTTGTGGGTTTCGGATGCGATGATACGCTTGTGGGATTCAGGTATCATTATTACATTTATTATTCGCTCGTGCTTTCATACCTTATCATGAGATATCCTGTTTCTTGATTCAGCTTTATGGACTCGTGTTATATTCTTTGGAGTCTTATCGGACATTTATGCTAGTGGGCTGTAAATCACAATCCATAGTGTTCATTCATGTTTTATACTCTTATTGTGGATTGAGATATATATTATTTTTCCATGATTTGGCAATATACCATAGCCTTGACAGCGTTTACGTATTCGAGTCGGGCTGGAGTTCGCTTGATGCGTAGCTGGCTTGCTCACGAGCTCGCGTCTGAAAAGCGGGTGCGGGTCGTGACAGCGCACATATGTGCATACGCACATATGCACATAAGCGCACTCGTTGCAACCGCGTATGCAAATCCGTATGTGCATACGTACGAAGTGCAAAGTGTGTCATCAAAGTGCCACTTTGCGCCCTTTGGCCTCGTTTGGTTTGCGGAATCATAAGGTTGGGAAAGGAAAGTGATTACTTTCCTATGTTTGGGTGTAAAAGAAATTGAGGAGGAAAGGAAAGTGATTCCCAATGGAAGAAAAAATAGGGAAAAAAGTAATTTTATCTATCAAAGCAAGGAATCACTTTCCCACATTGAAGTAGTCACTTTCCTTTCCAAATTCCTTCGCGTTTCCAAACATCGGAAAGAAAAATCAATAGGAATTGTAATTTGCCAAAGGAAATGAAATGTGAAGGAATTGATTTCCTTTTCCTTCCATTCCGCGAACCAAACGAGGCCTTTGTCCGAATCCTCTTTTCTAAGGATTTATTTACATGGAGAGTGAAAAAATTATTAACTTTTTAAAGAAATTTAAACTTAGCAAATATACCACCATGTCAACTACATGAGCTATCACACTTCATGTGCATGCCTCAATAAAAAAATATAGTTATATATTGAGGTACTTGCATGAATTTTTTTCCCAATGTACTAATAAGCAAGCAAAAAAATCCAACTGTTATTCTAAAACGATTTGACTTCATGTCATTTTAATACGCCTACCATCTTCCTTGTTCCACCGTGCCATTAAACATAAACATGAGTCCATTTTTGTTCACCCATCAAAAATAGGATGTTCGTTCACCCTCCAATAAAGAATTGATACGTGTCAAAAAAAAATTAGTTAAAAACAATTTTAAAGTAGTTTATGTTGAATTGATTTGATACGTGTCAATTTTTTGTTTAAGGATGAACAAACAAACTAGTTTTGGTGAAAGAAAAAAAATGTACTCATTAAACATCGAGGGCATTCTCCTCGAGTGATGCTATATGTACCTCCAAAAACTCCTTCCCTCCATGTCCCACCGCCATGTGGCACTTTCTTATTGACCCAAACAAATAGGAGGAGAGTTGGAAGAAAGACATGAGCAAATAGAAGAGGACCACATGACGGAAGGACATAGAGAATTTTGGAGGTACATAATAGGGCTGTAAAATGGACAAAATAGTCCATTGTCCGTACGAGTCCGGCTCGATAAATTGTTCGACCATAGGCCGTCCGATTGAATTAATGAACAGAGTTTGAACATTTTTCTGTGTCCGTTTCGAAATCGGACCCGGGCTCGGTCAAATTTATGTCCGGCCCGAATGTCCGTTGGGCCAATTACATAGCCAAGGAATTTATGGTAACTTTGTTTACTTTTAGGTTATATTCACTAGCATATGTGCACGTGCCTTGCACATATTTTAACATTTCTTAATTAGTTTAGGAAGACTCTTTAGGAAGACCAAAAGGTAGTCTTCCTAATTACTAAGTTGTCCTTATTAAAATTAATGAACAATTTTTAATTAGTATAAGTATGTAAGGGTATTTTCGGAATTCAAAAGTTTCACCATCTAAGTTTTCCTATTATATAGTAGAATAGATATTCACAAGAGTCATTAAGGACACACAGCTGTTCTTCTTTCCAATTTATTTCCAAACCCTAAATAACAAGCAACCGCCAGGTCCGCCACCAAGCCGACGACGCCTCGATTTCTCATCAATCATGCAAAAATTATCGGGCATGCAGATTCATTTTCCAACAACGGTAATTACTCTAAATCTTCTCCTTGATCTTCTCCATTCCTATAAGTTATACCGAAATTATGGGTTCCAATCCATATTACCAACAGTTTATGAACCCACCAAGAGAAACCCTTGTTTGCCAGTAGAAAATCGATCTGCCAAAGTGTTTCTCTTCTTCACTTCTTTGCCTCTTTTGTCTCTTTGTTGTTTTGCTAGCCATGGCTTCTCCACAACCAAATCTAAGTAAGTTTTGTCAGATTTCTTATTTTTTGTTTGGGATTTTTTCTTCCAATCATTAAATCTGAGAAAAAACTTAAGTTTGTAGTAAGGTGCAATACTAAGGTGCAACATGATGAAGAGGATGTTGGAAATAAACTTGATTTTGCAATAATATTTTGAGCCCAAAAAAATTAATCCACTACCATTGGGCTTTGTCCATTAGGTCCATTTTAGTTTTGAGTTTAGTCCATGTTCTATGAACTTCTTTACCTAGAAAGTTCATGAAAAATATCTATGTTCATGATAAATATATATGTTCTAGAGATATCTTAATATTAATTGTAAAAGAGTCTAGAATGATTCCATACTATATTTAATAAGTGTGTAGACTCTTCCAAGAGCCCTATAAAAGGGGATGCTCTCTCCTACTTTGTAACAAAAATTAAGAAGCTTAGTGCTATTATAAAATTTTTCTCTTCCATTCTTCTCTTCCACCAAATCTTCTATCTATAATTTTCTCCCACTCCAAATTTGCTCCTCCTAGCTAGTTTGTCCACCACAATTCCAACAGAGGATATGCAATTGATCAATTTTGATTAGTTTGGGTGGAAATGGAGACGAGTCTTTAGAAGTAATGTAAGTTAACTGAACCGCATTTGAAATACTTTTACTAGCTTCTATTTTACTGATTTTAAATTCATATCCTTTACATGAATTGTTACTCACTAGTAATTAGCATTTTGCAGGTTTAAAATTAATACATTTCATTGATAGTAGCCTATTTTACTGATGGTATTGGGAAGACTGATGAGGTGGGTTGATTTGATTTAGTTTTTCTTTTCTTTATGTGTTTTAAAAAAAAATCACTTAGGCTTGTGTATTACTTGCAGTGAAATGGATTACTCTAGATCCATGCAAGATGTGAAGCGGATGGGAGATGATGGTGCTGCCTTCAAGTTTTGTTTGTGGTAGGTTTTTTTGGTTATGTATCATGGTTATGGTTGTTCCAAGTGTTTTATGTTTTTCTTCTCTGACATCTCACTTCATGTATTTGTCTCTAAATGAACCGGTAGTTGTGCTATTTTTGTTCAAGTTCAAGTTAATTTCTATGTGAATGTGAGCATGTGATGTGATATGAGAGGATATTCAATTTGATTAATTATTTTTGGAACATTTGGGTCTAACACTTGATTATATTGGCATGGAACATTTGTCGAAACAATTTGAAAGTTGGTTTAGATTTTTGAAGCTTTTGATTATTAAAATTTAAAATTTGGGTGGTATTTTAATATAGCAGTAATCAAGTATATGCAAACTTATGAAGCATAGAAGCAGTGAAAAATTGATATAGAATTAGAGCAATGCTACAGTTACAACCAAACATTTACAACCTTCTTACAACCACTCACCCATTTCCTGACATGTGGGCCAGGTGGTGGCCTGGCCCACATGTCAGCAAATGGGTGTAAGTTGTAAGAAGGTTGTAAAAGTTTGGTTGTAAACCAAACATTTCCCATAGAATTAACTGGTATTTTAATATAGTAGTGAAAGTTTGATTTTGTTTGAGTCCGATTAGGTCCGGTCCACCCGGACGAGCCTAACGGGCCGGACGCGATCATAAGTTAATGTTAACGGTCTGAGTCTGAACCAAAAAAAAAAATGTCCGAACTTATCCGAGCCGGACTTATGTCCGTCCGACTTTATTTTCGGTCCGAACTTGTACCCTGGGTTGTCCGGGTCCGTCCGGCCCGTTTACATCCCCTAGTACATAAAGCATTTTTCTCCTAGAAAGTCAAATCTAAGAAAATTAGGATGAGTCGTGGAAGCCATTTATGCGATCCCATGGCAAGTTCTATTCGATGTTCTACACATAGTGCAAATGACCTCTAGCCTTGTGGTTAAGAGAGATGCATGCGGCCCAAGTGGTCGGGAGTTCGAGCCTCGGTGGAGGCGAGTTCGCCACAAGTACCCATTGCTGCGGCCCAAGTGGTCGGGAGTTCGAGCCTCGGTGGAGGCGAGTTCGCCACAAGTACCCATTGCTTCAAAAAAAAAAAAAAAAAAAAGTTCTACACATAGTTGACCAAAGCAAACAACAGCTTCCACTTCCCAATCATCCATTCCAACAATATATCCATCACCATCAGCCTCGCATTTGCTACTTGCAGTTCCTTTCTTTGATCCCTCCTCATGGCTGATCGCCGGGAGCCAGCTGTGTCAGCCTACGTGCACGGCGTTCTGGCGAAGCTTACGGCCGCCGCCGCCGCCGCCAGCAGCAGCAGCAGCAGCAGCAGCAAGAGTCTGGTGCGACGCCTCTGTTGCATGTCCAGTCCACAAATGAACACCGATGACAGTATGTCAAGAGAGGTGATCAAGCCCATTAGGGAGAAGATGGACAGGCTTGCAGGCCTTCCTCCGTGCAGAGGCCAGATCAAAGAGAAGATCATCGAGCAGCTGCTATCGGAGGACGACGACGGCGACGAAGGCCCGTCCGTCGTTTCCATCGTCGGGAGGAGCGGAGTCGGGAAATTGGCACTCGCTAGGCTCGTCTTCGACGACGAAAGAGTGGCGGAGCGCTTCGGCACGAGGAGGTGGGTGTGCGCCTCCGAAGCCGGCGACGCGGAGAAGCTGTGCAGGCTGATATATCCGCCCTCGGACGAGCACCCCGCGTCAAGGGAGGACTATAGCCGGGACGACTTCCGATCCGATAGAATGATGAGTACTCGGTTCTTGCTCGTCCTCGATGATGTTGGCGACGATGTTGTGGACTGGACCGCGCTGCAGAAGAGGTGGGACTGGGCCGAGGAAGGAAGCAAGGTCATCCTCACGAGTCACCACTCGTAGCGAGAAGACTGCAGCAATGCTAGGAACAGCTCCTCCGCTACTGCTGGGGTGCTTGTCCATGGAGGACTCTTCGCTGCTGTTCAATGAATGCGCATTCGCTGGTGATGGTGATGATAGTAGTCTGCACCGTGAGCTGGAAGCTATAGGAGGAGAGATTGTCGAGAAACTAGAAGGCCTGCCGTTGGCGATTCGGATGGTCGGATGTCTCCTGTCCTGCCACCGAGAGCAGGACTACTGGAAGTCGATCCTCGAATCACTTACCGACGACGACTACGACGTCGTCCTCGCTGCGGTCGAGTTGTGCTACCTGAACCTGCCGTTGGAGTTGCGCCGGTGCCTCGCGTATCTCTCCGTGCTTCCGCGAGGCCACGAGCTCGAGAAAGACGAACTGATCCAGATGTGGACGGCGGAAGGCCTCCTCCCCACGGAAGATGCAGGCAGTGGCTGCTTCGAACGCCTGCTGGCCACCTCCTTCCTGCAAATTTTTTCAGGCAAGTACATCGTGCACTCTCCCGTGCACGATTTTCTGCTGCGGCGCATTTCCGTCGACGACACTCTCAGACTGACGAAGCCTGGAGGCGGCGACGTTGCGACTGTCGAAACTTGTCACCTGCTGCTGCAGGACGATGAGTCGGAGTCTGCCGATTTCATGGATTCGGGATCAATTCGGAGGCTGCACACGTTCATATTTTCCCGGACGGGCTACCGGAGTTTCGACTACGACGCTCTGTTCAGGAAGATGGAGCTCCTCCGCGTGCTGCAGCTGAGTGCCCCCTGTATCCGAAGGCTTCCCGAGTCGATAAGCGGCTTGACGCACCTCCGCTACCTGGACCTGTCTCCTACTAGAGTTTACGAGCTGCCGGAGTCGTTGTGCAGCCTCTACAGGCTGGAGACTTTGAGGCTCAATCGCAAGCAGCCGCGGTGCCTCCCCTACGGCATGTCGAAGCTCGCTCGGTTGAGGCACCTCAGAGCATCGAAGGAAGCCGTTTCCGAAATAGCAGGCATTGGATCGCTGACGGCTCTTCTAGATCTGGAGCGATTCAACGTCAAGCGGCGGCGGTGCCATACGGTTGCGGAGCTGAAGGGCTTGAGAGAGCTTCGAGGGAGCCTCCACATAGCAAACCTAGGCAGGGTGAGCGGCGGCGCGGAGGCGACGGAGGCCAAGTTGAACGAGAAGGAGCATATCAGAAGCCTGAAGCTGGACTGGGACCTGATCGACAATATGCTCCCAAAGTACATGCCAACCAAGCTTAGAGAGGAGAAACTTTGGGAGGGAAGAACCAGAGAGCTCGATGATGATGTGCTAGAGTCCCTCCAGCCGCATCATAATCTCAAGGAGCTGACCATTTCCTACCATTGCGGCAGGAGGCTGCCGAGCTGGCTGAAGAGCGAGTGTCTGGCCGGTCTCGACACCGTCAGGCTTCACTACTGCTTGTCCTGGCGCTTCCTCCCTCTCGGGAGGCTGCGCTCCTTGAGGACTCTAGAAATAGTGCACCATTCCGCAGAGGACGCGGGAGTTCCTCAATGCTTCGGCGTCCAAGGTTGGGAGGACCTGGAGGAAGCCGGGGACGATGTCATCTGTTCCCCAGCCTTCGGGTTCTCCGAATCGAGAACTGCCTCAAGCTGCACGCATTGCCTCTCCTCCCTCCTTCGCTGGAGGAGTTGCACATCGATAACGTACCCAAGCTGTCGTCTCTTCCTGGACTTTGGGGTTGTGACGACGGACTCGGCTCTTCATCGTCGTCGTCGTCGTCGCTCGCTTCATTGCATATCTCAGGATGCAGTAGGCTGAGGTCGCTGAGGGAGGGGTTGTTCCAGCACCGTCTCGGCAATCTCCGTAGCTTGACCATCCGACACTGCCCCGCGTTGGCGTTGCTGCCGAAGGACGGGCTGCGCTCGCTCGCTTCGCTCGGGTCGTTGGACATTGTAGGGTGCCAGAAGCTGACGTTCTCTTCGGACGGTGACGGCCTGCCTCCGTCGCTGGCGAACATCAGGATACACTCGAGCCGCGGCGTCACGAACGACTCGCTGATCAGTGGATTGGAGGGACTGGCTTCGCTTACGTCCCTGAGGATCGGCGCAGCCGAAGACGCGCAGCTCACGTCCCTCCCTGGAGGCCTGCTGCAGCATCTGGCAGAACTTAGAAACCTCGACATCTCGTACTGTAGGAGACTAGAGGTTCTCGATTTCGAAGCTCTCGCCTCCCTGCGGAACTTGGAGATCGACAACTGCCCGATGCTCGCGCCGCCCAGCTCCTCGGCTCGTCAACGGGGCGAGGAGGGCGCCTCGCGGCTTGCGCGCCTCTCCGTCAGAGAATCCTCGCTGCGGTTTCTGACGGGCGAGCGGCTGAAGCGGCTGAGCGGCCTGAGGGACCTGGTCGTCGAGCGCTGCCGGCAGGTGTCCGCGCTCTGCAGGGGGATAGACGAGGCGTCCTCCGGCCTCGGGTCGCTGAGGACGACATGCATACGTGACTGTCCTGGCCTCCGGCGCTTGCCCGCCGGGCTGGGGAGCCTGACCTGCCTCGAGGAGCTGATGATAACGAACTGCGTGCGTCTTCATTCCCTGCCGGTGAAGGGACTTCCTGCGTCCCTGAGCCTGCTGGTCATCAACAACAGCAGGCTGCCGCTGGAAGAATTCGGAGCGGGAGGGGCTCACTGGCCTAAGGTTGCTCATATTTTGGTGGTGCGTATGTACAATGATGGAGATTTCCATCTTTTTGATCATGCTGCTGGTTCATACGATGAGGATCATGGAAGTTGATGCTCGGCAACCAGGCCTCGTTTCGTTGACCGATTTAAGGAACCAAGAAAAGAAAATTATTTATTTTTTTTTGTTTGCTAGCCACAAATTTGGGAATAAATTTTCTGACAAGGAAAAAAATTGGTAAAAATATAGTTCCACTCAAAATCCATGGAATTGATTTTTTCTTCTCATTTCTCAACATTTATTACAAAAGTTATGACAAAAGTAAATGTGTCATTGCTTATTTTACCATTAATGTTATTTTTTATAATATTATTTTTATTTTAAAAGGTAAGAATATTATTGGAAAATTATTATATTTTGCTTTCCTTTTCTAGGTAGTTTTCTTGTTTTACCAAACAACGGAAATGAAATGTGACAGGAATCCTACTTTCTCATTCCCATGGAAAATACAAGGGAATTCATTTCCTTTCCGTGAACCAAACGAGGCCTAATTGTAGCTCTTCGGTCTTATGCAATCAGATTACGAGCTGATTTTGTTGACAACAATTTTGAACGGAAAAATAAAGATTAAAATCTTTATAGACGACACAACAAGTTGCTGAAAATAGAAAGCTATAAAAACTTGCAATCGCAATTGCTACAACAAGAAATAGAACCAGAATGACGGTGAAGAAGAAAGACAACTCGCTATGGTGAAGAGGATCACCGTTGTTCGAAATAAGATTCGACCATTTTCGTCGATCTGCTCCCAGGAACCAACAAGAACTTCTGGAACGCTCTTTGTCACCCTCATTGTGGTTCTTGAATTAGACGAACGGACAACACTTTGTAGTCTACATTGGTTGCTGCTACCTCTCCTTTCGTACAAAAATATATTCTAACCTCTCTAAAAGGAAAAGAAGAGAATATATATAGAAAAAGCACGAACAAAACCCTAATAGCCGCCACCCGTACTTAATCCGAAGAAAATTCCTATGGATAAGGGACGTTACCAACCATTATCATCAAATTCCTAAGGATAAGACATGATTACAGCAAATTATCCATTCAATCAACCGCAGAGTGCAATTTTTGCGTGAACACCGTCCACGCGAAAATCTACCATGCATGTTTGCCTCCGCACAGAAATTTAGCACGCATGTGCACCCCTGAGCGGCACCCATGCGAGAACGAACGTAAACGGTGCGCAAAAGCGTCTGATGAGTATTCGCAAAGGAAAATGCTAAGTTTACTACCAAATTCTTACAACCTTCTTACAACTACTCTCTCCCACTCCTTACACATGGGTCCCACCGGGTCTTACCACCACTCTCACCCCCCCTGCTACATGGGCTCCACCCGGCTCCACCATTTCTTCCCCTCCTCCAATCGAAACCCGACACGTGTCCGGTTGTAGGAGGGTTGTAAATTTTGGTTGTAGGCATATCAAAGCTCTTTATAAAGTACATCATCAAAGCAACACTTTACGCCATTTGTCCGAGCGTGAGCTGCCATCAAAATGCTAGTTTATGCCCTTCATCCGAGTCCTAGTCGCTTTGGGGTTTAACTGACAAAAAACATAAATATTTTTTAGGTGTCTGGAACCTTGCCCTCTAGGAAAATATTCCACCATATCAACCACATGGAGTACCACTCTCCATGTGTATAAGTCAAAAAGAAATTGATCTTATATTAAAATACACACATGGTTGCTCATATTTTGGTGGTATGTATTGTTATGAGCCATGTCCGGATGATTGAGCACGAGCACAAGAGTACGTCCAGCTTATGCCGCGGCATCAACAGTAGTATGATGTCTATAACTCAATAATCATCTATCATCTCAAAATATCTCATCCACAAATCTAACTATCACTAGCTATATGAACTAGAAGAAGAAAAAAGACTGAAAAGCATATGAAAAAAAAATTATGCCTTCAGACTATCACAAGAAGAAAGATACCTAAAAAAATTAGCTAACTTCAATCCTGAGCACGAACTCAATACATACCGTCTGATATATCAAAGATCAAGTCATGAATATTGGAGCAAAGTACAAAATACAGAGTGCAGATCAAAACAGTATAGTGTTGGAATTTTATGGGACCACACATGTAAAATTAATTGTGTTTGGACTATCTAAATAATTAAGCCAAATTAAAGTGGTCTATATGAAAATTGGCTTAAGGGTATAATTGTCATGGAATTAATGTGTAAATACCAGAGATAATTCTAATTTGATGAGGGGCCAAATTAGAAATATCACAACACACATATCTATATATATGTGTATTCATTAGGGTTATGGTCCCCAACTCATACGACCACCAAAGAGATGGTTTCTCTATTCTCTTCTGTATCCCCATCAACAAAGAGAGGAATAAAGATTTAATCTTTATTATTAAGGGCCGTAGCGTGTTGGAAGATCAAACCCCAAAAGAGACGTTTGCTTCAAGATCCGTCAAGTAAAGACAATGGATTCAGGTACGCTTCCGCAAGCAATTTAATTTATGTTCTTCATCTCATGAATCGACATGGTACATTAATTATTAACAAGTGGTATCAGAGCAAACTTCGAGAAGTGGGAACGCTCAAACCGCATGAGTCTAATGATCATAAAGCGCGGTATTCCAGAGGCATTCAGGGGTGCAGTATCTGATGAGGTTACTAATGCCAAACAATTTCTTGCTGAAATCGAGAAGCGATTTGCAAAGAATGATAAGGCGGAAACAAGCACACTTTTGTTGCGCTTGATTACCATGAAGTATAAAGGCAAAGGTAACATAAGGGAGTACATCATGGAGATGTCTCATATTGCTTCAAAACTTAAGGCATTTAAGCTCGACTTGTCGGATGACTTGCTTGTTTATTTGGTATTGCTCTCACTTCCTACACAGTACAATCAGTTCAAGGTCAGTTACAATTGTCAAAAGGAAAAATGGACTCTAAATAAGCTCATTTCGTACTGTGTACAAGAAGAAGAGAGATTGAAGCAATATAAAACTGAAAGTGCTAATTTGGCTACCATCCCTAAAGACAAGTATAAGGGCACTAAGCGAAAGAATACAGAAGCTACTAAGGGTCCAGTACAAAAGAAACAACAAACTGAGGCTAATGGTTGTTTCTTTTGTGGCAAGCCAGGACACGTAAAGAAGGAATGCACAAAGTACCACACATGGCGTGTAAAGAAAGGGTTGCCAGATCTACCGAAAGCCAATTGATGGTGAAAGACACATCTATGTGGGAGACGACAAGTCGGTAGAAGTGGATGCAATAGGACAAATTTTGGATATTAGTTATTATTGGATTTGATAGACAATTTTATCTAAAGCTTTAATTGTACCGTCTTTTAGACGAAATTCAGTTTCAGTTTTCTTGTTTGACAATCTTATTTATCATTGTTCATTTAGGAACAATAAAGTTTGATCTATCTTTAAATTCAAAATAATGTTGGTATTATTTTTATTTTAAATGTTCGTGACATGCTATTATCACTTGAAACTATTGCGTCCTATAAAGAAACCTTGCATATGGAACCACGTGGTACTAAACACAAAAATAAATTTTTTTTAGACGAGAAGTGTAATATTTTTTTCAGGATGTTGAGTTTGGGGGAGAAATAAAGTCAATGACATTGTCTTTGAGGAGGAATCGATTGCGATTCCTACTATCACTTTTGACGATGTGCAAGATTTTGTACCTGTCATTGATCAAGAAGTGAATTCGGAGCCTCAATAAGACAATGTCGAATTACCTCTATAAGTCGATGTTGAGCTACCTCAACAAGATAACATAAAGGTACCCCCCCATTCAAGATAATGTAATTGTTTCTGAGGAACAAACTCAACAACCTCAAGAGAAGAGGAAGGGATTGTTTTTTAAAGAGACTTTCTCTTCGGTTTCTTTGAAAGACTCTTTTAAACCAATCATAATACTTGTTGTACATTTTAATATTGAGTTATATCAAATGGATGTCAAAAATGTATTTCTCAATGGTAACATTGACGAAATAATTTATATGGTGCAACCAGAAAACTTTGTATCAGAAGATCCAAAGAATATGGTTTGCAAACTGACAGAATCTATTTATGGACTCAAGCAGGCTTCTCGTCAAAAACACTTTGAGTTTTAACAAGTGACTATCTCGTTTGGTTTTGAGATGAACACTGTTGAAGATTGTGTGTATCACAAGTTCAGTGGAAGTAGAAATAATTTTCTGGTTTTATATATTGATTGAAGTATTTAATGCAAACTAGGTGACACCTCTCGTTAAAGGAGACAAATTCAGTCTCAAACAAGTACCCTAAGGTTAGCCTTAAAATTAAGAAAATACAATAGATTTTTCCTTCATAATGAGTTGTAGGGAGTCTAATGTATACTCAAGTATGTACGCGTCAGGATATTGCATATATATTAGGATGTTAGGCAGATATTTAAGCAAATATGGATGGATCATTGGATAGCAGCCAAACTACTTAAGTAATTAATAGAGAACATGAAATTATATGCTCTTTGTAGGAGATCGGATAATTCTGGAGATCATAAGGTATTTCGACTCCGATTTTGTTGGATGCCAACACAGTAGGAGATCCACATCAGGTTATGCTGACTAATGGAGGTATATTTGGGTGAGTGTCAAACATGCACTCATAATTTCTTCCACCATGAAAGCAAGGTTTATAACATGCTGTGGGGTATCTATTCAGGGAATATGGTTGCGAAATTGTCACAAGACTGCGCCTACAGTACGGTGTTGAAAGACCACTTAAATTATGGTGTGACAATAAATCAGCAGTAATGTATTCCAAAAACAACAAAAACTTGTATAAGTAAAGGATATTGACATAAAGTTTCTAGTTGTGAAGGAAAGAATTCAGAATGGTTATAGTGTCTATATAGCACATTAGGACAAACTCCATGTTAGCGGATCCGCTCACAAAAGCATTATCACCCAGGGTCTTTCATGAGGATACTGCTCATATGGGTGTTAATTAAGAATATGGCAATATAGTGGGAGTTTGTATTTTATGTATTTGGGTGCTATTTGGTTTTGGACACATTTATGTATTAAAGTATTTTGGATATTTATCTGATCAGATATATGGAAATTCAGTTCATTCTGTTTTCATTATGTTAAAGTATTGATCTCATTAAAGTTAAGGAGGACCAGTTGGAAATAGACATGTATTGATCACATTGCGTGTAATTTCCATGCTACGTATCCATGATTGATCTATGTCGTTTAGCTATATTGGTATATGTGACCATTGATGGTTTAGTTACGCTATATGTGACGAAGGCCGCTTTGATTCTATGTTGATATGGTTAATGGACGAGATTGTTCGGATATACCCTAAGGATTAAGATAGCGATTTATGAGCTCACTAAGGTTAACACAATTATAAGGTTACATATGTGGCCCAGTGGGAGATTGTTAGAATTATTCAATAATTATGGGGCCACACATGTAAAATTAATTGTGTTTGGGCTATCTAAATAATTAAGCCAAATTAAAGTGGTCTATATGGAAATTGGCTTAAGGGTATAATTGTCATGGAATTAATGTGTAGATACCGGAGATAATTCTAATTTGATGAGGGGCCAAATTAGAAATATCACAACACACATATCTATATATATGTGTATTCATTAGGCTTATGGTCCCCAACTCATACGGCCACCAAAGAGAGGGTTTCTCTATTCTCTTCTGTATCCCCATCAATAAAGAGAGGAATAAAGATTTAATCTTTATTATTAAGGGCCGTAGCGTGTTGGAAGATCAAACCCCAAAAGAGACGTTTGCTTCAAGATCCGTCAAGCAAAGACAGTGGATTCAGGTACGCTTCCGTAAGCAATTTAATTTATGTTCTTCATCTCATGAATCGACAGGGTACATTAATTATTAACATATAGGACTATAAACAAGTACTAGAATGAATAAGTAAAACAAGAACATGTATGAACTGGAAACATGATAAAATAAACATGGTAAAACAAGTATACATAACTATCATGACATGGTAACGTCAATATGAAAGAATCAAATAAACTGCAACTAACTAAGTGTTTCAAATATCGATTTTGATATGTGGACGACGAGGGGATAAATTCGGCACGTCGCGCATGTATGGTATGCGGCTGCTATTAGTCACTTAAGATCATGAGAAAGTTTTGGATAGTCCACACGTCGACTAGGATATTTTTTTCGTCCGACTAGCACTCATGGACTCGAGTCACGACATGACATAAGTCAGGAAACACGATAATCCTGAATAAAAATGCGCAAGCACTAATGTCACGACCCGCACCCGCTATAAGGGCACGTGCACGTGACAACGCCCAGCCCTCACCGTAAAAACGGCGTGGAACGCTGTAGGTTTTCTACTCTAAACAGTTTATATATATATATCAAAACCTGTCGAGAATATGGTCAACTCCGAACGGAGGACAAGCAATGAATATATATGAGTACTCAATCACAACTCTAAGATAACAAGTAAAGACTGAAAGATAAAGACAACAAGACGATAAAATGATAACCTGTCAAGTCCAAACACCAAATAAATCCCAAAAAATCACATAAAATAAATAAAAATTCCTAAAAATTATAAAACTTGAAAAATGACGAAAATACCTCTAACTTGAAAACTGGGGGTGACAAATCTACCCTCCGTAAAAAATTTCGTCCTCGAAATTCAAACGGTCGTACTCTTCTCTAGGTCAAGCACCCCACAATCAAGGTCTACTAATTTTATCCTAAGATATATAACATGTAATCCAGGAAATCAGAACACATGCATGGTTTTAAATCTCTACAATATCGTGTTGTTGCAGTCTTCATTGGGATTTTCTATTTAATCTAGCATGATCATCACATATGCAACTAAAGGTACTAAGAAAGCAATCATCAATCAATGGACGGAGAGAACAGGTAAAAGAAAGAGCAAGACCCTATCTCCTAGTCTAATGTGTGCATGATCCTTAACTGTCATCGCAAAAGCCCTGTCCTGGCGGGGTATATCCCGCTGCTGGTGGAGGGCGTGATGCGGTACCATAGGTGGCCTACCCTGTGCTCCCTGAGCTGCACGATAATGGTTCATAGGACAATCTCTCAACTGATGTCCAGCCTTCCCGCAATAGAGGCACAAGCCTAGCCTCTTCCGACAGACCTCCCAGATATGACCGGGCTTCTTGCAGAAGTTGCAAGGAGCCCCACGCTGTGCCTGCCTCGGCTGAGTGTGCTGCACCTGCTGAACCGGTGCTCTGGTCTGATGCTGGAAAGTCTGATACTGAAGCTGAGGGCGCTTAGCAGCCCCTGCGCTGCTAGTAGCCCCCGAGAAATGATCACGCTCCCTCTTGGGCTTCAAGCCCCACTCCCGCTCAACCTTGCGGGCCTCCACGTAGATCTGGGTATAAGTCTCATAGAAGGAGGGAATGTAGATCTTGATATCCAAAGTGAGTGTAATGCTTGTGGTTCGTATTACGTATTTCTGAAATACGTGTACGTATTTTATTCTGTATTACATGATTCCTTGTTTAGTTTTCTTCATGGCTTGGCTTGGTTTATTCTTGGCCCGGGTTGGCTTGGTTCGGTTGGGATTATTTTAGTTCATCATGAACCATGGATGAACCCCCTACCTACCACCACCTTTGATATTTATTGCCATTTCTTCTTTCTCTCTCTTCATTACTCATCTTCTTCTTCCTCATTTACTTTCTTACCTACCAGAGAGAGGAGAAAGAGGTCTAGGCAAGTGCATCTTGCTTCATGAAGGAACTCTAATTTTATTACTTCATTCTCTTCCTTACTACATTCTAAAGCACTTTAGTACTGGGCATTTTTACTTTCCATGGTTAGATTCTTGTAGATCTAAGTTTATTTTATTTTTGGAATTTCTTGGGTTTGATCTACTTAATCTTGTTATTTCTGAGTTTTGATGGTTCTATGTTGTAGAGAATTTTGTTCTACCCCATTTTGACCTATGGAAGTTCGGATTTAGGCTCCGGATGATGGAGTTATGGAGCTTGAGGACTTGGCTCTCATGGTGTTCTTTTTCTCTGAAATTTTGGAGAAGATAAACAGTGCTTGACTTGACCGCATGAATATTCATGCGGCAAGTGTTCTATCCAGCCGCATGACTGGAAGTTCTTGAGCCGCATGAGAGTCGGACTCACTTAGTCGCATAACTCGCTCAATTCCCAGCCGCATAAGTTCTGAACTCTCTCGAGCCGCATAAGGCCCGCTAGTTTCGTGAGCCGCATGGGACTCCGTCCGTCCAGCCGCATGAGTCCTACTACTCTGGCCGCATGGGGCTCAACTCAGTTGTGCCGCATAGGCATTGCTCTCCTAGCCGCATAGACCCCAGTCACTTGCTGCCGCATGAGGACTCGAGTCCTCTCAGCCGCAGGACTGTCTGGATCCCCGAGCCGCATAGGCCCTGATCCTTGAGCCGCATGAGAACCCCCCCAGATCTGGCCGTATGGGCTTCTGAGTCCGGGCCGCATGACCCCGATTAAACCTAGCCGCATATGCTCACCTCTCTCCTGTGCCGCATGGGCTCCTATTTGAGCCGCATGTGCCCTCCTCCTTTCCTGCAGCATATGCCTGAGCTGTATGACTTTCCAATAGCCCTGTGTACTATTATTTATCATTATTGCCCATGTTTTGTAACTCCTTATTGTATATTTTTACGTCCATTTTATATCCTTACGCCTTTTGTCCTGAACTTGAAAATCATGAATTCATTTGATATGTTTGGAATTGATAATGGAGCACGACCCGACAGTGACCCGTAGTGGTGCACTCCTGACAAGTAACCTGACATGACCTGATAGTGGCCCGTCGTGGCGCACTCCTGACTAGTACGCTTGATATGATAACCTGACATGATTATCTCGAATAGCTGTTGCGACGGCTACCTGACATGACATGACTTGTATAAGTAACCTGGACACCGTGGGCAATTGTGCTTGTACAAATAATCCAGTCCTGTCTTGCATCATGTCTAGGAGGGGACTCCTGAGTACCACGGTCAGGAGTACCTACTGAAATGGACTAAGGTTAATGACTAGTATAATTCATTAGACATGAAGAGATGTTTTTCCAGTTACAGGCGATCCCGTTATCCCGGCCGCAAATGTTTGGACTTGTAGCCTGCCGACGAGTAGGGCACATTTCCAGCCCACTGTCATGTGGGGCACTCTTGATTGTCACTTAAAATGATTGAACTCTCTAAATTGTCACTATAATGATTGCCTGGATAACTTGGATAGCTGCAGGGCCTGTGACTACTTGGAGCATCTCATTGCATCTTGCTAGTAACTAGGATTGTGATAACCCTAGTTAGTTAATGTAGAAAGCCGTAGGCAATGATTGGCCGTGATTGATTGGATGGAGTCTAGTCCAGTATAATATTGTCTAGAAGTGATTGATTGCAAGATTGTACCAGAATGATTGAATGATTGTCACTCCAGATTGTCACTATAATGATTGTACTCTATTGTCACTCTAGCGTATTGTACTCTTCATTGTCACTTTTATCATTGTACTCTCTCCTTTTTACCTTAATGATTGTCTCCTTTAGCAATAAATGATCAGAGACTAAGTTCTGTTCAGACGAAGGGTTACAATATCGGTCCTTGTTTGGTTTAAGGATTGTAACCTGGCTTCCGGAATAGTTCCTTCGTTTTCTCTTCATATATTGTCCAGCTATGTTTTATTTAGCATGATTCTCCAGTTCTTTTATGTCAATGATGCTTCGCTTAATTATGTTCTCTGATTGGGATAAGTGCATTGGTAGTGCACAAACCTCAATCTGTGTTATTTATTGTTGTTTTCTTACATGTTGAATGCTAATGATTTGTTGGTTTTAGTTCCTAAGTGAAGCCTCCTTTGTGGCACTTGCTCTTTCTGGGGTCTGACCCAGCTGGTTTTGTATGGCCAGATACCGGAGCAGCACCAAAGGATCTCCCTGCTTTCCAGCCCGATGGTGGTCACCAGGCGTAACCAGGGCATCAAGTGGGTTTCTTTTTTGTTCTCCCACTGTAATATTGTAAATTATTCTTTTGAGGCGTTTAGCCGACGAGCAAGTGTTAGCTCGATTGTACTTACTTACTGTCTGCCTACGGGCTGTAACATGATTGACAAGCCCCGGGGGTTGATCATGTATGACTGAACTCTTGCTAGTCCTCACATTTTGTAACGACTAGCTTTATGATCATTCCAAATATATAATGTATGTGATGCCTTACTATTGTGTATTTGGTGGTCTGCCATCTTGTAAATATTATTAGTTGGTTGAGATTGAGACAATAGGCTATTTTACGACCTTAAGAGACTGATGAATTATAGTGAAACCCTCACATATCTAGACAGCCGTGATCGTATAGCGGTGTGGATTCCATTCCGTTATACGTAGCTGGCTATGTCTGTCCCCGCTCTCCAGTATTCTGGTTCTGGGGCGTGACAGTGAGCCCCTCCCTGAAATGGCTCGCCCTGATCTCCGGGTCTCGAACCATGTACTCTGCATATTGGCTCAGACGGCCGAACTCCGCTGCGTACTCCTCCACAGATAGACTGCCCTGCTGCAGATCCTGGAACTGTCGCACCAGGTCAATCTTGTTCGTGGGGGAAAAGAACTTCTCCGTGAAGAGGAGCTTGAACTCTGCCCAAGTATGGACCTCTCCAGCTAGGGCTGGCTCGTTTCTGAACCAGGTGCGCGCAATGTCTAGCAACTGCAAACCTACCGCCTCGACCTTTAGGTCGTCTGCCAGGCGGGAGGCCCTCATCTGCCGCTCGATATCCTCGAGCCAATCATCTGCATAGACCACACCCTCGGTCCCGCTAAAGTCATGGGGCCCGAGCTTCTTGAAGTCCTGGATATCTCCGTACCTAGTACGCGTCCCCGGATGAGGAGCCCTCTGCTCCACGGCTGCAAGGGCCAACTGATGGGCATCCTCCATGCCCTAACGCATCGCGTCTGTCTGCCTCTACTGAGCCTCGGCCTGGGCTCTCTGAGTCTCCAGCATCTGCTAGAAGAAGGTAAGCATCTGCCCCATATCTGTAGGCAGAGGAGGTAGAGGTGGAAGTACGTCTGCAACTGGCGGAGGAATCCGCTGTGCAGGAGGAGGAAGAGCGCCCCCGACAGCTCCCGGCACTACGGGAAGAGCACCCGTAACCCCAGGGACTGTCATCGAGGTAGCTGGAGGAGTACCTCCGAGAGCACCAACAGAAGTCCCATCTGCAGGGGAGGTGACCGGAGCCTGTCCGCCAGAGGTGGCAGACCTCTCCGTCTTCCCGTGCTCCTCACCAGGAGAGTGAGTCATAACTATCCTGGAGACAAATTGAAAAGAATATATCAATATGGCACATGAAGGCAATATCAAAGGAGGACAGCTAGAATGCAGTAAATCAATATCAAAGACGGTAAGCAAGATAAGCAAGGAAAGATCCTACTGTGATTGAGCACGCTTAGCCTATAGCCTATCCTAGATACGTACCGCAGGCTCGTAATAGCACTCTTAGTCGAGCGCCACTACGACATCGCACTAATTGCGACTTCAGGACCTGCGTGTGCCACCACTAAAACGTGTCACGACCCGCACCCGCTATAAGGGCACGTGCACGTGACAACGCCCAGCCCTCACCGTAAAAACGGCATGGAACGCTGTAGGTTTTCTACTCTAAACAGTTTATATATATATCAAAACCTGTCGAAAATATGGTCAACTCCGAACGGAGGACAAGCAATAAATATATATGAGTACTCAATCACAACTCTATGATAACAAGTAAAGACTGAAAGATAAAGACAACAAGACGATAAAATAATAACCTGTCAAGTCCAAACACCAAATAAATCCCAAAAAATCACATAAAATAAATAAAAATTCCTAAAAATTATAAAACTTGAAAAATAATGAAAATACCCCTAATTTGAAAACTGGGGGTGACAACTAACTAACTCACGTGTGAACTATCATGTCAAGATCATGCAAAGTATCTAGAACATGTATATATCATAGAACTATAAGCAAAGAAATGCAATAAGTGTTAAATACTTGTCTCAGGTCCAAGTACTTATCTCAGGCCTTCGCCCCACATCAAGTAGAAAAGATAAATAGAGTGTTTTAGGATTTTGGTATCGCACCATACAAACTCAAAAATATATTTATCACTCTTCAATTTTTCAATTAATAATTTATGAACTTGCATCAAAAAATAAAAAGCCAATCTACAAAAGCTTATCCCTAAGATAACTTAAAATCATATCGAATAAAAAAAGGTAAAAATAATCCCTATCTAAAATAACCAAAATAACTAAAAGATAACATCAAATCCAAATTGGTTATCCATCGGAAAGATATGATTAGTATGAAATTAGAGATTTAGGAAAAATTGGGCACATAAGCTTTAAATAATATATAAACAATCAGCTACTATCAATTTTCAATTTATTACAAATAATTTTAAAAGAAATTAAAAAAAGGAATATCCGATTTTAGAATAACGTGTGGGTGGCGTCGGACAGGATCTCGATAATCCACTTTTGTTCTCGAGGCCCAACTAGGTGACGACGACGGATGCAGAGTAGAACGAAAAGAGAAATCCACTTAAGGTTTGGCACCACATCATACAAACTCAAAAAATATATTTCTTTTTCTTCAATTCTTTAATGAATGGTTTATGAACTTACAAATATTTATAAACTTTCAAGAAATAAAAGATAAAGCCAACCTTTAAAGGTTATCCCTAACCCTAAATAACTTAAAATCAGAGCTGATAAAAGAGATAAAAAATAATCCATGTCTAAAATATAACCAAAATTGTCACACCCCGCTCCCGTAGGAGCGATCGCCCTCGTTAAGGCGTGATGCCGCACGAGCCTAAATTGCGCTCGTGCAAGGTAGTTTCATAACGGCCGATTTCATCGGCAGCGACGGGGTCGTTGCACAGAAGTCCCAAGCAGAAACATTGAACATTACAGCAGAAATTTAAAGGCAAACACAAGTTATTCAAAAGAACTCTTTTATTGATATTGAACACAAGATTACATTTGTAGGCACAAGGCCAAATTACAAGTCTCTCGTGCTCACTTTTCTCTCATTTTACGATTCACTCTGCTCTCTCTGATCTCTCGATACAATACTTGAATCCAGCGGAAGCTTCGGAAGGCGATGTCCATACATTATGTCCCGTATAAGTCTTGACTTCACGCGTCCGTACGCTTTGAATCGCCAAGGAACTCCGTGCCTCGACGCCTCCAAACGAGCTCCGCGCCACGAGCTTCTACCTGTGCCTGCACATGAAACACTGTGTGGGTGTCAGTACTCAAATGTACTGGTGGAGTGAGCTCCTCGCCCACATATACAAAACTGACACGTTCATTTACTTTGTGCATTACAGGCCCTTTTACGATTGTCTTTCTAGTCTTGCCTTAGAATCAGTTTTAAGACTTGACGTCTAACCAACTCGTTATACGACGACATTGTCGTGCTATCATGTTAACGTGTATTTCGATCGAGGCAGTGCCTCATCGCTTATGCACTTGACCGAACTACAACTCGGGACGGCAGGGTCGTGCCATACTCTATTCGAGATTTAAACATATTCGAGATAGCGCTTCGCCGGGGAGCAACTCATGCGAACTCGGCCGTGCCAAGACTTTACTCAAACCCAAGTGACTTTGCCTAGACTTGTCCGTGCTTCAAGATGAGGTCGTACCTAACGACTCCCTGACTTAGCCAAATTTTACATTATGGTCCTTTCGACTTAAAGCGATGGCACTTAACTTAACTTATGCAAACTTAGGCCAACAATGCCGATACACGAAAGCCAATACGCGAATGCCAATATTGATACGCGAAAGCTTTGCTTAGTGCCGAAGCACGTGTCTTGCCGACATAAGCTATAACTCATTCCTTCCGTGCTGATACAAGGCTGGCACTAACGGGATTACATCTAGCTGACTTGATACATGTCGTGCTAGACTGTCTCATGATTCGACCGATGTCGTGCTAGTACTTGACGCTATCCAAAGGCAAACACGCGGATTGCCGCTATTGTCGACACAACTATATGAGTGGTCACTAGCAATGTCAAGCTATCTTGGACTGGCTCGTGGGATATCGGCTCGTCCCTACACGGGTAGCTAGCCCGGAGGCGCCGAAGTCTCCCATACGATTATCCAGCATCCTACCTTGAGCCGCAATGCGCTTCCCTCGGGCCGAATGATCCCGGCGCCCCGACAATCATTCGAGAAGACTACACCTTGTCGACAAGTTGTCCAATGACCATGCAAGTCTCGACTCGATCTATCCAGTCCTTCCTTAACATGACCATGTTTTCCCTCTTTCTATTGAGACTCCCAAGCCGCGAGACCGATCTCGTGTGTTTCCTTTCAAGACATAGCGAGACTCCCAAGCCGTGGGACCGATCTCGTGTGCGGGACTTATCAAGACTAAGTGATACTCCGAAGCCGCGGGACCGATCTCGTGTGCGGGACTTATCAAGACTTAGCGAGACTCCCAAGTAGCGGGACCGATCTCGGCGACAACTAGTCGCATGGACTTCCTTTGTTCATGGCAAGCTTTTTACTAAACCGACCGTAGCTCGTGCCTTAGACAGACCTGGTTCTCTAGGCGGTGCTAATGCTCAAGTCATATACTTTATATGACGAGCCTTGTTCTCAAGGGACTACGTGACTTGACAACCGCAGATAGAGTGGAACGGTGCTAGAAATAACTTAGGTCGACTGACAAAGCTTTGCCAACTTATTCGCGCAACGACTTGACGAGCAAAGGCTATGCCAAGCTTCGCATCGAGGAAACGTGCCGTGCACGCGTTCGACTTGAACAACCGAGTTTTGGGTGCTTAGACTTAAGCCAACAAGCCGTGCAAGACGACTTAACTTACGGGACGTACGAAGGCTATGCCAAGCCTTGCGGGACAGGACCGTGCATGCTTCATTACGCATTCATACGGGCGACGCCTATGACTTAGGCTGATTCGAGTGTTGCGGTAAAACGACGGGACCGTGCATGCTTTATCAAGCATTCACGCAGGCGACGACTATAACTTAGGCTATTTCAAGTATCGGAACAACTTAGCAACTTAAGCCAACTTCCTTCTTCCAAGCCACAGGATCGAAAGATCGAGTGTCATTTGAAAGCACGCTGAGACGACTTCTATGAAGACCGTGGGACCATTTTCTATGTTCTAAGACATTTCGATGGGTCGGAATTATTCCCTTAGCTATGTGCGTTCGTAGCTTTTATATTAGCCTACTTGTGCAAGTTGAAAACAAGCGAGTTATTAAGTGAAGGCTAAGATGAGGCGAGTTCACCGAAACTACCCCACCTGAGCGAGAAGTTGCCACGACCGAGCGAGCCTTCGAGTAGCCGTTACAAGGCTAAGACCAAACGTCGTCGACGTTTCGATTCCTCCGATTAACTTTGCGGGACGGGGCACTACATCATACACTGCTCAGAACAAGTCTTGTCCTCGAGACTTTCCTGAGGGCAAGCCATCCTACATTTCTATGCCCAAGACTTAATCGTGCCCAGACGTGGGATTATCGTACACACTTCGCCTACGCGTTTCTTCGATTCTGAGCCACGCTCGCACTAGTATCAATCCTTCCCTTTAACACGATTCCAAATCCTCGACCATTTCTATTCTTTAAGTTTCGCTTGAACTCAACGTATCACTTGGCTGGATCGTGCACGCCTTTCAGGCGTCCCTAAAATACATGCATTCAGCCAAGCCGTATGATGGAGAATTCGTCATTCTCACTCGAGTCGTATCATGCACATACTCCGGTGTCCCTGAAATATATACATGTCAGCCGAATCTCGTGAGGGGTATTCCTATACTCGTGATTCTCACTATCCATCCATGCCAATCCTCAAGATCAATCCTTTGATTGTTAAAACTTGAAACAGGGCGTCTCGCCTAACCGCTAGGCCATCTTTTCGAGGCTAAGTCAATGTCAGGATTGGAATAATAGTTCCCCAATAATAATGCCAATACTGACCCCAATCCTAGGGTCAAACCATAGTCGATAGTACGGAATTTTCTACCCAAGCTCGCGTCACTCAGATTTCTAAACATCGAGCACGATCACCTATTCGCATTAATGCATTCGTTGCGCGTATTTGAATCCATTCAAATCACCAATTCTAACCAATTCATGCATTCGATCACGAGGTCATCTAGCTCGACAGTACGTTGTGCCCAAATCTCATGTGAGTTCGATCATCCACGGTGGTTCATGAATCACCATGCAACGCTTCCGCAGAATAATCATTCTTATCGGGGCGTAACTCTTAATTGCGTCTAGACTAATTTATTTTCGATACGTGGATTGGACCTACTCAATCCTCAAGTTCAATCGTCAAGCACATATAGTCATTTTCGAGTCCACCTTCGCATCAGACCACAAGTTGATGTATCAAATTGCCACGCCATGCAAGTTTGATCACCCCCGCTGTATGAATCACCATACCAGCGCTCACGCAGAGTGATCGCCCTAATCGACGTGACGCATGCGCGAGGCTGGAGTTGCGCTCGCATAAGATAAGAACGTCAACGTTGTGGTTGTCAATGATGCAAATCTAAATATTTTATTTTTATCCAAGCCAAGATCTCTATTCGATACCGTCATTCACTTAACCAGAAAATTCTCGAGCCAAATCTATCTTTTCTTCGACAGTTTTAATATCCCGAATATAGCATCCATCGGAACAATGACATTTGCACGATCGTCATTCGCCAAATCAGAGTACCCCCGAGTTATCGCATATCGATCTTTGATACGCCCCAATACCATCGACGATATGAGTAACCTAACAATCTTTCTTTGCAACCAATTTTGAGTCGTGCGACTGATGCTATTGTCCGAACTGGATATTTTATAATTCGATTTGATCGAATCCGAAATCACAAGTACGATCCTCTAAGCTTTTCTCGATCAAGACATACATTTTTATTCATCGTTCTGAATCGTTTTCTAACTCGCGTTACCCATTCACAAGTTGTCCGAATGAGATGCTCGTTCGGGACACACGAAGTCACGATCAACTAAGCGTGACATGTTCTAAGGCTTTGTGCGACCGTATCGCCTCGCCGACATACTCGCCATTACTCGTAATCCTCAATTTTTTTCGAATGATTTCCAAGACAAACCATACACCACTCGGATTCGAGCCATCCGATCTAGTCCTCAATAACATTCGCGTCATTCGCTAAGACGTCCTTCAGATTCGTTTGACGAATCTCTGGCGTAATCACTCACGTCGTATCGACGTACTAAGTCGTTCGCACTATTCCTCAAAATCCAAGTCAACCTTTCGTGTACGCCTAAGCGTTAACTTGATAGCGTTCCTATCGATAGACACTCTAAGTGTAAATTTGATCCGACCGAGCGGTACTTAATATCGCTCGTAACTCGTTTGCACCAAAAGGTCAAGGTGTGCGACACGCGGCACAACTTAGCCAAAAGGCCGTGTGCATAACTATCCCGTACGGACTATATTTCGAGTTTGCTCGCTCAATTGCTAGGGTCATCGTAGGACTAGTTAGGCATGCATGCGACTTGATAACTTTAGTACGAGTTTCCTTATCAAGTCAAGTTAACATCGTTCGGCACAAAGGCATATCGATGCGTTCGGCTGAATGCTTGTACGAGCTTTTGAAAATATTTAGACTTATTGTATGGACATGTCGAGGGACAATCAAGAGAGAGCGCACACTACTTTAACAACGACGAGCTTTCAAAACTGAGAAATTCGACGTAAAGTCCAAGGACGTAAAGCCGTGCTCTGATACCATTATGTCACGCCCCGCTCCCGTAGGAGCGATCGTCCTCGCTAAGACGTGATATCGTACGAGCCTAAATTGTGCTTGTGCAAGGCAGTTTCATAACGGCTGATTTCATCGGCGGCGACGGGGTCGTCGCACAGAAGTCCCAAGCAGATACATTGAACATTACAGCAAAAATTTAAAGGCAAACACAAGTTATTCAAAAGAACTCTTTTATTGATATTGAACACAAGATTACATTTGTGGGCACAAGGCCAAATTACAAGTCTCTCGTGCTCACTTTTCTTTCATTTTATAATTCACTCTGCTCTCTCTCATCTCTCGATACAATACTTGAATCCAGCGAAAGCTTCGGAAGGTGACGTCCATACATTATGTCCCGTATAAGTTTTGACTTCACGCGGCCGCATGCTTTGAATCGCCAAGGAACTCCGTGCCTCGATACCTCCAAGCGAGCTCCGCGCCACAAGCTTCTACCTGTGCTTGCATATAAAATACTGTGTGGGTGTCAGTACTCAACTGTACTGGTGGAGTGAGCTCCTCGCCCACCTATACAAAACCGATACGTTCATTTACTTTGTGCATTACAGGTCCCTTTACGATTATCTTTCTAGTCTTGCCTTAGGATCAGTTTTAAGACTTGACGTCTAACCAACTCGTTATGCGATGACATAGTCGTGCTATCATGTTAACGTGTATTTCGATCGAGGCAGTGCCTCATCGCTTATGCACTTGACTGAACTACAACTCGGGACGGTAGGATCGTGACATACTCTATTCGAGACTTAAACATATTCGAGATAGCGCTTCGCTGAGGAGCAACTCATGCGAACTCGGCCATGCCAAGACCTTTACTCAAACCCAAGTGCCTCTAGACTTTGCCTAGACTTATCCGTGCTTCAAGATAAGGTCGTGCCTAACGACTCCCTGACTTAGCCAACTTTTACATTACTGTCCTTTCGACTTAAAGCGATGGCACTTAACTTAACTTATGCAAACTTAGGCCAACAATGTCGATACGCGAAAGCTAATACGCAAAAGCTTTGCTTAGTGCCGAAGCACGTGTCTTGCCGACATAAGCTATAACTCATTCCTTCCGTACTGATACAAGGCTGGCACTAACAGGATTACATCTTGTTGACTTGATACATGTCGTGCTAGACTGTCTCATGATTCGATCGATGCCGTGCTAGTACTTGACGCTATCCAAAGGCAAACACGCAGATTGTCGCTCTTGCCGACACAACTATATGAGTGGTCACTAGCAATGTCAAGCTATCTTGGACTGGCTCGTAGGATATCGGCTCGTCCCTACACGGTTAGCTAGTCCGGAGGCGCCGAAGTCTCCCATGCGGTTATACAGCATCCTACCTTGAGCCGCAATACGCTTCTCCCGGGCCGAATGATCCCGACGCCCTGGCAATCATTCGAGAAGACTACACCTTATCGACAAGTTGTCCAATGACCATGCAAGTCTCGACTCGATCTATCCAGTCCTTCCTTAACATGACCATGTTTTCCCTCTTTCTATTGAGACTCCCAAGCCGCGGGACCGATCTCGTGTGCGGGACTTATCAAGACTAAGTGATACTCCCAAGCCGTAGGACCGATCTCGTGTACGGGACTTATCAAGACTTAGCGAGACTCCCAAGTAGCGAAACCGATCTCGACGACAACCAGTCGCATGGACTTCCTTTGTTCATGGCAAGCTTTCCACTAAATCGACCGTAGCTCGTGCCTTAGACAGACCTGGTTCTCTAGGAGATGTTAACTCTCAAGTCATATACTTTATACGATGAGCCTTGTTCTCAAGGGACTACGTGACTTGACAATCGCAGATAGAGCGGGACGGTGCTAGAAATAACTTAGGTCGACCGGCATAGCTTTGCCAACTTATTCGTGCAACGACTTGACGAGCAAAGGCTACGCCAAGCTTCGCATCGAGGGAACGTGCCGTGCACGTGTTCGACTTGAACAACCGAGTTCTCGGGTGCCTAGACTTAAGCCAACAAGCCGTGGAAGATGACTTAACTTGCGGGACGTGCGAAGGCTATGCCAAGCCTTGCGGGACAGGACCGTGCATGCTTTATTAAGCATTCATGCGGGCGACGCCTATGACTTAGGCTGATTCGAGTGTTGGGGAAAAACGACGGGACCGTGCATGCTTTATCAAGTATTCACGCAGGCGACGCCTATGACTTAGGCTATTTCAAGTGTCGGGACAACGTAGCAACTTAAGCCAACTTCCTTCTCCCAAGCCACGGGATCGAAGTATCGAGTGTTATTTGAAAGCACGCTGAGTCGACTACTATAAAGTCCGTGGGACCATTTTCTATGTTCTAAGACATTCCGACGGGTCGGGATTATTCCCTTAGCTATGTGCGTTCGTAGCTTTTATATTATCCTACTTGTACAAGTTGAAAACTAGCGAGTTATTAAGTGAAAGTTAAGATGAGGCGAGTTCACCGAAACTACCCCACCTGAGCGAGAAGTCGTCACGACCGAGCGAGCCTTCGAGCAGCCGTTGCAAGGCTAAGACCGAACGTCGTCAGCGTTTCGATTCCTCCGATTAACTTTGCGGGACGGGGCACTACAAAAATAAATAAAAGATAATATCAAATCCAAATTGGTTATCCATCAAATAGCAGTTACAGGAAAGTTAGTTACCCAAAGCACTAAGGTATGGGTATGTTATGTCATTCATTATGAGTTTGAATCACATCTATTTATCAGTTTACAGTATTTCTAACACAAGCAGATTCTTAATCAACTATCTAAAAAGATGTTTATACAATGAAATGAGAACTTAGCAAGAAAATTGAAGAGAATTTTGTGGTGGCCCATGCAGGTCGAGATAAATTGTTTGGTTACTTTACCGTACCAAGCAAGCCTGCGAATAGGATTAGAAGTCTAGGATCTCATCCACATACTTGACCTTTTTTTTTATTCCATATTCGACTGACTCATCGATTGCTTCTTGCTTGATTCCTTCTATCATTATTCTTATCTTCCCTTCGTGTTTGCTAGAGATTGACCCTACTAGTTAGATGTCCCAAACACCCTTAGCTTAAATTTTTAAGTTGGGTATAATACCCCACGACCTGACACACCCTTGACCATTAAGGAGAATACAAATAGGATTATCTAGACTATAGGGACTAGAGGGATTTAACCCATTTGGTAAACCAAGCCTTGGGCAATAAACCGTAGAATGATGGTATAGGAGTAAACAAGACTTAGATCCTTATGACTCTTAGACTATTCATTTTGTTTTTATTTTCATCTACCATCGTGCATATATTCTACTATCTAGACTAATGATGCAAATGTAGCCTAGTTTTTGCAAGCTCAATTCTTTATCAAGCTTGTTCATGACATAATTTATTGGAGGCCTCCACTAATAGATTGTCTACTTAGAACCGGTGCATGATGGTCTGATCAACCTAGTGCACTTTGGTTCGCTTCTATATATCGTTCTACATGGATGGGGACATAGCTAAACTTGTCCTCTAGAGTCCCATCCGCGACTGCCTTGGCAACTCCTTTTGAATTATTCGGTCGCCTTTGAACCACGTATTCGTATTCGATAACGCCACCTTCGAACTCTATACTGCTTTCGCCTTCACCTATTTTAGAATGACGAAGGCGTTATATTAGAACTTCCTCTATCCTTCCTAATGACTATGACCATCCTCACTCGATGTTGCTGTATCTTCATCCTAAGCTGCTCGTTCTTTTCTTCGGCCCTATATTTACTATCACGACCTCCTAATCACTTAAATTAGGAGTGAATCTAATCGTTCTCCTAATCGTGCCATCAACCTACTTCCAAGAAACCATATCTTAAAGTCTCTAATTTATTTTCTTTTGATACCATATTATTCCTTATCGCAGGTTATCTTGATTAAACTTTAACCTTGATCATTTTCACTCTTGCATTAATTAGCCATATCCACGATTATTTCGTATTTATCTAAATCACGATTTCCTAATGCATCTTGTGTTGAACGTTGTGAATTGATTTTTCCTCATCGCTACCCCTTTGTGCCTTTTCACCCTCCTACTAATTCTTAATTTCGAAGACGAAATTCTTTTAAGTTGGGTAGGATGTAAAACCCCTAAATTTCTACTATTTTTTAAAAATAAATTTGATACTGATTTTTTTATTTTTGTATATTGTACATCGCGTAGTTGTATTGTACGTCGCGCGCAAAATTTTATTTTTCGTAATTGCTCGACGAGTGCGACTATGTACGAGCGTACATATTTTTGAAAAATATTTTTTTTTCTATTTTTATAGTTTCGAAATAATATAGATAATAATTATTTTTAGCTATCGTACCTAAATTTCTAAGTTTATGATTTTAATTATGAAAAGCCTTTCATTTATACAGATATAATAATAAATAATTTTCCTATAAAATGGTATATTAGAAAAGTATATTTATGTAAATATTATTTGGACATACATATATATTTTGTAATTATTTATTAGTTTATTTTTAAATAATAATGTAATTTTTAAAATTATTATTATTAGTATTTTTGGAAAATATATTTTAAAATTATTGTGGCGATTTAAATTTTGATTTGATTTTATGGATTTATTTAAATAGTTAAATTAATATCTATATTTGAAATTTGATTGATTTTAAACTAAAGGATGGAATTTAATTAGATTTAAATTGATTTAGATTTGGATTGAAATTTATTGAATTTGATTTAAAATAAATAGAGGAATTATCTAAAGGAATTTGCAACTATCATAATCCTTATCTAAATAGTAGATTCTACCTCCTATATAAGGAGAGGCTCATTATTCTCTGTTCCATTAATTTTCTCCACCTACAAATGTGTTTGTGCATCGTGTCCGTGCACATCAAGCCATATCCATTCACTTCTTCTATTTTTCATCCAAATTGATTGATGTTCTCATTAAAAAAATTCTCTTTTTCCTTCCATCTATTTTCTCTTGTCACAAATTCTTACTATCCTTTTACCGATCAACCAAGTCCGTCTATCCTAGTAGTCCTTAAATTTCGAGTACGAAAATTTTCAAAGGTGGGTAGATTTGTAACTCATCTTCTCAAAATTATTATTTTTTAAATTATATCTATATATTTTAATTTCGTGTTTAAAAGTAATTTTCGTAGAAATTTTGTAAAAGATATTTTGTGATTACTTTTGTTACCAAAAACTAGTTTTAAATTAATGGTTTGAAATAATGTTTCAAAAAAAAATGTTCTCGAATTTTTTTATTTGAAATATAAAATATATTTTTATTATTTTTGCTCTTCTAAAAATTACTTTTAAAAAAAAATTGAGAGATAAAAGTTTTTTTTTCTATTTATTTTTAAATAACGATTTGGATTTATAAAAGTAAGTTTTATAATATTTGATGACATTGAGTATTATTTTGATATGTTAATCAGTTATTTGATTATATTTGAATGTATTTAAATTAACTTGATGGTTATCAACTATACTTTAAATTATGTTGATAATTTAAATATTGTTTAAAATACTTACGATGACTAATTGAAGCATTACGATTTGTTTAATCTAGATTTAAAATATTATTTGATTAAATGATCTATTTATTATTTGATTTAAATTATATTGATAAATATTAGATATTATTTTAAAGTTATTATGTTGAGTTTGATTTGGATTTGGATTCATATGATTTGAATTATTTGATAATATAAAATAATACTTAAAGTTATTATGGTGATCATTTAAAGGATTGCAATCAAATTGATTTGTTTTTAAATAATTTATTTGATTTAGATTTATGGAAACATTTATCCATTAGAAATTCATCATATCTAGCATTAATTAGACCGTTTCTTATTTAAACCAATCCTATTCATATCCAAATTAGTCGGTAATCATAATCATCCTTATTGATTTAGTTCTAATCCTGTCATAATTTGCTAATTGCTAGCCATTATATATATATCTATCGAATCTATGAATAAAATTATCTTTCAAACCATCCTTGTCAAAATTTTTCTCTTTTTTCGTCATAACTAAGCCCAAAATTCGTCATAAATTCAGCCTCAATTTTCAAAGGTTGTAGCAACTTCGAATGACCATAACTCCCAACTCTGGACTTCGTTTGACCTCCAGTTTTTTGTTGGAATCATATTGAGGTATATTTTCTGAATATAAATTTTATTTTCATAAATTCGAAACTTAATTTTCTGGAAAATTTGTGGAGTGTCAGTTGTCCGAAATCTGACATGTTTTAGTGTTTTTGAGATTCTGGGAGAACCAGGAATCAGAATCATGAACCGTTTGAACTTTCGGAATGCTGACGGAAAAATACACATCATATATTTTTTTCAAAAATTTTCCAGAATATTTTATTTTTGGTTTTTATTTTAGAAGTTTGTCACATCGTCTGAGTTCATCTTGTGTAGCCCTTTGACTATTCTGTACCCAACGGGATTGTCGGTTTCACCAGCAAGGATCTCAGGCAAGACACCTTGTATTTACTGTTTAATTTCTTGCTCAATATCATGCATGTTTTTATTTCTTATAAGTTGTTCTTTCAAAACCATATGTAATTGCAAATTATTATACTTTATACATTTGGCCTAGAGTTAAGAGACCACCTTGGTTTGTGCCGCATTCATGGGATGACACCTGTGTGTCACGATGTCACGTGTCTCATATAGATTCGAACTTGCGTACCGACCGTACATCGGTGCGTACAGGACGAGCGTTAAGATATAACTGCTAATATAGTTGTCTAGAAGACTGAGCGGGTATTAGAAATATCGTGGTGTGGATTCAGCACGAGTAGTGCATGGGGAGGGTGAAGACAGTTATTAGGCGCAGGGGCTTTCACACATTTACTTTCCTCTAGCTGCCATTTGTCACTCAGCCGAGAGCTAGTGCGCTGTGCATTTATCTACTTTTCTCTAGATGCCACTAGTTCCTCGGTTGAAACACAAATGTGTCGTGCATTTACTTTTCTCTAGCTGCCGTTAGTGACTCACCCAAGAACTAGTAGCCGTACATTTATTTATTTTTCTCTAGATGCCACTAGTGCCTTGGTTGAAACGCTAACGTGCCGTATTTTTAGTCTCGGGAGCCCTTGTGTGGAACGTTGTCTTCAAAGTGCATTTTCACATAGAATGGTTAAGGACCTTTATTTGTTTAGTCATATATACTTTTCTGTTGAGCTTTTATTATTCAGTTATTGGCATGATATTATGTGTCTTGTTACGTCCCTCTGAGGACCTGGTTATTTCGCCAGGTGTGTGCTCTTGTCTTTTGCAGGTGTTCTAGCTCTAGCCGTGACTATCTCCATTTCTTCGAGGATGATAGCGCTTGGATCGTCTTCGCTTCGCTCGCCAAAATCATTTCTTTTCTTATGTATTTTTCCTTTACTTGTTGGTAGTGAATTTGTCTCCGCCCAACATATTGTATCAAGACAATTCATTATCATTATATGATATCTTTTATTCATTTATTTTGTGTGGATGAGATTAGTCATGGTTCTACTGCATTTTACAGCTTACGTATATTTATTATACGACTGACATGTCTACGTTCCTAGTCCTACGTATTTTGGGACTGGAGCGTTACAAATTTAATGCAGTTGAGCTGATTCTTTACCTTCAATGAGAAGTTACTGAATGAATAATTAACAGATGACTTAGATCCAATCTCTGTGAGACCTTCGCAAGCATCCCCCTGATTGCCATCATACACCAAAACACAAATAAAAGCAATGCGTTAATTAGTTGTACCCCTCTATAGTTTGTATACATTTTGGTAACTGTCACCGTTGTTTTAAAAACAAAGAACACCCTCCGGGTGCTTAATTTTCCACTCACTTTCTTCTATGCACCAGGGGTACAAGTAATTAACTCTATAAACCAGGAGGTGTTCTTTATTTTTAAAACAACGAAAACAGTTACCAAAATGAGTACAAACCATAGGAGGATACAACTAATTAAGTACATGCACAAATACACTTTGAAAGAAAGTGCAGTACCTGTATCTAACATGTGTTGGTTCACAGGGCCGGCCCGAAGGGTTGGGTTGCCCTATCCTGTAGCTAATTTTGGTTGTCCCTTGATCCTTATTGTCAGCTAGTCCTAGTGGTCATCCGTGACCCTGACTTTATTAGCTGAAGCTTTGAAAACAAAAGCTCAACTCAAACATTTAGTCCCACATCGGCTAAGTTTATAGCCTCCAAAGTTCATATATTCCTCTCTTCTCCTTTGCTTCATTAAAAGGTATGTGTGGGTGCTCCATGGGCCACATACGCACGCCGCCGCCGCCGCCGCCCGGCCCGGCTTGGCTCGGTTCGGTTCGGCATGCGTAACGGGTCCGTGTACGTGCCCACATCTACGGGCGTCGAATGCCGATTCGATTTCCACTTGGAGTTCGGGCTGAGACCCTAAAGAATTTTTGGTTTTTTCATTCAAGTTTCTGACCGTTACCACACATTTATTTTTGTAACGGTTCGATTTTGAATTCCGTGCAGGTTCAATGAACAATGTGATGGAAATTATTTTTTGTAACGTTCATAACGTTCCTCTTAATTGACTCTTTAAATCTGCCATCATTCTCCTCCTCGGAATGGCCTATATATATTGTCTCACTCCTCCATGTTACACACAAAAACTATTCTTCTCGAAACTCTCTAAATTTCTCGTCTTTTTCGTACGGTTGTTGTTGTTCCTTATTGCTCTGGGCGGTGCTAAGTCGGAGTCATTCTCTCGACGTCGTGTACGGCAACGAGATTCCGGTGGAGCGAGAATTTTACCACTAGGAGCGTTCGAATTCAGTCTGCACATAGACCCGAGCTAACTCTTAGATTGTTGGAAACTCTTCAATAATTCTTCGATTTAAATCTGCAGTAAAAAATTATTACCGGCCTCCGGGGAAGTCAGGCAGAGTTTTTAACCTCCTCACCAAAACCATCCTCACCAAAACCATCACCACCAAAACCCTCAACCCCCAAAACCTAGAAACTTTGGTCAGACTCAGGATCAAAGAAGATTTTGTTTTGTGTGTGGTAGAACCAACCACACAGCCATCAACTGCTTCCAAAGGAAAAAAGAACCTATCCAGAACTCCTTCAAAGGAAAAGGCAAGCCAGAGGCTAACATAATTCTGAATGGGTCTTCCAGCTCCTTCAGGTCTGTAAGCTTCCAACCTATAGTAAACCTGTCTTTCTATTCTGATGAATGGTGGTTGAATTCTGGAGGTAATATTCACGTTTCATTTGATCGCTCCTATTTTTCAACCTATCAGGAATCAGGTGGAGGAGGAGTGACTCTAGGAGATGGCTCAACGACACAAGTTGTGGGCAGAGAAAGAATAGATCTGAAGATGACATCAGGAAAAATTCTAGCTCTCCATGATGTGCTTCATGTGCCGTCTGTCAGGAGGAATCTTATTAGTGGATCCGTCCTTGTAGTCTTAGGATACAAAATTGTAATGGAGGCCAATAAAGTAGTTTTCTCTAAGAATGATCTGTTTATTGGACAAAGATTTGTGAAAGATGGACTTTTTGTTTTAAGTACTATGAATAAAAGTTATAATCCTTCTTTTATTGCAAATGTTGAATCCTCAAATATTTGGCATGGTAGACTAGGTCATGTGAACTTAGGATCTATCAAAAGGATGATGAACTTAGATCTTATCCCTAAGACTCCTATAGACGATGAACACAAATGTGAGATATGTGTTCAAGCCAAACATACTAGATTACCTTTCAAATCTGTCCATAGGGATTCTGAACTCCTAGAACTTATCCATAGTGAAGTTTGTGATTCCAATAGGGTTTTGACCCGAGACGGTAGAAAATACTTTGTTATTTTTATAGATGACCATTCAAAGTATTGTTACACCTACCTCTTTAAGACCAACGATGAAGTTCTAGACAGATTCAAGGTCTTTAAATCTGAAGCTGAGAACCAGCTAGATAGAAAGATTAAGATCCTTAGATCAGATCGTAGTGGAGTGTAGACCTCAAATGATATGACTAACTTCTGTGAAGAACATGGAATTATTCATGAGGTAACTGTTCCTTATTCACCACAGTCCAACGGAGTTACTGAAAGAAAGAATCACACTCTGTCAGACATGGTCAATGCCATGCTTCTCAGCTCAGGTGCTAAAGCCTTATTGTCAGCATGTTATATTTTTAATAGGATACCTAGTAAGACTAATGATAAAACTCCATATGAGTTATGGAAAGGTCGGACTCCTAGGATCAACTATCTTAAAGTTTGGAGATGTCTAGCTAAGGTAAGAATTCCTAAACCCAAAAAGAGGAAGATAGGACCTAAGACTGTAGATGCTGTATTCATAGGATATGCCCTAGATAGTAATGCCAATAGATTTCTTGTAACCCATTCTGAAGTAAATGAAATCTCTAATAACACAATTATTGAAGCTAGATATGCAGTTTACTTTGAGAACATTTTTCCCTTCAAGGATAGAACCCCTTCATCTTCCTCTAACCCTTCTCTCATTCCTTCGACTAGTTCTCATGATCAAGTACCCAGTTCTCAACCTGAACAAGTCATAGAACCTAGAATGAGTAAAAGAGAAAGGATTGAAAAGAATTTAGGAGAAGGTTTCTTCACATTTTTGATAGAGGGTGATCCCTCAACTTATGAAGAAGCCATATCCTCTCCTGATGCCCCTTTCTGGAAAGAAGCTATTAACAATGAGTACAACTCCATTATGGAGAACAATATTAGTTTTTAGCAGACCTTCCTTTAGGTAGCAAACCAATAGGTTGTAAGTGGATTTTCAAAAGGAAACTTAGAGCCGATGGTACCATAGAAAAATATAAGGATAGATTAGTGGCCAAAGATTTTACCCAAAAAAAAGGATTAGATTACTTTGATACCTATTCTCCTGTTGCTAGGATTTCTTCTATTAGAACCCTCCTAGCCTTAGCTTCCATTTATGACTTACTGATCCATCAAATGGATGTAAAGACAACATTTCTAAATGGAGACTTAGAAGAAGAAATATATATGGAGCAACCTGAAGGTTTTATTACAAAAGACCAAGAAAATAAGGTTTATAGATTAGTAAAATCCCTTTATGGCCTAAAGCAAGCTCCCAAGCAATTGCACAACAAATTTGACAAAGTCATTATAGAATTTTGTTTTGTGCCAAATGAATATGATAAGTGTTTGTATTCTAAAAATACTAATAGAAGTTGTGTTATTTTATGCTTGTATGTTGATGATATCCTTATTCTAGGATCTTCACTGGAACTGGTAAATAACACTAAAAATTATTTATCTAACCAGTTTGATAAGAAAGACCTAGGTGAGGCAAATCTGATCCTAGGAATGTAAGTATAAAAAGGAAAGAGGGCTATACTCTATCCTTAGCACATTCAATTAAGAAAATGCTAAGGAAGTTTGAGTATTTTGACAAGAAACCTGTCCTTACCCCTTATGACAGCATTGTTGTTATCAAGAATATAGTGTCCCATCCCGCTCAGTCAATCGGAGGAATCGAAATGAAGATGGCGTTCGGACTTAGCCTTGCAACGGCTGCTCGAAGACATCGCTCGGTCGAGGCGACCGCTTGCTCAGGTGGGGTAGTTTCGGTGAACTTGCCTCATCTTAGCCTTCACATAATAAATTGCATATTTTCAACTTGCACAAGTAGGCTTGATAATAACAGAGACAAATTCACATAGCTAAAGGGAATAATCCCGACGGGTCGAATTGAGTTAGAATATGGAAAAGTCCAATGGCCGACTTAGAGTTGGTGTACGGCGTGCTTTGAAAATGACACTCGGTCCTTCGTCCCGTGGCTTGGGAGAAGGAAAGTTGGTTGAGTAGGCGAAGTTATGATCGTAGCCTAAGTCATAGACGTCATCCGCATGAATCCTTCATAAAGCATCCACGGTCCCATCGTCCAAGGCTTGGCATAGCCTTCGCTTGCCCATGAGTTAAGTACGTTGAGCGGCTTGTGACCTAAGGCTAGACACCCGAGTGACTTGGTCGTTCAAGTCGAATGCGTGCACGGACTTAGTGCTTAAGGCACGAGCTACAGTTGGTTTCAAGTCGAGTTTAGAAAAAGGGCTATCAAATGGACATTCCTAAGTTAAGTAAAAAGGATATGGCATCAAGGAAGAAGGCTCGCGACCGTGGGTCATCGAGGGATCTCAAGGATAGAAGTCTTGAACATGGTTTTAGAAGAGAGGATAACACTAAAAGAAGGATGACTGTATGAGACGTCAGTTTGAGTTGAGTCTTGCATGGTGTCACTTTTCGTTCCCAGAATACATATTTTAATACGTGTACTGCTCGAATATATTTATTTAAATATTTATCATGTATTGTTCTGTATTTAAATTTCTTTAATTTTACGTTAATTAATTTTTCTATAATTTACTTTCAGTAATTTACTTTCTGCTTTTACTTTGCTTTTGGGTTCGGCCTGAGTTGGTTTAACTCTGGTGGTTCATCATGAACCCGACCAATTCCCCACCTACCCCCTCTTCATTTAAAGACCCAAAATCCTTTCTCTCTCTTCATTACTTCTCCTTCTCATTAACTCTTCTTCTTCATCCTCCATAACTCTCCCCACCTACCCAGCCGCATAGGCAAGTGCCAACTTGTTTCATGATGGAACCCCAGTATTATTGTTCCATCATCTTTCTTACTTGATCTTAAGTCTCTTTAGTATTTAGTATTTGCAATTTCCATAGCTCATTTCATGTAGATCTAAGTTTAATGTATTTTTAGATTTCTTAGGTTTTGATCTAGTAACTTTGTTATTTTTCAAGTTTTGATGGTTCCATGTTGTAGAGAATTTTGTTCTACCCCATTTCGACCTATGGAAGTCCAGATTTGGGCTTGGAATGAAGGATTTGGAGAGCTTGGAAGCAATGGCTTCCATGGTTCTGTTCTCAAAAAATTTAGAGAAGAAGAACAGTTCTGGCCGAATGGCTTCTTGCCGCAGCTTAGCCGCATGGAGATTCTGGCCGCATAAGCTTCCAGCTGCATATACTTCTACCTGACAGCATGAGCAAATCTGGTCGCATGAGCTTTGCTTGTCGCATATGCATTCAGTCCTCCAGCCGCATGTACTTCTATTTTGCCACAGCCGCATGAGCTTCCATCTTTCGGCCGTATGTACTTCGGTTTGCCATAGCCGCATGTACTTCTGTTTGCCGTAGCCGTATGAGATAAATCATCCCCAGCCGCATGAGGCTCGTCATTTCCAGCCGCATAGGCTTTGTCATTTCGGCCGCATATGATCTATCATTTTCAGCCGCATAGGCTTTGTCATTTCGGCCGCATGAGATCTGCCACTTCCAGCCGCATGTGATTTGGTATTTCTGAGCCGCATAAGGATCAGACCCTGGCCGCATGAAACCCGAGCCGCATAGGGCCCAGATTCCCTATCCGTATAGACTTGATTTCTTGAGCCGCATGGACTTAGTTTCTCAGCCGCATAACTTTACTTTTTCTCAGCCGCATGGCAGGGTTGGCTTCAGCCGCATGAGCGCATATCTTTCCAGCCGCATGAGCGCGTATCTTTCTCAGCCGCATGAACCAATAATTTTTCGGCCGCATGAACTCTAGCCCATAATGCCTTTGGCTGATTTTGTCCCGAGTTGGCATTAATTAACATTGATTGTTATCTTAATTTATAATTGATCATGCGTTCCTAGTTGGAACTAAGAGAATGGCTAGCCGTCTTATTGAATTGAATGAATGAGACACGTTCATATTAACTATGAACTATTGCAATCGATTGGTCGATCCCGAATATTGGCATATAGATACATGTAGGCTTCAATTTTTTTTTACAAAAGCAACATGTGTACTTTATGGTCAAGGCATGGTTATTTCGTGGTTAGTTTTGATTGTTACATTACACTATGTAAGACCTACAACATAACCGCACGGGTATCGTTGTAGAGTTGGGCATATCGTACTCTGTACGGAAGTACTCATTCTGAATGACCATGATCCACGGCATGAGATTTTACTTAAACATAGAGACTACTAAGTTAAATAAAATAATGATTGTATGGAGAGAACGGATTCCCGAGTTCTTACATGGCAGCCCTCTTTGGGACTATTAGTGCCCGACAGGCCGGCTGGTTCCCACAGATACTGTAAATCTGCCACATGGGCAGGGAGCGGTATATGCTTATATTATTTATTATATATTGATGACGGGCGTCCCAGTGGGACTCGTCTAATTCATGATTGGCACAATTGATTGACTGGATAGATTAGCCTTGCTTGCACATAGTAAGAACTGAAGAATCCTTATTACATATTTCCAGGATAACTTGGAACTCACAGTAGCAAGCCATAATAGTTGAATGAACGTTTAAATTGATTTGTTTGTGTACTGTACCTACTCTGTTAACTACCGAGATGATCAGAATATCAAGACATGACGGGTCAACTTCTGTCCTTGTTTGGTTGGGAAGTTGGTTCGAAGTGTCGTGATGTTATGAGAATTCCAGTAGCAAACATAGATCTATTTATCATATTTTCTTATTACTGGTTCTAATTCCTTATATCGTGCTTCCTTGCGGTACTTGCTATTAGAGGTCTAACCTCTCGGGTTTTACATGGCCAGATTTAGAGCCGGTCCCCGAGGACTCAGCTTACTTCCGCCTCCAAGATGGTCAATACTAGAGCAAGGTTATAAACGACGGTAGGCGGGTATGCGGCGGAGAGAGTCCGCCTACCGCCTACGCCGCCTAGGCGGTGCCTAGGCGCCGCCTAGGCGGTCGGTATATTTTGAATACTTTTACTATTTTGCCACTTTTTTTTTTTTCATAATATGCATATTTTAAGGGTGTTCCATACATAACCAAGTTGTAGAATGAAGATTTATAAAGTTTTAGTTTTGTAAAAGTGAACCATAGGCCCATAATACTTAAAAGAACCTTTTTGGCCAAAATATTTTGTTAAGTATTGCTCCGTCTAGGCGCCGCCTACGCAGCGTCACCTCCGCCTATGCCGCCAACCTCCGTTGGCCGCCTACTCTACCGCCTACCGAAAAGCGGTACGGAGAGGGACCGCCTACCGTCTAGGCGCCGCCTAGGCGGACGCCATTTAGAACACTGTACTAGAGGGATGATCGCAGGAGGCCTCGAGTGGGTTCCTTACTTCCCCGCTCGTTTTGTTACTTACTTTATACTTTGCCATTTGGCACCGAAATGTTAGTCGGATTGTCTTGTACTTACTTTTACATAATTGTAACGAAGTCAGGCTGCAGCTGATAACAATTGTGTATACTTTGCTACATCATCGGGTTATATTTTGTAAAGCCAGATATCAAGAACATTTTGACTGAGCATTTGGGACGCCGTACTGCTGTCACGACCCGATCCCAAGTTATTAGGACGAACCGGACCATGCCCAGCCTGTACCGTGGTGAGACGGCGGCAGTAAGCTGTTCAGTAGTAGGTAACCATACAACAACACTATATTTGTCATAAATCAACATTCGAAAATTTAAAACTTTATTAAACTTTTACAATGAAATGAAAGATACAACTTAAACCATTTTCTACATACATCATGAATAAAAGAAAACTCTAGGCAAACAGCTCATCAGTCTCGAATTCCTCGTCTTAGGATCGCGGAACAAAGCCTCATCAGTGATACCTAAAATGTTGGGTCTCCAGTCAGGAGGGAGCAAAGTATAATTCATGCTAACTTTAAAACAGTTAAAGTAAATAATAGAATCATGCAGTTTTAAACAGTTGAAGAAAGAATAGTTTTCAGCGGTAAAACAGTGTGATTTGAACAGGCAATGAATTATGACCGGCTTGGGATGTACAGTAGTATCCTAGCGATACGATATGGCTTATCCCCGTGTGTAAGAGGGGTAAGCTAATACAGTTACAGTAGTTACAGTTGGCTTTGGTCATAATCATTACTCTATTCCCCCAGTCCCAATCAGTACAGTAGTCACAATCAGTACTCTCCGAGAGAGTTTTGTGTTTGCATCGTGGTTTAAACATGCAGTAAAACGATTATAGAAATAACTGTAAAACTAACACAAACTATACTTGCCTCAGGAAAATGACTGGAGAGATGAGTTGGTACCGAGGAGGAACGTCAGATGTAACTTCGAGTTCCTACAGTTGAGAACTCGACTTAGATCCGCTATATAACCAAGCTAAGTGTGCTAGTTGCAATCTCTAGTAGTAAGTCCTAGTCAGGTTTTAAGTTGTATTAAGCTACAGCTAACGGTTACGTCGCAAGCTACGTGCGTTGATTTAACCGGTTAATTTGATTATTTGGAAATATTAACAAGAATCAATTATCTTTGGAAAACTTTGTGCTTTTTGTAATATATCTATAAAAATATATTTTCTTACAGTGACAAATCATGAACTAGTTATCCTACTAATATTTTATCCATTTTATTTAATTCTTAATTAATTATATGATTACGCTCTAACTACGATTATCCATTCAAACCAAAACCACCCAAGATCAACATCCACCCAGAAAGAAAGTAAAACCTACACTATGCAATACATGGGCACAACTAATCATCCTAGAGTTATGGGCTTATGCCCTGTACAATTCTTTTACATAAAATAAGAGAAAATGTTTAATTACTAAATAAAATGTGCCGTAAATAGATAACTATAATAAATAACTTAAACATTAAATAAAATAGATTTAAATTAAAAGTTGGAGTCTCAGACTCGGTCCATCATCAAATCTAGCTAATACCTCAACGCCCGGTCGGACCGGTGCGTTTGCATTTCGCTAGGGCCCACAGACCGGTACGGTCATCGCCCGAAAATCAGTTTTAAATTCATTTTCCGAAACCAATTTTGAAATCAAAATAAATTAAGTTTTGTAAAAATTTGGGCAGCATTTTCTCTATTTCGGGACAACCCAAAACTGGAAAATGTGCCACAAAACCTGTAATTGTTCCAACCAAATAATAATCCCAAAAATATAACCATCGAAATACTTTCCAACCACCAGAACCTTCCCGAAATACCCGGGATTCCCGCAATCAAACCAACAACACACAAAAGTCTCAGCGAACCACATCACAAAGTGCTAACGCAGCTAACCGAATATACCACGTAGCTAACCGAATTTCCGAAGGGGAAACCGGGGACCGATATCATCACAGACTACCGAGAATAAACGCAACGGGGCAGAGAAATTATACCTCAGGTGCTCAGCTAGAGCTCTCAGATGATAAAATTAGAAGAAAAGATAATCCAGACGTTGCCGAAATGATGCTGACCCAACGTCGTTGACGACGAACGTCGAAAACTCAGAAATAGGCACAGCTAATCTGATCCAGAGAACACTCGCCCAAAAGGCAGCGAGTTCGACCAGCAAAACTTGGGAACACCGACGACGGGAACCAGCGGCTAGGGCACGCTGGCTCGAAGGGTTCGCCGGAGGGTGCTGTTGCACAGCGCGCCGGAAACAGCGCTGGTGGAGCTCGCGCACGCAAGGGCGACGACGGGGGCTCGGGTGCGCCGGTCACCGGATGGCGGGGGCTCGCGGGGGAGCGAGGATGCCGGAGCTCGGGACAGCGCGGGGGTCCGCGCGCTGGAGGAGGCGGCGGCCTCGGGGTCGCGGGGTCGGGCGGCTGACGCGCACCGGTGGGCGGTCGGCCGGAGGTGTAGGGCGCGGCTTGGGAGGAGCGACGCGGTGTCCGAGGCATGGCCGGAGTTGGCGCGGCTAGGGCAGCGCCTTGCCGGAGAGAAGTCGGGTGGAGTTCTGTGTAGTATTGTGGAAGGGTTGAGGTGAAGTTCTCCAGAGAGATGGAGAAGGAGAGAGAGAGGTTTATCTTATCTGGAGAAATAGAGAGAGGGAGAGATTAATAATGTTGTGGTGGTGGTGAGGAAAAGAAGTGGGGAGTTATATGGATGAGTTGAGGAGTTGTGCTGTGGGGAGTTATAAGGAGTGGTGTGGAGAAAAAGTAGGAGTGGGGAGAATGGAATTAAATGAGGAGTTGATGGTGGTGTTTTAATAACATGAAGTTATAAGAGGGGAAGTGGGAGAGTTTGGAGTTGTGCTGGAGTAACCGTAGGGGAGGAAAGTGAGGGGGTGACTTGAACAAGTTGCAAGAATGCTGGTCCTACGGGACCAGCCAAACCATTTTTTTATTAATAATGATTAACCAAGTCAAAAATTAGAAAAGGAAAGGGATTGGGCTCAGGCCTGGGTCTGGGTTCGAAATCCAAAAATCCATATTGTTATTATTTTTGAAATCCTTTTTCACTCGTAAATAATTAATAGTAATATTAATAATAATAATTTTTAGAAAACGCTAATGATAATAATATTTTTTTTGAAATACTAATATTAATACTAAATCACTATTTAATAATTAATTACGAGAATATGGGTTTCACAATTGCTTTATCTTACATGTTCTCTATTACTGTTTTCTTGTTTTAATGATCGAGACAATAGATGTTGAGTGACCCTAGTAAGACTCTCTTGTAGTATGCACCCCTCGTCTTTTAGACAGCATTGATCGTATTATACGGTATTTATCTACCCGTAATACGTAGCTGGCTGAGTCATTCTCTCGCTCTCCAGTATTCTGGTTCTGGGGCGTGACAAGGTTTTAGTGGTGGCCCATGCAGGTCTATTTCAGACTTCTGGGGTGTTTTAATTTATAGGATGTCTCAATCACACATATTTCTCCTTGATCTCATGATTCGTTGATTCTCAACCCTAGCTTGACCTTCCGGTATCCTTGGACTTCATTGATCTTCCATGTCCGATCGTTTGATTATTCTCTTGTCCCTTTTCTTAGGGGCACCTCGTCCGCATCTGCCAGAACTGGACAGCAACAACAAGGGCAACATGAACAACCTGACCATGTTGATCAGCAACAAGGGCCAGTGCTACCTCAAGAGACTATCCAAGAAGAAATGATAGTGGAACCAGCAGCTGGACCGCAGTATACGGAGGTTCCGATATCGCCAATAGTTCTACCTACCCCTGTGGAAGTGGACACACCGATCCTTCTGGAGATCATGAGAGGGATGATGGCTACTCAGCAACATCAGATGTTAGCCCAGCAGCGTATGCACGCTCAGTTACAAGAGCAGAACGTATTACTCAACCAAGGGTTGCAGACGGCTTTGGAAAGAGGGACGAGGACAGATTCAGGAACATCAACCAGATTTTACAAGTACAACCCCTACCGTTTCAAGGGCACGGAAGATCCATCTCAGCAGATGCATGACTTAAGGATATTGAGGCTATTCTGACAACGGCCAAGGTACCGGCGGAAGAACATGTGGATCAAGTGAAGTTGTTACTTCAGGATCTCGTACGTGATTGGTGGGAATCAGAGGAAGTGGGCATCAGACGTCCTGTTGCTTGGGACGATTTTACTGCAAGATTTAAGACGAAGTACTATAGGGTTGTGGCACAGTTTGAGCTACAACAGAAGTTTATCAGCCTCAAACAGGCTGGCAAGACAGTAGATGCTTATGCAGCGGAGTTCTGCAGATTGAGTAGGTTCGCCCCGAAGATGGTAGCAACAGAGAGCCAGAGGGCTATGAGATTTTAGCAAAGGTTTCATCTTGAGCTCTTACAATTGATAGAATGGCACAACTACCAGACTTTCGATGAGGTATTGACGGCAACCCGAAGGCATGAGATCACCATTCAGAGGATTACAGCCAGGACTGGGGGTCAGAAGAGATCCCACAGCCAGATTGAAGAAGGAGGGGGAGTAGCGCCCCGAACAACAGCATCATCTTTTGGCATTCGCATTCATGATGTAGCAATACGAGGGCTAGCACCACCACCCAGGTAGCAGCAACAGCAACATAGGAAGAACCAGTAACCCCCAGCGGGCTGTACTTATTGTGGGAAGGTAGGACACACTAGGGATGTGTGTCGGATATTGAACGAGCCGTGTTTGATATGTGGAAGTCCAGATCATCGGGTTACCACCTGTCCTATGAATTCGAGGTCAGGAGGACCAGTACAATAATTTCCTGCTCTGCCAGCACCAGTATCGAAGACCAGCGGTAGCAGTAAGACCGTTGGCACAACGTCCGTTCATGACACAGGCTCAGATATTTTGACAGCAGGGACCGCCAATGCAGCAACAGTACAGATCACCCCAGCATCACCAAGGCAGGGGCCAGCAGCAACACCAGGCTAGGCCGTAATATGGGAACCAACAAGGAGGTCGAGGACAGGCATTCACTATGTCCTTGGAAGAGGCACTGACATCGGGAGATGTTATGGCAGGTAACATTTTCGTTGCCTCATATCTTGCAGTAGCATTGTTTGATTCGGGAGCATCACACTCACTTATATATGCATAATTTACGACACGGTTAGGAATAGAGTTTGATGCACTGCCAGGAAGGTTGAATATACTCATTGGTAATGGGATCGTAGGAGTTAGTAGGATTATTATAGCATGTAGCATTGTAGTTTGCGGGCATTCTTTACCCGTCCGGTTTATAGAATTTTTTGTTAAAAATTTTGACGTTATCTTAGGCATGGACTGGCTGAAATACAGTCATACGACAATAGATTGTCGTAGAGGGAGTGTATCTTTTGATTTTCCAGGCATGAAGAGGTTCACCTTAGTCAGATCAGAGGTAACTCAACAAGAGTAGGGAGTAGTAACGACAATGGAAGAAGTTCAAGTTTCGAAGGTAGTTGAAGAGTTTTTAGACGTATTTCCTGAAGAACTTCCAGGTCTACCACCGGTTAGAGATATTGAGTTTAGTATAGAATTGGCACCTGGAACTAAACCGATATCAGATCGAGTTTACAGAATGGCGGATACATAGCAGGCCAAGGTATATCAGCACATAAAGGAACTGAATAAGAAGAAGTTCATTCAAGCTAGCATATCACCATGGACAGCACCAGTGGTACTTGTGGGGAAGAAGGATGGGTCATTCAGATTATGTATTGACTACAGGAAGCTCAACGCGGCAACAGTAAAGAACAAGTACCCACTACCAAAGATCGACGACTTGTTTGATCAGTTGATCAGAGCTAGAGTTTTCTCCAAGATAGATCTTCGTTCAGGGTATCATCAAGTGAGGATTCGAAAGGAGGATATTCCCAAGACATCATTCAGGTCGAAGTATGGGCATTATGAATTCTTGGTAATGCCGTTTGGTTTGACCAATGCTCCAGCAATATTTATGGATTTGATGAATCGCATCTTTATGCCATACTTAGATCAATTTGTCGTTGTGTTTCTTGACGACATTCTCGTATACTCTGCTAGTGAAGAGGAGCATAAAGACCACCTCTGGAAAGTGTTGCAGGTTCTGAGAGAGAACCAGTTGTATGCCAAGCTCAGCAAGTATAAGTTCTGGACGGATCATATTTCATTCTTGGGTCACATCATATCAAGAGCTGGAGTAGCAGTGGATCCCAAGAAGGTAGAAGCAGTAGAAAGTTGGCCAGTACCCAAGACCGTAGCTGATGTGCAGAGTTTCTTGGAATTGGCAGGATATTATAAAAGGTTCGTATCAGACTTTGTAAGACTTTCAGTACCCATGACCCGCTTGACACGGAAGAACGTGCCATTCGTCTGGTCGACAGAATGTCAGGCATCATTTGAGAATTTAAAGCAGAAGTTGATATCAGTGCCTATTCTTACATTGTCAGTTGGACCCGAAGGTTTTACTTTACATTGTGATGCGTCAAAAAAAGGACTTGGGTGCGTCCTTATGCAATATGGGACGGTGATAGCGTATGCATCTAGGCAGCTTCGGGACCACGAGAAGAATTATCCAACTCATGATTTGGAGTTGGTGGCAGTAGTATTTGCTTTGAAGCTATGGAGGCATTACTTATATGGTGATCGAGTGGACATGTACACAGTAAAAGTCTGAAGTATATCTTTACTCGGAAGGAACTGAACATGAGGCAGAGGAGATGGTTGGAGTTGATCAAGGATTACGACGTGGAGCTTCAGTATCATCCAAGCAAGGCTAATGTAGTAGCAGATGCTCTTAGCAGGAGAGGCAGCGCATTTATGTTGAAAATACAGAAGCATATCTTAGAAGACCTTCAGAAGATGGGCATCGAAGTTATACTTCCTAGTGATATAGGAATTCTGGCGAGTCTACAAGTTCAATCCGACTTAGTAAACAGGATCAAGACAGCTCAGGCACAGGACCCAAGGATTCAGAAGCTTAGGGCATAATGTGAGTCAGGACTCAGAAAGGAGATACAAATCCATGAAGATGGTATACTTAGGTTTGGATCACGTCTATGTGTGCCTAGTAGAGATATCAGATAGGAGGTTATGACAGAAGCTCACAGTTTTCAGTATTCTATACACACTGGAGGGACCAAGATATACGAAGATATCAAGCAGCACTTCTGGTGGAACAGAATGAAGAGAGAGATAGCTAGATTTGTTTCACGTTGCTTGATATGCCAACAAGTGAAGGCAGAAGAGCAGAGGCCTGCTGGATTATTGCAACCGCTTCCTATTCCAGAATGAAAGTGGGAACACATCACAATGGACTTTGTGACCGGTTTATCGAGATTGCCAAGTGGTAAAGATGCTATTTGGGTGATAGTAGATCGACTTACAAAGGTGGCACACTTTCTTCCTTTTAGAGTAGGGCAATCTACAGAAAAGTTGACAGAACTATATATGCAACAGATAGTCAGGCAGCATGGAGTCCCTGTCAGTATTGTGTCAGACAGAGATACCCGTTTTATATCACATTTCTGGAAGAGCTTACATCATAGTTTGGGTACCAAATTAAGATTTAGCACGGCTTACCATCCACAGATGGACAGGCAATCAGTAGAACAATTTAGACTTTAGAAGATATGTTGCGAGCTTGCACTCGAGATTTTGGAGGATCTTGGAAGAGTCACCTGCACTTAGTCGAGTTCTCATACAACAACAGTTATCAAGCCAGTATCCAGATGGCGCCATTTGAAGCACTATATGGTAAGAAGTGTAGGTCGCCACTAGCATGGGATGATATCGGGGAGAGAAAGATGCTAGGCCCAGAAATGATTGTTCAGACAGTTGAAGTGGTTAAGGAAAATAGAGAGCGACTTCGAGTTGCGCAGGATCGGTATCATCATTAGGCGGACTAGCATCGTAGGCCGCTAGAGTTTTCTGTTGTGGACCACGTGTTCTTGCGGATCTCACCTACCCGTGGGGTCATTAGATTTGGCGTTCGCAGGAAGTTGAGTCCGCAATACGTAGGCCCATTTTCTATCCTTGATAGGATAGGTAATGTTGCTTATCGTTTATCCCTTCCACCTTCGTTACAGGAAGTGCATGACGTGTTTCATGTATCTCAGTTGTGAAGGTATGTATCGAACCCAAGCCATATCTTTGATCATTCGAAGCAGGTTGTTGGTACTAACCTGTCTTACAAAGAACAGTCTTTATCCATCTTGGACCGAAGGGAGAAGATACTCAAGAACCGAACAATTAATCTTGTCCGGATTGCTTGGGGTCATCACTCTTTAGGAGATTCAATGTGGGAACTTGAGGATGATATCCGATCACGGTATCCGTACCTGTTTGACTCACAAGGTATATTTCTTTCTGTATACCTTGATTGTCTTAACTCCTCATGCTTATCACCTTATAGATAGGACTGCTTGATGTTGTAGATTGTTAAATATAGATATGTTACTTGCTATTGACATTGTAAAATGATTGCTTACTCAAATTACTTGTACTTAGATTAGTTTAGCTTTGATGTTTCTATCCTGCTTGGATTTGAAATTCCAAGGACGAAATTTTTCTAAGGAGGGTAGAGATGTCACTTTCCGTTACCAGAATACGTATTTTAATACGTGTACTGCTCGAATATATTTATTTAAATATTTATCATGTATTGTTCTGTATTTAAATTCCTTTAATTTTACGTTAATTAATTTTCCTGTAATTTTACTTTCAATATTTTACTTTCTGCTTTTACTTTGCTTTTGGGTTCGGCCTGAGTTGGTTTAACTCTGGTGGTTCATCATGAACCCGACCAATTTCCCACCTACCCCCTCTTCATTTAAAGCCCCAAAACCCTTTCTCTCTCTTCATTACTTCTCCTTCTCATTAACTCTTCTTCTTCATCCTCTATAACTCTCTCCACCTACCCAGCCGCATAGGCAAGTGCCAAGTATCTTCATGATGGAACCCTAATATTATTGTTCTATCATCTTTCTTACTTGATCTTAAGTCTCTTTAGTATTTAGTATTTGTAATTTCTATGGCTCATTTCATGTAGATCTAAGTTTAATACATTTTCTGATGTCTTAGGTTTTGATCTAGTAACTTTGTTATTTTTCAAGTTTTGATGGTTCCATGTTGTAGAGAATTTTGTTCTACCCTATTTTGACCTATGGAAGTTCAGATTTGGGCTTGGAATGAAGGATTTGGAGAGCTTGGAAGCAATAGCTTCCATGGTTCTGTTCTCAGGAAATTTGGAGAAGAAGAACAGTTCTGACCGAATGGCTTCTTACCGCAGCTTAGCCGCATAAGCTTTCAGGCCGCATGGAGATTCTGGCCGCATAAGCTTTCAGGCCGCATGGAGATTCTGGCCGCATAAGCTTCCAGCCGCATGTACTTCTACCTGACCGTATGAGCAAACCTGGCCGCATGAGCTTTGCTTGCCGCATATGCATTCAGTCCTCCAGCCGCATGTACTTCTATTTTGCCGCAGCCGTATGAGCATCCATCTTTCGGCCGCATGTACTTTGGTTTGCCATAGCCGCATGTACTTCTCTTTGCCGTAGCCGTATGAGATAAATCATCTCCAGCCGCATGAGGCTCGTCATTTCCAGCCGCATAGGTTTTGTTATTTTGGCCGTATGTGATCTGTCATTTCCAGCTGCATAGGCTTTGTCATTTCGGCCGCATGAGATCTGCCACTTTCAGCCGCATGTGATTTGATATTTCTGAGCCGCATAAGGATCAGACCCTGGCCGCATGAAACCCGAGCTACATAGGGCCCAGATCCCCTATCCGCATAGACTTGATTTCTTGAGCCGCATGGACTTAGTTTCTCAGCCGCATAACTTTACTTTTTCTCAGCCGCATGGCTGGGTTGGCTTCAGCCACATGAGAGCATATCTTTCTAGCCACATGAGCACATATCTTTCTCAGCCGCATGAACCAATAATTTTTCGGCCGCATGAACTCTAGCCCATAATGCCTTTGGCTGATTTTGTCCCGAGTTGACATTAATTAACATTGATTGTTATCTTGGCATTAATTAACATTGATTGTTATCTTGATTTATAATTGATCATGCGTTCCTAGGTGGAACTAAGAGACTGGCTAGTCGTCTTATTGAATTGAATGAATGAGACACGTTCATATTAACTATGAACTATTGCAATCGATTGACCGATCCCGAATATTGGCATATAGATACATGCAGGCTTCAATTTTTTATTTACAAAAGCAGCATGTGTACTTTATGGTCAAGGCATGGTTATTCCGTTGTTAGTTTTGATTGTTGCATTACGCTATGTAAGACCTACATCATAACCGTACGGGTATCGTTGTAGAGTTGGGCATATCGTACTCTGTACGGAAGTACTCATTCTGAATGACCATGATCCACGGCATGGGATTTCACTTAAACATAAAGATTACTAAGTTAAATAAAATAATAATTACATGGAGAGAACGGATTCTCCAGTTCTTATATGGCAGCCCTCTTTGGGACTATTAGTGCCCGACAGGCCGGCTGGTTACCACAGATACTGCAAATCTGCCACACGGGCAGGGAGCGGTATCTACTTGTATTATTTATTGTATATTGATGACGGGCGTCCCGCTGGGACTCGTCTAATTCATGATTGGCACAATTGATTGACTGGGTAGACTAGCCTTGCCTGTACATAGTAAGAACTGAGGAATCCTTATTGCATATTTCCAGGGTAACTTGGAACTCACATTAGCAAGCCGTAATAGTTGAATGGCCGTTTAAATTGATTTGTTTGTGTACTGTACCTACTATGTTAACTACCGAGATGATCAGAATATCATGACATGACGGGTCAACTTCTGTCCTTGTTTGGCTGGAAAGTTGGTTCGAAGTGTCGTGATGTTATGAGAATCCCAGTAGCAAGCAGAGATCTATTTATCATATTTTCTTATTACTGGTTCTAATTCCTTATATCGTGCTTCCTTGCGGTACTTGCTATTAGAGGTCTAACCTCTCTGGTTTTGCATGGCCTGATTTAGAGCCAGTCCCCGAGGACTTAGCTTACTTTCGCCTCCAAGATGGTCAATACTAGAGGGATGATCGCAGGAGGACTCGAGTGGGTTCCTTACTTTCCCGTTCATTTTGTTACTTACTTTATACTTTGTCGTTTGGCACCGACATGTTAGTCGGATTATCTTGTACTTACTTTTACATAATTGTAACTAAGTCAGGCTGTAACTGATAACAATTGTGTATACTTTGCTACATCATCGGACTATGTTTTGTAAAGCCAGATATTAAGAACATTTTGACTGAGCGTTTGGGACGCCTTACTGCTTTATCTTACATGTTCTCTATTACTATTTTCTTGTTTGAATGATTGAGGCAATAGATGTTGAATGACCCTAGTAAGACTCTTATGTAGTATGCACCCCTCGTCTTTTAGACAGCATTGATCGTATTATACGATATTTATCTACCCGTAATACGTAGCTGGCTGAGTCATTCCCCCGCTCTCCAGTATTCTCGTTCTGGGGCATGACAAGGTTTTAGTGGTGGCCCATGCAGGTCTATTTCAGACTTGTGGGGTATTTTAATTTATAGGATGTCTCAATCACACATGTTCCTCCTTGATCTCATGATTCGTTGATTCTCAACCCTAGCTTGACCTTCCGGTATCCTTGAACTTCATTGATCTTTCCTGTCCGATCGTTTGATTGTTCTCTTGTCCCTTTTCTTAGGGGTACCTCGTCCGTATCTGTCAGAACTGGACAGCAACAACAAGGGCAATATGAACAACCTGACCATGTTGGTCAGCAACAAGGGCCAGTGCTACCTCAAGAGACTATCCAAGAAGAAGTGATAGTGGAACCAGCAGCTGGACCGCAGTATCCGGAGGTTCCGACACCGCCAATAGTTCTACCTACCCCTGTGGAAGTGGACACATCGGCCCTTCTGGAGATCATAAGAGGGATGATGGCTACTCAGCAACATTAGATGTTAGCCCAGCAGGGCATACACGTACAGTTGCAAGAGCAGAACGTATTACTCAACCAAGGGTTGCAGACGGCTTTGGAAAGAGGGGTGAGGACAGATTCAGGAACATTAACCAGATTTTGTAAGTACAACCCCCGTCGTTTCGAGGGCACGGAAGATGCCATCTCAGCAGATACATGGCTTAAGGATATTGAGGCTATTCTGACAGCAGCCAAGGTGCCAGCGGAAGAACTTGTGGATCAAGTGAAGTTGTTACTTCAGGATCTCGCTCTTGATTGGTGGGAATAAGAGGAAGTGGGCATCAGACGTCCTGTTACTTGGGACGATTTTACTGCAAGATTCAAGACGAAGTACTATGGGGTTGTGGCACAGTTTGAGCTACAACAGAAGTTTATCAGCCTCAAACAGGCTGGCAAGACAGTAGATGCTTATGCTGCAGAGTTCTGCAGATTGAGTAGGTTCGCCCTGGAGATGGTAGCAACAAAGAGCCAGAGGGCTATGAGATTTCAGCCAGGGTTTAATCTTGAGCTCTCGTAATTGATAGAAGGGCACAACTACCAGACTTTCGATAAGGTATTGACGGCAACCCGAAGGTATGATATCACCATTCAGAGGATTGCAGCCAGGACTGGGGGCCAGAAGAGATCCCACAGCCAGATTGAAGGAGGAGGGGGAGTAGCGCCCCGAACAACAGTACCGTCCCTTGGCGTTCGCATTCATGATGTGGTAATGCGAGGGCCAGCACCACCACCCAGGCAGCAGCAACAGCAACAGAGGAAGAACCAGCAACCCCCAGCGGGCTGTACTTATTGTGGGAAGGTAGGACACACTAGGGATGTGTGTCGGACATTGAACGGGCAGTATTTGATATATGGAAGTCCAGATCATCGGGTTACCACCTGTCCTATGAATTCGAGGTCAGGAGGACCAGTACAACAATTTCCTGCTCTGCCAGCACCAGGGGCAAGCCAGTATCGAGGACCAGCGGTGGCAGTAAGACCGTTGGCACAGCGCCCGTTCATGACACATGCTCAGATGTTTCGACAGCAGGGACCGCTGATGCAGCAACAGTACAGACCACCCCAGCATCACCAAGGTAGGGGCCAGCAGCAACACCAGACTAGGCCGCAACATGGGAACCAACAAGGAGGTCGAGGGCAGGCATTCACTCTGTCCTTGGAAGAGGCACTGGCATCGGGAGATGTTGTGGCAGGTAACATTCTCGTCCCCTCATATCCCGCAGTAGCATTGTTTGATTCGGGAGCATCATACTCATTTATATATGCACAATTTGCGACACGATTAGGAATGGAGTTTGATGCATTGCCAGGAAGGTTGAATATACTCATTGGTAATGGGCTCGTAGGAGTTAGTAGGATTATTCTAGCATGTAGCATTGTAGTTTGCGGGCATTCTTTACCTGCCCGGTTGATAGAATTTTTTGTTAGAAATTTTGACGTTATCTTAGGCATGGACTGGCTGAAATATAGTCATACGACAATAGATTGTCGTAGAGGGAGTGTATCTTTTGATTTTTCAGGCATGAAGAGGTTCACCTTAGTCAGATCAGAGGCAACTCAACACGAGTAGGGAGTAGTAACGACAATGGAAGAAGTTCAAGTTCCGAAGGTAGTTGAAGAGTTTTTAGACGTATTTCCTGAAGAACTTCCAGGTCTACCACCGGTTAGAGATATTGAGTTTAGTATAGAATTGGCACCTGGAACTAAACCGATATCAGATCGAGTTTACAGAATGGCAGATTCATAGCAGGCCAAGGTATATCAGCACATAGAGGAACTGAATACGAAGAAGTTTATTCAAGCTAGTATATCACCATGGACAGCACCATTGGTACTTGTGGGGAAGAAGGATGGGTCATCCAGATTGTGCATTGACTACAGAAAGCTCAACACGGCAACAGTAAAGAACAAGTACCCACTACCAAGGATCGACGACTTGTTTGATCAGTTGAGCAGATCTAGAGTTTTCTCCAAGATAGATCTTCGTTCAGGGTATCATCAAGTGAGGGTTCGGAAGGAGGATATTCTCAAGACAGCATTCAGGTTGAAGTATGGGCATTATGAATTCTTGGTAATGTCGTTTGGTTTGACCAATGCTCCAGCAATATTTATGGATTTGATGAACCACATCTTTATGCCATACTTAGGTCAATTTGTCGTTGTGTTTCTTGACGACATTCTCGTATACTCTGCTAGTGAAGAGGAGCATGAAGACCAACTCCGGAAAGTGTTGCAGGTTCTGAGAGAGAACTAGTTGTATGCCAAGCTCAGCAAGTATGAGTTCTGGATGGATCATATTTCATTCTTGGGTCACATCATATCAGGAGCTGGAGTAGCAGTAGATCGCAAGAAGGTAGAAGCAGTAGAAAGTTGGCCAGTACCCAAGACCATAGCTGATGTACGGAGTTTTTTAGGATTGGCAGGATATTATAGAAGGTTCGTATCAGACTTTGCAAGACTTTCAGCACCCATGACCCGCTTGACACAGAAGGACGTACCATTCGTCTGGTCGACAGAATGCCAGGCATCATTTGAGAATTTAAAACAAAAGTTGATATTAGCGCCTATTTTTACATTGCCAGTTGGATCCGGAGGTTTTACTGTATATTATGATGCGTCAGGAAAAGGACTTGGGTGCGTCCTCATACAACATGGGAAGGTGATAGCGTATGCATCTAGGCAGCTTCGGAACCACGAGAAGAATTATCCAACTCATGATTTAGAGTTGGCGGCAGTAGTATTTGCTTTGAAGCTATGGAGGCATTACTTATATGGTGATCGAGTAGACATGTACACAGGACATAAAAGTCTGAAGTACATCTTTGCTCAGAAGGAACTGAACATGAGGTAGAGGAGATGGTTGGAGTTGATCAAGGATTACGACGTGGAGCTTCAGTATCATCCAGACAAGGCTAATGTAGTAGCAGATGCTCTTAGCAGGAGAGGCGGTACATTTATGTTGACAACACAGAAGCGTATCTTAGAAGACCTTCAGAAGATGGGCATCGAAGTTATACTTCCTAGTGATGTAGGAATTCTGGCGAGTCTACAAGTTCAATCCGACTTAGTAAACAAGATCAAGGCAGCTCAGGCATAGGACCCAAGGATTCAGAAGCTTAGGGCAGAATGTGAGTCAGGACTCAGAAAGGAGATGCAAATCCATGAAGATGGTACACTTAGGTTTAGATCACGTCTATGTGTGCCTAGTAGAGATATCAGACAGGAGGTTATGACAGAAGCTCACAGTTCTCAGTATTCTATACACCCTGGAGGGACCAAGATATACCAAGATATCAAGCAGCACTTCTGGCAGAACGGAATAAAGAGAGAGATAGCTAGATTCATTTCATATTGCTTGATATGCCAACAAGTGAAGACAGAACAGCAGAGGCCAGCTGGATTATTGCAACCGCTTTCTATTCCAGAATGGAAGTGGGAACACATCACAATAGACTTTGTGACCGGTTTACCGAGATTGCCAAGTGGAAAAGATGCTATTTGGGTGATAGTAGATCAGCTTACAAAGGTGGCACACTTTCTTCCTTTCAGAGTAGGGCAATCTACAGAAAAGTTGGCAGAATTGTATATACAACAGATAGTCAGGCAGCATGGAGTCCCTGTCAGTATTATATCAGACAGATATACCTATTTTATATCACATTTCTGGAAGAGCTTACATCATATTCTGGGTACCAAGTTAAGATTTAGCACAACTTACCATCCACAGACGGACGGGCAATGAGAAAGAACAATTCAGACTTTAGAAGATATATTGCAAGCTTGTACTCTGGATTTTAGAGGATCTTGGGAGAAGCACCTGCACTTAGTCGAGTTCTCATACAACAACAGTTATCAAGCCAGTATCCAGATGGCACCATTTGAAGCACTATATGGTAAGAAGTGTAGGTCGCCACTAACATGGAATGATATCGGGGAGAGAAAGATGCTAGGCCCAGAAATAATTGTTCAGACAGTTGAAGTGGTTAAGGGAATTAGAGAGCGACTTCGAGTTGCGCAGGATCGGCATCGTCATTGGACGGACCAGCATTGTAGGCCGCTAGAGTTTTCTGTTGGGGACCACGTGTTCTTGCGGAACTCACCTACCCGTGGGGTCATTAGATTTGGCGTTCGCGAGAAGTTGAGTCCACGATACGTGGACCCATTTGCTATCCTTGTTAGGATAGGCGATGTTGCTTATCGTTTATCCCTTCCACTTTTGTTATGGGAAGTGCATGACGTGTTTCATGTATCTCAGTTGCGAAGGTATGTATTGGACCCAAGCAATATCCTTGATCGTTCAAGGTATCGTCAATGAGCCCTTGCTGGTACATTGTGATCATTTGTTGCACCATATGTTCAGACGCTACCAGAAAAGAATTGGGTGGCGTTTATCCAAGAAAAATAAGAAGACACTCAAAAGGGTGCAACCAAGGCTGGTTCGTGTTATGCAGTCTCCGTCACAACAATCTTCGTCTGTAGCAGAGGCAGAGTCCAGCAATGACGATGAGACCGAAGGCAACCCGATATGACAAACAAATTCGGGAATGGTCTGAAGAAGAGATGAGGCACCGACATTGGACTCCTCCATGTGGCGCATCTCCTTCCGCATCCACTTTTGACTCATGGGATGGATGGTGGGAGGTGGTATACAAGACCCCACAGAGGGACACCTCGCCAGGCGAAAGTGATCCTTCACCAGCCCACAATAATTAAAGGGCTGCGTGTATTATTCGATCTTATCTGTAATACACTGGAAGGATGAGCTGTCCTTTCTTTTTTGGAAAGATATCACATCAACCTTATCTTTTCCAAAAGAAAGGAATAACTTTAATAAAGTTACTTTATTAAAGTTAGAATTGATCCGGTTAGGATGAACAGGCTAAGCCAGTGGTAGTACCGACCTCTCCCTATAAATAAGAGTGATGTTTGTAAGTGAGGGGCAACAAAAATTGTAATCTTTTCTTTAGTTCACTTGTGTGCTCTTTTGTTTTCTGCTTGCTTTATGTACTCGGCTATCTGGTATCAGAGCCAAGTTTCAATAAAATTCTACTCGTATTCATTGTAAGCATTCTCTCTTCTTAAATTTCTTTTTATGGTAGCTTAAGTTTTTGTTCTTGAGTATAAAGTTGTGATAGGCATTCAGATTATTCTAACAAAAATAAAGCTTAGATCTGTGTACAAGCACTTACGTATGGTGTAGGAAATGAACCAATACTGTGCTCAAATTTTGTGAAGCGGTAACTTAGGCTTGTGGTCATTTTTTGTTGAGGCCAAATCCTGCCAGAAAGCTATGGTAGTTCTTTGATTGTTATCGAAGAACGTAGGGGAGCTATGTCCAGCCGCAGAATTATGGGTCGAAACAAGCAAGAGCGGAGACCTAAGAATATTTCTGTTAGGAACTGGTACAACCAGGACTTGGAAAAGAACGACAAGGGGTCTTGGGACTTATTTAAGGGGTGCTACAGGGCTATTCAGTCCAACTGTGGGGTTATATCATAGTTTGTTGTAGTGTCTATCAAGTCTTCGGGGTACACTCTGACAGCCTGCGTGTATGAGTGATGTTCTCAAAATTTTATGTCATTTAGTCGGTTATGCTAGATTCACCTACCTTGTGCAGACATATTTACTTTACATTTATTATCACTGCTTGACACTTGGCTCGTATATTATGTACCTTGTTGCGTCCCTCTGAGGACCTGGTTTCTCTTTTACGCTTAGGTGAGGAGGACTACTCGGAGATTTACGGATCCGAGATTGATTCAGGAGCAGGACCAACATCGGAGGACGAGGTTCTCCCGGTGTCACGCCCCAGTCCCAAAATATGCGGGATCGAGCCATGTGGCATTGGCCAGCTATGTATTTAACTAAACTCTAGTCCGACTCGAATAAGTATAAGTTGTTTAAATTGGTGTAACTATCTCTATATCACTCTGTATCTCAATCCATATAACATAAGCATAAAGAAAAAGAAATATTAATACTAGTCTGCAGTCCAATAATCATACTTGCCCGAGTAGACTCGAGAGGAAAGAGTATATAAATACTACGCAATCAAGTAGGTATGAAATATAGAAACATATATACTACCGAAAAGTAAATACCTGCAATAAAATTGGTGCTCAGCAACAATCCAACAAAGAGCTCTGCAAACCTACTCAGTCATCCTAGAAGGAAACCAGGTCCTCAGAAGGATGCAACAAGATACATAATATACAAGCCACTATGAAACAATGTATGAAAATTATGGGGGTGTTCTAAAAACTGTGTAAATACAATTAAAACAACTTTCGATGAATGGGGCTCTCCGAACATGAGATCCTCTCGCAGTGGGGCTCGTCCGAGCCGTCGACTGTCAAAATCAATATATACCAATAGCAGTCACTCCGTCTAGTGACTGCCCTTCCCACCCAATGTATCTAGAACGGGTCGAATCCTCGACACACAATCTCCAGTGCGAGGTCTAATATGTCATAATGAAATAATCTAGCATGAACTACACCACCGTATGTCATGGCCACACTGATGATCAATCGAATGCGGTGGTACGTTGTTTTACTTAACAAAATGCCTAAAAATTGGCTTTTGAAAGAAAACTAGAAAAAGTACAGAAAGTACAAATTATTCTGGGAAGTATTGCTATGGAAGTCTGATCTGAGAGAGATCACTTTGTTCCGTGGACCATATGATGATGATGAAGAAAACTGCTTGAAGAAGACGAACAATCGGAAGAACTAAGTCACCGGAAAGGTATCGAGCAACGACACTAATGGCACAGTCGAATGCTTTCTTGCTTTGCTTCACCCTGTTCTTGAGAAAAAGTTGAAAAAATGCTTCTGGGAATATCACTCTCAGAATCTCCTCTCCTGTCTCTATTGATCTCTTGATGTTGGCTATGTGAAAAATAAGTCTATTTATAGACTTGACCCTTTGTGCGTAAAAAGCAACAAAATTGGGTCTCTACGCGAGTAACTGTCACCCACGATGTAAATCATCCTCTACGCTCGGTGACACGTGTCCCATATAGAGTTTTGATCTCTGCACATGGTGACACGTGTCCCACTATTTCAACAAAATGGGAAGAGCACGTACACACGTTCCTCGATAAGTGTGGCATGAAAGCCACGTAAGCAAACCACGTTCTCATGTAGTCAGGAAAACTCGAGCGTAAAAATGACCCAAAACATACTCCCTGCGTAAAGTAGCAAACTGGCGTAAAATAGCCCAAAATAAGCTTCCAGCGTAAAGTGGCTAAAAATAGCCTTGAGCGTAAAGTTAGCTCAACTAAACTTTACGCACACAATAGCCTTGAGCGTAAAAGCTCGAAATAGCTATCGTGCGTAAAAAAAGCTATTTTCTGGGCATAATGTTAGCCCATCTGCACACTAAACGACAATATTGGGTTTAGTGTAAATCTAATCCTCTCGGCTTCTGTGCAATCCTGCTATCAGAAAATCATTATGTCAGATCAAATCACTCGCATTAAATGCGGCCTGACAGTCAGTCCCCGGCGTAAAAGTGGAGGATAACTCTCGCATAAAAGCTTCTCGCGTAGAGAATAGCATGCGTAGAGAGTAGCTCGCGTAGAGTCTGAGTTTGACGTAATTTGAATTGTGTAAAGCTCTCAACTTCTTTGACTTGGTCTTTGAAGTACTTTTTACGCTCCTACAAGACCCCCTTCAAAGTTTTCAAATTATTTTTAAAATTTGAAATAGTTTGAACAGAAGCGTAAAATTTGGGATTTCAACAGTCAGCGTAGAAATCGGGATATCCAACGGTCATTCGCGTAAAAGTTGGGATATCCAACAGTCAGCGTAAAAATCAGAAATTTGAACCGATTCAAAATTCTCTATAAATAGGGCTGTTCGAATAGAGATAGAACTTTACTTTGTCTTTCGTAATCCCGATCTCTCTTTGCTCCTTTTTTCGTCTTTTTCTTTCACTTTAAATCGATGGCCCCCAAGAAGACCGCCGCCGGCAGCAAGGGCAAGAAGCCCGTCGTCGATTCATCATCGACCGACCGTGCGAAAACCCCTGTCCCATCATCAATGACGCCTCAACAGAGCAACCCCGCCGTAGCTCCGACAATGAAGGATAAAAATACTGAACTTCAGCCGCGAGATCGTCGGAGAAGAACACCCTATTTTTTTATTTCACGCCCACGTTATGCGTGTCAGCGTAGAAACTGAGATAATTAAATACGCCCACATTATACGTGTTAGCGTAAAATTAAGAACATACGCCCACGTTTATACGTGTCAGCGTAAAATTAAGAAAATACGCCCACGTCTATATGTGCCAGCGTAAATTTCAAAATACGCTCACATCAATATGTGCTAGCGTAAAAGTTATAATACGCTCACGTTAACACATGCCAGCGTAAAGATCGAAATACGCTCATGTCAACACATGCCAGCGTAAAATTAATAATATGCTCACATTAATATGTGCCAGCATAAGAATTAAAATACGCTCACGTCAACACGTGCCAGCGTAAAATTAAGATACGCTCATGTCAACACATGCTAGCGTAAAATTCATAATACGCTCACATCAATATGTGCCATCATTAGAATTAAAATACGCTCACGTCAATACGTGCTAGCGTAAGAATTAATATACGCTCACGTCAACACGTGCCAGCGTAAAATTAAGATACGCTCATGTTAATATGCGCCAGCATAAGAATTAAAATACGCTCACGTCAACACGTGCCAGCGTAAAATTAAGATACGCTCATGTCAACACATGCCAGCTTAAAAATTCATAAGTGAAAAGACTTTGTGTGAAACAAAGAACCTTTTCACTTTAAAAGTTTTTATCAACTTTAATAAGCGTAAAACTTGTATAGTCAAAGTCTTTTTATGCATAAAACTCAGACCAAATCATCTGCCTAAAAATTTCAAATTAGATTTTTACTAACTTAATTTTTCTTTTTCTTTTGGCAGAGGATTTGCAAATTCACCCACTTGCAGAAGTATTTGGCTCATCAGCTGGTATGGTGGGCTCAAATTATTTGGAGAACCTGTCCCACGTTGAGTTCCTCAGCCGAATCCGGAATATCCTGCAGAGATGGCACAACTGATAGCTGTACAAGGGGACAGGATGTTGCTGTCTATGATAAATAGAGAAGTATTGACATCACTAGATGGTCAACAATTTGCAAAGCCAGCTTTCCTATTCGGGATGCGATAGACTTCAAATCGCAAACACACCACAAGAAGGAGTCTTGGGTGTTGAAGTTTGGAGATAGAGCCATGTACCACCCTGACATGGATAGAGATTATCCATTGTCTGTATTTATCCATGCCATCCATTCCCGAAAGATGTTATGGAACCTGACTCCTAGCAGTCATGGTAGACCAGGAAGGATCATCTTCAAGAGGGATAGAGCAAATGACATGGGTTACCACACCAGCACTCCCAGTAGTGGAGTTGTCCCCTTCACTGGTCTCTTGCCAGGATTTACTCCAAGTGAGGATTCTGCTCTGATTCAACCAGTGCAGACCCAAATATTCATAAATAAGTTGATAAGGGCTACAGTGTTATATCCACAAGCCAACCCCAGACTACGAGGGTGGCTAACTCCATTTAACCAAAACTGGATTCAGATCAGTGTCTGGATTATGAGGAACTTCCAGACGGAGCTAAAGGACATTGGCCTGTATGAAGCAGTGGCCTCCACCAGTCAGGGTATACCACAGAACAGCAATTTGTTCATGGCTCTGATGGAAATATATATTAGTTCCACAGGAACTTTTGCGACCCCAAAAGGCAAAATGGGTCTCGCACTCCACGAGATGCAATTCATCTCCAAGTTGCCAATGGGGGAAGCCCCATATGAAGAATATATTCCCTCCAACTGGGAGCTAGCAGAGATAAGGAAGAAAAATCCTCAACTGGTTGAGGTATACGAAGAGCTGATGTGCCACTACATGATTTGCACTACTATGCATGAGAGTGGATCTCATTTGGCGTACATCAACAAGTTGACAACATATCTCTTTTATCACAAGGATAAGATATCCAAAGATGATAAAGAAAGATTTCAGGAGAACAAAGCTCCATCCATCAACACTGGCTCAACAATCCCTGCTGATAAAGTACGGGATATGATGATTGGCTACAAATTCCTGAATAAATATTTGTCCACCAAGACTAGGGAATTCTCTGCAGGAACTGAAGCCTTAAGTTTTCTCAGATATGGCAGCCAGAAGATCTCCAAGAAATCCTTGCTGGCAGGCTTTCTTTCTTTGTGGTTGAGAAGATAGGTTGTACAGGGAACCGGTACAGTTGATAGGATCCACCGAAACGTGCTATGGCCAGCGGTACATTTGGTGTTTAAAGCCAGAATCAACCTGCTGTCGGCAATGGTGTGCCGCATCAATGCAGGTTTGAGAACTGTTGGTGAGGAACTGATCAATAATGCTCCTTACCGGAATGTATTCCCTAGGGTAGAAATACCCTACACCTACTTAATGGGCTGGCTGTTGCATCACAATTACAATTTGTTGCCACCAGGCCTTGGAGATGATACAGAAGTCTTCCTCCAGAAGTTCAGCAAAGTCACATGGACTGCCACGACAGTAGCAGATACCAGAGCAGTATTGAACTATTCTTATTATGGTTGGAATTTCTTCTGTACCCGGCCACCAGTTCCAGCCGACTGCTTCGGCTTCAATTTGAAGATGAAGTTGAAGGAAGGGCTTTATTGTCAACTCCAGTTTTCAGATGGCTACAGTGCATCATACGTTCCCATTTGATATACAGAAATGAAGACGGCTGCGCATTTGAACCGTATCTGCCAAGCCGGTTCTCTTGCCAATTCGGATATGACCAACTTCATGTTGGCAATCCTTCTACCAGTTTCCGTCATTATGGAAAACTGATTGATGGTGCAAGGGACTGGAGATATTTTAGCACTGCCTGTACCGGTGCCAAATTTTGAATATCGACTGCTACCAGCACCACCGAGCTACGTATACTTCATACGTATGCTCATTTTTATGCTTCTATCCGTTCCTTTGCCCATGGCTACAACCTGAGAGGTAGTCTAAGATATCCCAAGGAGAAAATCTTGAAGAGCCAGTCAAGGTACCATCAGATGTACCTGACGAAACTGCTGTTCCAGATGCATATCTGGAAGTGATCCCAATAGGAATGGAGGAAAACGCTGCAGAGCCTATCATTATTGGCAAAACCCGCAAACGAAAACAAGGTGTAGCTGCAACTCTTCTAGAGAAGATCCCGAAAAAGAAGAAGAAGGCTACCACCAAAAGACCTTCTAGATCAAGAGCCACTACCCCGGAGAGTGAAACTCAGGTGGATGAGCCGCAACATGTTGCATCTTCTTCAGTTCACCCTGGAGAAGGGTCCTCGGCCTCCCAACTGCGTCAATGGAAGCGGTGACGGTCCTATCTCCGATACGTCTCAGCTCAGCACTTTACTTGACTTTGCCACAAAAAGCACAAGTTGTTGAGGATGTTGCTCCAGCACATACCGTTGATCAAGAGCCCATCCCATCCGATGAACCAGCTATTAATTTTGATGATGAGAATTGGGATGGGGATTATGATGCATACCTGGCATGTCCTACACCTACTCCAGGTAAATATAATTTATACAAAATCCATACAAAATCATGATTTTTTGTGTATTAACTTATTTTGTTTAATTTTTGTAGGTGTTATTATTGCATCAAAACCTGTGGCTCCTCCTCCTCCTCAAGAAGACATTCATGAAAAAAATGCAGAATCTGAGGAAGAGGAGTCTTCTTCCGAAGAAGAAGATATTCAAGAAGAATATCCTCAATCTATGGAGGTACAGCAAGAGCCCGAGGTGCAGGCTCAGCCAGAATTGTCCCTTCCTGCTAAGGACAAAGATAAAGAACAAACTGTAGTAGAACATACTGTAGATGATGAAGAGGCTACTGAGGAAAGAGTAGACTTCAATGAAGAATCAGTTGTAAAAGGACTCATTACAACTGACATACTTGAAGAATCTGCAGAGCCGATTGCTGAAGAAGGTGATGAAGGCATAATCAAATCATCAATTGAAGCTAGGGACATTGAAATAGCATCCTCTGCTATTGCTACTGCTTCAGAAAAGGTTCTTGAAGAGACAATGCCCGAACCAGAATCAGCTGCCATAACCACCACTCCATCCGTACCAATCACCGCCACAGAAACTCACATAGTTTCGACTCCAGAACCGGCTGGAGTAACAAATGGTGAAAATACTATTCCTGAAGCTCCTAGGGATCAGTTGGCCATAGTAGCAACGACAACAACAGCCTCATCTCAGTCTGCTACTAAGGCAACAATATCTGCGCCTAGTCTTCAGAAAAGAGATCTGATAGACCTCGCTGCAACTCCAAGCTCAAGTACAGAAGTGAATCTCTTAGTTGAGATTCATACTGATACTTTTTACAAGACTCTGGCGGCTTTAATAAAAATGGTCCTGAATAAGGGCCTCAGTTATGAAAGTCTGAAGGCGGCGATTGCTCTTACTATTAGAAATGTCGCCATGTTTAATGATACGGCGAGAGCGGCGGCATTGGAGAAAGTCGTGGAGGGAATTGAACAGTCGATCAAAGAATATTTAAAGATATCAAGTGAAACCACTGAAAGTCTCATCTAAGAGGAGTACGATGCTTTATCAGCTGAGTATCTCGCTCGGAAAACAACTTTCAATGAAGCCCTCCATGACTACAGAATCAAGATAGCCAAAGAAAAGGCTTTTTTGACTGAAGCGAAGCCCCAACTGGAGATTCAAAGAGAGGCCTATGAAGCTTCAAATATAAGAATTCATCAACAGACTGATAGAATTCGCGAAGTTGAGGCTTAACTGGCTCGCTTAAAGGCGAAGAGGGAGCAGACGATCGCAGCTCGGGACCAGCAGCTAACTCAGAGCTCAATTTTGGAGGAACAAGTCTTTGGAGCAGAGGCTACCATCAAAACCCTTGACGATGCCAAGGATAAGATGATAGCCTCTTTTGCTGGATTTTCTTACATCTATACTCCTGAAGCTCGATGTTCCGTATCTACTAAGAATGTATTGAGCTCCCGTGAAAAACGTCTAGCGGAGCTACAAAAGCTTCTTGAAGATGTCTCTGCTCCGCCTTAGGCAAAAATAAAGAATTTTTTGTAACCTTCTATCTTTTCATTCTGTAATGTTTACAAAAATGAATAAAATATTTGCTTTGTGGTTCTATTATTTACTTTGTCATTAAATAATAGGTATGAGATAGAAAACACTTATCAGAGGTAATATGGACATGACAAGTTTTCTAAACTCAATAAATTATATCTATCCAGAGGTAATATGGACATGATAGATAATGAATCTCGTTTTCTGTTTAGAGTATATGATACTATCAGAGGTAATATGAACATGACAGATCGCAACAAATCAAAGAAAAATAGATTAATATCTATTCAGAGGCTAAAAGGACATGATAGATAGAAAAAGAAGTAGACTTAATATTTATTCAGAGGTCATGAGAACATGATAAATAATAAATATCTTTCTTTTTATTTTTTAGCTGGTAAGACAGAAGATTAAAATTTTCTTTTAAGAAGACAAATGATCAGCTTAACCAAACATTGGTAGCTGGGGAATAAAGAAGAAATTTAAACATAATATTTTTTCAAGAATTTGCCATTGATCGGCATCATAAGCAAATCACCATTAGGTTTAGACAACCTATAGGCACCATTGGAGAATACTGACTCGATTACATAGGGACCTTTCCATTTTGCTTGGAATTTCCCTTTGCTCTTATGAGTCATCACCATCGGTCTTCGAACAGCTAGAACTAGCTCACCGACTTTAAATACCCTATCTTTAACTTTACAATTGAAATTTTGAGATATGCGGGCTTGATAAAGCTCAATGTGCTGTTGCGCTTGAAGACGCTTTTCGTCCAATCCTTCAAGTTCTTGAAGTCTCAACCGATCATTATTCTCTGTAGTTAGCTCATTAGCAATGGCTATTCTAAGAGATGGAATCTGAATTTCCAGTAGAAGAACAGCCTCACATCCGTAAATCGGTAAAAATGGTGTAAAACCAGTAGGAGTTCGGACTGTTGTTCGATAAGCCCATAAACATTCTCCAAGTTTCTCGTTCCAATCACGTTTATTAGAAGAGACAAACTTTTTGGAAGTTTAATGATTGTCTTGTTGAAAGCTTCGGCGAAACCATTAGCAGCTGGATTATAGGCAGTAGAAGCCAGATTTTGGATTCGATTCTTGTCACAGAATCGATAAAATGCATGACTGGCAAATTGTGGTCTATTGTCATGAATTATCCTTCGGGGAATCCCAAAGCGATAAATAACATGGTATTTAATGAAGCTTACTATATTTGATGTTTTTACTTCAACAAGAGGAATAGCTTCCGCCCATTTAGAGAAATAATCAGTTATAGCCAATATAAACCGATGTCCTTTGACAGAAGGAGGATTAATCGGACCAATAATATCCATGTCCCAGGCTTCGAAGGGCCAGGAAGCTACTGTAGGATGTAGGAACTCAGATGGTTGGTGAATAAAATCAGCATAATTCTGACATACTTTACACTGTCTGGCATAATCTACAGCGTCTGCTATCATGGATGGCCAATAATATTCCATTCTTCGAATATGGTCCTGTAATTTTGGACCCGGTTGATGGGCACCACAGACACCATCATGAGCTTCATAAAGCGTTTGCTTAGCTTCATCTTCAGAGAGACAACGTAGCAAAAGTCCGTCATATGACCGACGATATAACATATATAAGGAAGAATCATAGTAGAATCGAAATGATCGTCTCTTGATTGATGCAGCTTCTTTTGGATCTTCAGGTAAAATCCCATGAACCGTATAGTCAATGAATGAACTTCTCCAATCCCTTTGTTGAGAACTTGATTTTGTAGTATAACTATGCTCGATATGCAAATTATTCTTGACACAGAATAAGTCTCGATCCAACAAAGTTATGGTATTTTGTCTTCTAATTGGAACAGCTAAGTCTGCGGCTAAGCTAGCAAGAGCATCAGCTTCCAAGTTTTGAGAACGTGGTACGAATTCAATGAAGAATCCTTTAAAAGAAAGGACCAATTCGATTACCACTTGATGATAAGGGATGAGGTCAGGATTTCTAACATCATATGTCCCTCTGACCTGATTAACAATTAGTTAAGAATCTCCATAAGCTTCCAGGAACTCGATGTCCAATTGTTTTGCTAATTGGAGACCAATCAACAAAGCATTATATTCTGCCACATTGTTGGAGCATGGCTCATTAAGAGAATAAGCACGATATAAGACCATTTTGTCGGAAGAGACCAGGACGATGCCTACTCCAGAGATAATATTGCCTTTAGGTCCAACCCATGATGCTCCATCAAAATATAATTGCCAAATGTCATCCTTCAAAGTCATGTTGCAATCCACAACTTCATCTGTAATATCCTCATATAGCTTCGATGTTTCAGGTATAGGATGAGCTGCTAAGAAATCAGCTAATGCTTGGACCTTCACTGATTTTTGAGGTACATAGACCATATCATAAGGAGTGAGCAACATCGTCCAGGTGGCTAACCTGAAATTAAGAATGCTCGATTTTTTCATCAATATCCAAATAGGATTTATTCTGGAGATGACATGAATAGTCTGTCCTGACACATAATGTCGTGTCTTTTGAACAACAAAAACTAAGGCCAGACATTCTTTTTCCATAAGAGTATACCTATGTTCAGCTCCGACCATCATTCGGCTAACATAATAAATTGTATGTTCATGACCCATATCACTTTTCTGTGCAAGAAGAGCACCAAGGGAATGATCTAAGGCTCGAACACATAGCAAAAATGGTCTTTCCACAACTGGGGGTACCAAAACAGGTGGATTTGTAAGGTATTGTTTGATGTCATTAAAGGCTTTCTGACATGCTTTATCCCAGACAAGCGATACACCTTTCTTTAATAAACGGGAGAAAGGTTGACATCTCCCAGAAAGATTGAATATAAATCTCCTGATATAAGCAATATGACCTTGGAAACCACGAAGTTCTTTTAGATTACGTGGAGGACGTATTTCAAGAATCGCTTTAATTTTGTCAGGATCAACATGGATATCCTGAGAAGTGATGACAAATCCTAAAAACTTGCCACTAGAAACCCCTAAGAAAGACTTAGTAGGATTCATCTTTAGTTGATGTTGGCACATCAACTCAAATACTGTCTTTAAGTCTTGAATATGATCATCTTTTGATCTACTCTTTACAACAATATCATCTACATAACATTCAACTATTTTCCGTAGATGTTCTTGAAAGATGCTGCTTATGGCCCGTTGATACATAGCACCGGCATTTTTCAGTCCGAATGGCATAACCGTATAGCAGTAAACTCCGAGGGGTGTATGAAAAGCAGTATGCTTTTCCTCTCCTGGATACATCTTAATTTGATTATGTCCTGAAAATTCGTCCATGAAAGACATGCGTTCAAAACCACATGTGTTTTCTATCATGACATCGATAATTGGAAGTAAAAATTTGTCCTTTGGACAAGCTGCATTAAGATCCCAAAAATCTATGCAAACTTAGACTTTTTCATTCTTCTTCATAACAGGAACAATGTTGGCAACCCAATCTGGGTGTTGTTCTTCACGAACAAAGCCACATGTGATAAGCTTTTTGACTTCTGCTTCAATTGCGTCCATCATATCTGGTCGAAAATGCTGCTGTTGTTGTTTCACAGGCTTGGCATTAGGAAGAATATTGAGTTTATGAGTAGCTAATTTAGGATCTAGACCCGACATATCCTCATAACTCCATGCAAAGATATCGATATATTCTTTAATCAGTTGTATCAACTCTTCCTTTTCATCTTCGGAGAGGTTTTTACTGATGAATATCGATTTAGATATAGTTCCGTCTCCGACATCAATCTGGACAATTTCATCCTCTGTAGGTGGCTGTCGTTGTTCAAAATGAAGCTCCCATTGAGTGTCCATTTATTGTGCCCAAGGGTCATTCTCAAATGGTTCTGATTCACCATCAGTTTGAACCATGTTAACTGAGAATATACACTCAGATTCATCATTATAGTCTCCCTCAGAATATGAGGATTGTAAAAAATTGGAAGAATATTCTTCTTCCATATCTTCCTTACACATGTGGGTTGTATCCGATTCGATGAATTAGATTTCTTTTGAATCCAAAGATTGTGAAGAACTAGAAGAAAATTTTTCTTGTATATCCTCGTTAAACATGTGGGATAGATCGTATCCCAACCCATGACGAGTTTTCTGGTAAAACGGATCACCTCATAACAGTAACCGCCCACCCTTGGCTTGATTGAGACCTTGCATAGTCTTCAAATCATATCCCATATTCTGGATAATCTTAAGAGATTGTTGACTATATTTGTCAATTCGGATTCTTCCTTTATCTTTATCTCGAAGATCATCTGTCTGAATAACAGAAATATTTTTAGCCAGACCAAACACAATTTGGTGCTTATTTTTTTATCAGACGGAATCACGAAATAAGATTCTTCGTGACGTCTATAAGTTACACAAGCTTGTGATGAAGCAGCTACAGGAAGAAAATATAGAAAAGATGTTAGGAAACTTTGAGCATAAGGTCCAACATCAACATGAGGAGGAAAGGAATTTTCCTTTTGGTCAATGTACAAGGTTTTTTTTGTATTTATGTTATTTTTATGACGACTTTGATCATCGAAAGATAAAGTCATTCTTTCAATAAATTTGACAGCCATATACTCCAAAAGAAAATCTTCATTGATAATAGAAAGTACAGAATGATCAATATTTATATCATTTACAAATTGACTACTATGCTTCGGATTGATCATTAACGGACCGTCATCCATCTTCTGTGTAGATTTGCTAAGGTTGATGATTAGTGGAGGTTCTGGATCATTCGTACGAGAAGACATCCCTTGACCTTGATCATAAGGGGTTGAACTTGGCTCTTAACTGGAATCTTCACAGCTTCCTCAGATGAAGTCCGAGTTCTTTCTTTAACCTTGATCACCAAACGTTCATCATTGACAAGTTAGGGTTGGATTCGGCCTTTAGCTTTAATCTTCAAAGGTTGCTCTTCCGGAGGATCTTCATTGACAGATTGATCTTCGGCAGGTGATCGATCTTCGGCTATATCTGATATCTCCTTCACATGCTCCTGTTTGTAGAGCATTGAGTCAGAAAAATATACTTCAACACCCTTAAAGGGATTGATATATGCAAATTTGGTCTTTACGACACCTTGAGGATCCATGTACTTGAAGCATTGGTGGAGAGTTGAAGGCACAATGATATGCTCATGTATCCACGGTCTTCCAAGGAGGATATTGTAAGATACATCTGAGTTGATAACATAAAAAGTCGCCATAGTTCGAAGATCACCAATTTGAATCTTCAGACGAATCTTTTCCAGTGGTTTACTCTTTCCAGAGTTAAAACCAACTATTGTGGTACTAGTGTAAACCAAATCACTAGTAGGGATCCTCAAGGGTCGTAGCATTCTCTGAAGAATAATGCTAATAGAAGACCTAGGATCAATATAAATCCTGTTAATTTTAGTGGATTCAATATACCCTGTATAGCACAGGGGTCTGTCATGCTTGTTATGTTTCAGCAGCATATCTTTTTGTGTGAAGGTAATATTAGGAATTGCCTCCATCATACTATGACATTGTGGGCATGACACTGGTATATTGTTAGGACTCTTGAGTTGAGCTAAGCATGAATCAGCTTGCAGCAAAGCTTCACTCAGAGTTTTACAACTTTCTTTGGAAAGGCGAAGCAGCTCAAATATCAAAAGTCTAGCCGGAGTATTAGCTAACTGGGCTAGAATGTCAAATTTGTAGGGTTTTATTACTACCCTTTAATTGGAAACAGATTTCAATGGGACGTCGAAACGTACTATTTTATGTTTTCCCTTTTCAACCACAGATGGTTTAGCAGGAACATGAGATGATTGAGCTGAAACTGTTTCAGCAACGTCTTTCGCTTCTTTGGAAGATCCCTCATAATCTTTGTGGTATTCTTTTCCAGATCTCGTACTAGCAAAAGTTTCTTCTTTGGACTCATGTGAATGAAGTACCATATTGTGATTTACTCTTCTTTTCCTTAGTCTTTTTCTTCGAAGATTTTTATGAGGATCTTCAAAACCCAATCCGAGAGTAGATTTCTGACTTTGAAGTTGTAAAGGAAGTCGCATTCCTTTATCATAATTCAAGCCTTTCGCCTTTTGAAAGTCATAGCCCATCTTTTTCATGAGATGGACTGATTGCTGACTATACAAATGAGTAGGTAGCAGACTTTCAATGGATGGTTTAACAGAGGAAGCAACAGAAGTCTCTGTAACCACAGGAAAAGAAAGAATACTCGGGACAGAAGAAAAAATCCGTGTAGGAGCTTTTTCATAAGCAGCAAAGACCTGTTGTGCCCTGTATAAGGGAACAATATTCATCGCTAACCATTGCCAATGAGTAAGCTTGAGTTTGGTAGGAGGAGCCAAACTTGGAGGGCATATATTCAAACCCCTCAGTCTATCCTCCAAAGGAATGTCACCCCATAAATGATCCAAATCATCATGGTCTAGGGTTAAAACATGAGAAATCATGTTGCAGGTTTTGACTTTTTTTACCTTTTTTGGATTTTGAAGTTTTACCTTCATCCTCCATTTCAGGCACTAAATCAGGGTGTACCCATATGATTTCACCATTTTTTTAGTGTAAGAGGCAAAAGTCCTTCATTTTGCTCTCTGGCAGACAGGATATTCATAATCTTCATCGTCGCCTTTGGAATTGGGACAATTCTATCTAGGACTTACTGTGGAGAAAAACCTCCAAATTGAAGAGAAATCATATTGGTTGTGACCGTATGCTCATCGTTAGTTAAAGTGATGGCATTGACATTAGCTCCTGGATTTTCTTCTTCAAGATATAGCAAGCCTTGGTAGGATGATTAATGTATCTGTGATAGATACAATACTTGGTATTGTCGGTCAGATTCACCTTATTACGCCTTTTCGGCTCTGGAATATGGAGTTTGCCACTCTTTACCAGACATTGGAATATCCCTGGGATATCACTGTCATCGAAAGAGTATTATTTTTTTGGCTTGGAAGACTCCTGATTATTTGACATTGTTTTGGGTTTTGAAAGGTTAACCACTAAGGTTTCCTTTCCTTTCCCATTACGATTGTCGGAATTATTATTTGAAGAGTTTTTTTTCCCTTTGTCTTCTGAAGCGAAGATCATCGTGTGCTCACGAGCCAACCTACCATTGGTCTCGGCTGAAACTGCTGCTATGATAAACGAGGCCCAATCTGTGAATTGAAAACCCGTGAAGACAACAATAGATGGTCGCAGATTCATTTTGCACGTATCGATTAATGCTGAATCTGGCATGCCTGGAGGCATTTTTAAAGTGGCCTGTCGGAAGCATTCTATAAACGTCCAAGTATCTTCTTTCTCCTTTTGCTTGATTTCTATTAGGGAGGACATATTCATGTCTATTCCTCCCTCATAGAATCGGGAGAGAAACATTGCTTTAAATTCGTCAAAAGACGAAATACAATTGTCGGGTAGACTACGATACCAGTCGTAAGCTGAACCTGTCAAACACCCGATGAAAACTCGGGTAAAAAGAGCATCATTCTTCTACAAATGTACAGTCATAATATCAAAGTAATTGATATATTGACTAGGAGATGCCTTTCCATCAAATAACACCATGGATTATGGTTTGAACTTTGAAGGAAAGTGCACATTATTCCAATGAGGAGGATAAGGTTGCTTAATCTCTAACCTCTGGAGCTGATCCTTATGCTTCAAAACTTCAAACTGTACTTTTAGCTCTCGTACTGCTTGAATAGCTTCACTGGTTTGAGGAAGCACATTTGATTGATTTGTTGTTGGATGTACCGTAACCCCCACCGGAGGTGGTACATCTTCTGGAATGATAGGATCTGGAGATGCAGAATTTTGATTGATAGCAGGCTCCTGACTAAGATTATTCAAGGGTATATCAACCCCTTGACTATCTTGAGTTTGTGCTGCTACCTGTACCGGAGTTATCACTGCTGGCTGAACGATATGCTGAGTCATTATTATTTGATGCATACTTTGCATCATAGCAAGTATGTCCTTCAGTGACTGCTCAACTGCAGAGAGACGTTGTTCTGTATTAGTAGTTGACGTCTCCGGTTCGTCTCCGATAGCATAAGATTCAACCTCCCTTGAAGATACAGAGGGATTGGTGTAGAAGTATGAATCAACGCTATCAGTTTCAGACTCTAAAGACTGGGTACCCCCAGCTTCTGTGTCAGAAGTCTGTAACTGTCTTTGACTTCTCAATTGAGTATTCTGATATACTCATTCGAAACTATCAAGAAGTCGATTGAACTGTTGTTGACCAGGAGTCTGGGACGAATTGCATCTTGGACGTCGTCCCCTGTTGGTATGAGATGCCATATTAACTGAGGCATATGACAGCTCCTGTTCTTGATCATCAATTGATTGATGCACATTGTAGCCTAATCGATCAAAAAACAGACCGTTTAGAAGCCGAACAACAACACTTGATTACAATCTGGTGACACTCACAATGGTGATCTTCTTTGGGGAGTGTCACAGGAGATTTTCTGTCTTTACGCTTTTGTACAAGTAACTCGCATAAATCAGAAGGAGTAGAGGGAGTAGTCTTCTTTATTATATTTGGGACAGAGAGTTGTTTAATCCCTTGTGTATAAAAAAGATTACTGGCTGTATTAGCAGAACCAAACTGGGCATTTTTATGCGTCTGGAGTTGCATGCGTAAATCCTGAGATTTTTGTGCATAGAGGACTCCATCAGCGTTACGCATAATTTACAGGTTTGGTACCTTACGTAAAGCAGTGTAGGAAGGTTATTGGTGGACAACCGAAGTTTTATCAACAATAGAATTCATGTTTTTACGCTGTATGCGTGTAGGTAAATTTATTTTAGATGCAGAGGCATCATTATGAATTTTATCTTCTCTGTCTCCGACAGGAGACTTACCTTTACTTGTAGAGCGTAAAACATGAGTATCTGCCATATCACAGACGAGAGATTTTCCTTTATGCATGGATCACAAAGCTTGGGTGTCTACCACGTCACAGACGGAAAACTGGTTTTTATGCACATAGCGTAAAGTTTGAGTGTCTACCACGTCACAGACGGGAGACTAGTTTTTACACACAGAGCGTAAAATTTGATTGTCTACCACGTTACAGACGGGAGACTGGTTTTTACGCACAGAGCGTAAAGTTTGATTTTTACGCCCAGAGCGTAAAACCTGATTTTTTTCGCGCATAGCGTAAAACTTGATAGTCTGCCACGTCACAGACGGGAGACTAGTTTTTACGCCCACGGCACATCACTGAAGTAGAGACTACCTCGTCACCGACGGGTGTCTTTACAACAGGAGTAGGAAGGATGCCTTTGCTTTCAGAGACAGCAGAAAGATTCGAGGATGGTTTGGACTTAGGAATCCAAAATTTTCATTCCTTCCGCGATTTCTGAACATTGGAGCAGCGAGTTTTACCCCTAGTTCGGAGCATTTTTTCGTAGGCAGTCTGGTCGAAGTGTACAACCAGAGTCTTCTTTGTCGATCCGATCGACACATCATCATATTGAGCAATTGCCTTCTCGTCAGAGGAGAAGGTCGTCCCCAACAGAGTCGCCATTTTGTTTCACTTAACAAAATGCCTAAAAATTGGCTTTTGAAAGAAAACTAGAAAAAGTACAGAAAGTACAAATTGTTCTGGGAAGTATTGCTATGGAAGTCTGATCTGAGAACGATCACTTTGTTCCGTGGACCATATGATGATGATGAAGAAAACTGCTTGAAGAAGACGAACAATCGGAAGAACTAAGTCACCAAAAAGGTATCGAGCAACGGCACTGATGGCACAGTCGAATGCTTTCTGACTTTGCTTCACCCTGTTCTTGAGAAAAAGTTGAAGAAATACTTCTGGGAATATCACTCTCAGAATTTCCTCTCCTGTCTCTATTGATCTCTTGATGTTGTCTATGTGAAAAATAAGTCTATTTATAGACTTGACCCTTTGTGCTTAAAAAACAACAAAATTGGGTCTCTACGCGAGTAACTGTCACCCACGATGTAAATCATCCTCTACGCTCGGTGACACGTGTCCCATATAGAGTTTTGATCTCTACGCATGGTGACACGTGTCCCACTATTTCAACAAAATGGAGAGAGCACGTACACACGTTCCTCGATAAATGTGGCATGAAAGTCACGTAAGCAAACCACGTTCTCATGTAGTCAGGAAAACTCGGGCGTAAAAATGACCCAAAACATACTCCCTGCGTAAAGTAGCAAACTGGCATAAAATAGCCTAAAATAAGCTTCCAGCGTAAAGTGGCTAAAAATAGCCTTGAGCGTAAAGTGTCACACTCACTTTTCAATTTCAATGGTATTTTAGTAATTGTTATTTATTTCAATTTTTATGATTTTTATTTGAATTTTTATCTATTTATTAATTAGATTGATTGCAGTGTGATTTGATTGATTGTAGACTGGTGACTTAGTAGTTTGACCTTAGTCAATCTTCACTAGAAACCTAATAATGTAATTAAACTCACATTTTGTTTTTAAAAAAAATTATTTAGATTTTAATCTCTATATTTGGAGTGGTTTAGATGATTTTAGTCATTTTTAGCCATTTTGGCCATTTTGGGATTTTTCTGAATATGTTGACTCTTGATTGTGCTAGCAACTGGTTTAACCTTAGTGGGCATGTATAGGGGCCTAACCATGCATTAGAATGGTTATTTTTATTTTTAGAATTTATTTTAGGCATTAGATTATTTTAAGGCTTTTAATTGATTTATTTTAGCCTTTTTGTATGTAGGCCTTTAAGCTTTTTGACTTGGACCCATTTCTAATTGAGAAGGAGTTGGCCCAAGTGAAACCCTAACCCCTAGAGACCCCCTTGGCCGTCCAACACAGTAGTACCCCCTCCTCTTTTCATCATTTGTGAAATTTTGAGCTTCCACAAAGAAACCCTAAAAGATCCATCTCTCAAAAACTCAAAATTCCTTCATCCGGAGTCCGTTTCTTCCCAAACGAACTCTGTTGTGCTCGTCAAGGAGAGAAGGATCTGCTGGTGCATTTCTGGAGTGAAGACGGAGGTTTTTGCTAGAGGAAAATCGGCCGACACGACAATCGAGGAGCCCCGATCATTGAGTTTTGACACTCAATAGGTAAATCCTAATCTACCATTGTAAATCTGGTTTTTTTTCCTTCATTTTTGCATCCATATAGGTGCCCTAGTCTTGCCCACGAAATTTGGTGGGATTTCGTCTCCGTTTGATGGAGGTATCGGACACGTGTCGGTCATTTACGGCAAGTGTTCGACGAAATGCCGCTTAGGATAGAAAGTTGTTGTTTTTCGATTCTGACTTCATCGATGTTTAGATAATATGATTTTGATAAACTTTCGTGAAGATGGATTTGGGTTTGACATCGTTTCAGCGACGTTTCGGACAACGGACGTACGTGTACGAATTCCGTGCACGAGGACGTGCGTGCCCTGCTGTCCGTGTGTGAATGCACAGAGCATATTTTTATGTGAAAATTTGTGAGCACGTGGGGGCAACCTCTGCCCTCATGATCGTAAAATTTCACGACTTTTTGTTGAGCGAGCGCGGAGAAATCGCGCGTGCACCGCTCAGTCACTGTGCATTCAGCCTGTCATTTTTGTCGCGGAGACGGACTTCATGTGCTCACACGACGCAGCGAAGGCCCATTCCAGGACCCGAAACATGTTGACCTAGACCTAGCCGACCCGTAGGACGAACCCCAAGTCACGGCGTGGCCCGACGAGGGAGCAGCGAGGCCGGAACCACGCGCACGAGGGTGCGCGGGCACGCGCAGCAGGCCGCACGGGTACGGGGGATACGTGCACTGCTTCGGACAATGTGTCACCGTGTCATCGTGTCCTAGACCTACCTAGGACCCCCCCAGCTATGTGCACAAGCACGTGGCGTTTCTTTGCGTGTGCGGCGCTCAAACGAGCGAGAACGCACGTGTACCATACGGTATCGGAAAATTTTGATACGCGTTCTGTGGACACAACACGGATATGTTTTCGAACCCGAGAGTATACGAACACATCACGTGGGTCGAGACCAATGTGTATGCCGTGTTTCGCGGGTTCATTTGGTGTATTTTGCATTTTGGGTCGTTGGGTGAGTTTGGATCGTTTTCTTTAATTTCGATTTTTAGTTGATATGTGATATTTTGATTTCCAGCGTCTTAGCTTCTAAAATCTGAGTTTACAGGACTTATATGAGATTTCAAATATGTGGGAACCAACTTTTGGCTTTGTTTCACAATTTTCCATCATTTATGTGTATATGTGCTTTCTATATATAGCTTTATGCATATATTTAACTATATATATATATATGTATAACCCCGTCGAAACCCATTCCTAACACATATACGTGCAGAAAGGGTCGAGGGGAAATTATTTCAGATTTTAGACTTTTTTAAGTATCTCGCATCATTGCGTATCTTTCCATTTAAGCTTTTGTATATATATATATATATATATATATATATATATATATATATATATATATATATATATATATATATATATATATATATAAAAGCTTATATATATATATATATATATATATATATATATATATATATATATATATATAAGCTTTTATATATATATATATATATATATATATATATATATATATATATATATATATATATATATATATATATATATATATATATATATATATATATATATATTGCTTCTTAAAAAAAAAATATATATATATATATATATATATATATATATATATATATATATATAGCTTCTTATTTTATATATATGTATATAATAGTATATTAATTTGGGTAATACCATGGGTATGTTTTACTGTTCTTAATCTCAGATTTACCCCATTTCAGTAAGCACCAGTACACACACACATCATCTTTTGTTAGAAATAGGGTTTGGTTGTATTGTATATACACATGTGTGTGTATATACCTATATGTATATAGGTTTTATGCTTGGAAACCCTCTTGGAATAGATTATAGTTGTGTATATAACTATAGGAGCCCTAGGACAGATTTGATTTGTCCTTTCGAGCTTAGTTTAGTCGAATTGGCCGACAAGTTGACCAAATTGGCAAAAGTCAATTTTGGGTCAAACTTGATCCAATTCAACTCAAACGAACTCCAAATGACCTAGAATTTTGTGTATGACCTAGAAATTAGTAGACGGACTAGTTGACCCAGGTTTGACCAAGTTTGAGCAGCGTTGACCATGTTTGACCAGAGTTGACCGAGGGTTGACTTTGACCAAAATGGACCTAGAAGCATGTAGTTATGTATTGTAGCTATTTCTTTTGATATTGTGGACTTGGTTGTGACATGTGTGTATTTTAAATAGGTTTATATTGCCCCAGTTTCGTTGCACCTCATCATCAGCAGTTCGATTTGCCAGGCGAGTACATTCTCTGATCTTTTCATACTTGTTTGGATATGTTCTCTTGTTATAGACTAGTATACTTGATGCTGACATGATGTTCACACGGATTAGTACCCTATGGATCTTTTCATGCGATGTTATCCCCTCGGATACATCGAGTATATTATGTTCATGTACTTTATTGTGTTCATCATGTACTCCATGTATTCATATTTATCCATGTACACTCATGTGTTATTCATGTACACTCATGACCATATGAGCTCCATGTATACAGTAGTTGTTATCCATGTGCAATAACATAACATGCATTGATCCTTGTGTATTGATTAGGGGCAGGGAGAGTGTAGTTGGTTATGTGATCATTATCCCCAGTAGGTATCCATGTGCACTTCATAGTTTATCCATGTGCAACCCAACCTGGTTACATAACCAACTCATGCTCTAAATCACGTAGATAGTTACCTTTCTCTATTTATCATATTTATATCTCATCTTGATAGTCTCTCTCTTGTTGATTTTCTTTATAGCGTTTCATGTATAGTTTTCTATAACTTGCTTTATATGTCCATTCATGATATAAACTGTTGTGAGAGATATGTGCTCGTTCCGTCCTGATTGGGCATATTGAAAATTTTACAGGTGATGATGAAGAGTTCTGCCCTACTTATTATGGCATTGGCTTAGATGACACTGGTGACATGGACCCTCAGGAGGATCCAACGGTCGCTGAGGATTTGCCTATAGTTTAGCTGAGACTTACTATTTTATTTTCTTTTTATTTGAGACATTATGAGTTGTACTTTGAGATTTTGTTTTGGTGGTTTACACCAAGACTTTTGTTATATCTGTGACTTTCTTGAGATTCTTTCTTCTATTCCATCTTAGTTGTTGTGATTGAGTTACTTATTATTTTATTCTCCATTCGGAGCATATCCTAGACTGTGTTAGATATTGTGACTCAGGACAGCGTTCTACCGCCGATACTGCGGCGTAGACTGGGCGTACTTCACTTCTTGTGCCTTTCACTGGGTGCGGGTCGTGACATAAAGTTAGCTCAAATAAACTTTACGCACACAACAGCCTTGAGCGTAAAAGCTCGAAATAGCTATCGTGCATAAAAGAAGCTGTTTTCTGGGCATAAAGTTAGCCCATCTGCACACTAAACGACAGTATTGGGTTTAGTGTAAATCTAATCCTCTAGATTTCCGTACAATCCTGTTGTCAGAAAATTATTCTGTCAGATCAAATCACTCGCATTAAATACAGCCTGACAGTCTGTCCCTGGCGTAAAAGTGGAGGATATCTCTCGCGTAAAAGCTTCTCGCGTAGAGAATAGCATGCGTAGAGAGTAGCTCGAGTAGAGTCTGAGTTTGACGTAATTTGAATTGCGTAAAGCTCTCAACTTCTTTGACTTGATCTTTGAAGTACTTTTTATGCTCCTATATACGTGTCATGTATCTATGTATCACATCTCCGTGTCTAAGCATGTGTCAAGGTCCAGCGAGATACTAATGTATCCGCTCTGCAGTACATGGGTAGTCTCTAATTGATTAGGCTAATCAAGTAACGACCAACATATCTCGTTTGGTTCAAGAAATTATATGACTTAATTTGTGATCTTTCTAGCCATCTAAGTGAATTGCAGGCAAGCATTGATAGACATAATAACGTAAACTACGCTAGAACATACCCACGGCAGAGCGTGCCGTTGTATGTGTGAGACTTACCATGTTCTTTCCTGTCAATTGTTATCATTTACTAGAATAATGTGTGTAAATGTATATGTGAAGGTCACTGACACCATAAGTCATCTGGGACATAGCTTTGTTAGACGGGACCCTTTCAACACAAGTAGCAAGCCCCACTGAAAGTTTTCGAATAACCCGTGCGAGTATCTAGTACAGCTATACCATGTTTCCCCTAGGCCGAATCGGTCCCGTGGCCCCGGGTGTCATTCGAAAAAACTTTACCTTGTGCACAAGTTGTCCATGACCGTGCTAGACTAAACTAGTTACTCAAGCATGGTCTATATTATGAGAACTTAACCATTTTCATCGTATCCCGCCTTGTCATGGCATCATTTTAATCAATGAGTCTATCTTTTGTTAAACATAGTTCTATATCATGAATAACATAGCCAGCATATAGCAGTTCTGTAGAATAAGCATTTGTGTTCGTGTATTTGCATCTAATATTTCATTCGTAACGATGTTATCGATTTATTGAAAAAACAAGAGGGTCAAGGAGGAGAAGGGTCAGCCACTCACCTTGGGTTGACTGAGGCGAGGGACCAGTTGGTTTGCGCTTAGACGGCGCCTATACGATCACCTGAAATCACATAACTAACTGGTCAGAACACTGTGCTATTGCATAAGTTTGATAGAAAATACGAAGTTTGAAGAACGCAAGCCATAAAAACCATCAAAAACATTCACAAAAAAGCATTCAGAAAACTAAAGCCAAAGTCAAAGCCAAAAAAGTAAGTACGACATGAAAAACAGAGCAACGGGAGGTCTCTTCCGATTCAGCCAAAGTGTCCATCCTCTAGGCGCAACATGAATATGGGACATGATTTCGAAGAAGTCATTCTATAACAAGGAAATGATCTTAATTCAATCTGTCCCGTTCAATTGATTCAATCGATCCTGATTTATTGGTTCCAACTAAATCGATAGCGACAATATTCCTTTATCGCGCACCCCGTGGATGGGAAACGGGACACGATGTAGAGACAGGATACTACATATTTTCAGACAGACTGAGTTGTCGCAGGACGAGTATCGAAACCCGCACCAGACACAGCCGGGACAAGAACAAACTCAGAGGCCACCAGAGGCGCAATAGCCACCACCACCACCACCTCCTCCACCTTCTCCGCAGATCCCATATATACCTTTTCCGTCACCAGGACAGCAGGTGGATGGCCAGCAGATGTATCAGATGTTCTATACCATGATGCAGGCCCAATAAAAAGTTCAGCAGCAGTCCCAGCAGTAGGCGCAACAGCGTCAGACAGATACTCTGAGGGAGAGCATTGTCACTGCATTGGAGCGGACGACGCCACAGGATCGACGGCCAGCGACGGGATCTATTAAATATTTTTGTCGTATGGTACCTCTCTCATTTTTCGGCACTGAGGAGCCTATTGAGGTTCATGCTTGGCTCACCAGCATTGAGCACCAGCTGGAGGCCGCCGAGCTTCCAAGGGAGAGATGGATGACAGCCGTCAGGATGTAGCTGACCGACAACACGCACCATTGGTGGGAGGCCGAGGAGCATCGGCTAAGATCTGATCAGATCACTTGGGTGGAGTTTTCCAGGCTCTTGAAGGAGATGTTTATTCCAGCCACTGCACGTGCGGAGTTACGAGACATGATTATGCATCTTGTTCATGGCAGTATGTTCGTAGAGGAATACAACACTGAGTTTCTTCGCATGAGCTGTTTTGCCTATTTTCTGATCGAGACTAAGGAGCAGAAGGCAGAGAAGTTCTACGACGGACTGAGTTTTGAGTTATAGAGGCTGATAGGATCAGTCGCTCCTACCTCTTATTCTACGATCCTGACAGCAACTCAATGTCAGGAGCGCATTAACAAGAGAGCGGCCAGCATGAAGCGCCCATATTCAACAGCACTACCAGATTGAGCATGACAGAGTGGACCGATGAAGTATCCTCAGATACACCATCCACATAGAGCGCACTAGCAACATCACCAGGACTCCCTACTTGCCATCACTCTGGCAAGGTAGGCCCTCGTGAAAGATTGTCGACATAAACTGGAACTGTTTGGTTTGTGGATCTGATCAGCACCAGTCCCAAAGTACACAGAGTGACGAGGAGCATCACCAATGGTTTACCGCCCAGCATTCTTGGCATCGAGACCGTTCCCGCAGCCACCTAGGCTATTCTTTCAGGGTCCGAGAGCGTTCCACGCAGGAGTTGGGGCGATGCGACCACCAACACCAGGAGGGTACCAGGAGAGACCACCTTTGGCACCACAGGCAGCCCGGTTCCAGCAGGTCCATTACTAGGCTGTAGCACAGGGACGTGGCCAGGCCTTTGCTATAACTTTAGAGGAGGCTGAGACATCCAGAGAGGTGATCGTAGGTACTATTTTAGTAGCTTCTTTACCAGAAGTAGCATTATTTGATTCTGGTGCCATGCATTCATTTATTGCTGCTAGTTTTGTGGCTACCTGTAGATTAGCAACTGCACCCCTTTCGACGATCATGAGTATTCTCATGAAAGGTGACATAGTACCCATTAGCGATACCAGTAGATCGTGTTCAGTCGTTGTTTATGGGCGAGAGATACGTACTCGATTAGCAACTGCATCACTTCCGACGATTATGAGGATTCTTACGGAATGTGGAATAGTACCCGTTAGCGATACCTATAGATTTTGTTCAGTCGTTGTTTGCGGGCGAGAGATACGTGCTCGATTCCTAGTCTTCTCTATGTCAGACTATAATGTTGTACGTGGTATAGATTGGTTGAGCCAGTACCATACGACCTTAGATTGTCGACATTAATGCGTTATATTTAGACCCCCAGGTCACCCTGAGTTTGAGTTTCTCCGAGGAGATAGAGAGCTTGGTGACCGTTCCACCCCTGGGGTGCACATTACATTGGAGGAATCAGCATACCCGCCGATCATATCGGAGTTTGAGGACGTATTTCCTGAGAAGCTTCCAGGACTGCCACCTAATAGAGAGATAGTTTTCTATCGAACTACTTCTGCGAGCGACACCAATTACTTCCCATGTGTACAGACTAGCACCAAAGGAGGCACATGAGCTGAAAATCCAGATAGATAAGCTTTTGGACAAGAATTTTATTCGGTTTAGTGCTTCTCCATGGAGAGACCCAGTCTTACTTGTATCGAAGAAGGACGGGTTTGTACGTTCGTGCATAGATTACATAGAATTGAATGCAGTGATAGTGAAGAACAAGTATCCCCTGCCACGTATAAATGATTTGTTTGACCAGTTGATCGGTGCCTGTGTGTTCTTGAAGATTGATTTCAGATATGGCAACCACCAGATTAAGGTTCGAAAGGGGAACATCCCGAGGATGACCTTTCGGACGAAATATGGGCACTATGAGTTCCTTATGATGCCGTTTGGTTTAACCAACGCGTCAGCCGTATTCATGAGACTGATGAACAAGGTTTTCCACCAGCACTTGTATAAGTTCGTAGTGGTATTTATTGATGATATTTTGGTGTACTCCAAGTGCCATAAGTAGCATGAAGAGCATCTCAAGATTGTGCTGGAGACATTGAGGAGGAAAAGACTATATGCCAAGCTCAGTAAGTGCGAGTTTTGTTTGAGCAAGGTATCTTTCCTTGGACACATAATTACTGGAGATGGATTAGCAGTTGATCGAGAGAAGATTGCTGCAGTTGAGACTTGGCCTACCCTTACATCAGTTACGGAGGTTAGGAGTTTCCTCTAACTTATCGGATACTACAGAAGGGTCGTGGAAAACTTCTCGAGGATTGCAGAGCCTATGACGCATTTGACACGTAAGGATCAGGAGTTCATCTGGACCGAGGAGTGCTAGGTTGCTTTTGATGAATTGAAGAAACATCTGACATTAGCACCTATCTTGACTCTTTCTACAGGATCTGGAGGCTTTTTGGTATACATTGATGTGTTTGGGACCGGATTAGGATGTGTTTGTGGCATATGCATCGAGACAGTTGAGGACCCATGAGAAAAACTATCTGACACATAATTTAGAGCTAGCTGTAATAATATTTGCACTGAAGCTATGGAGACACTACTTATATGGAGAGTGAGTCGAGATATTTACTGATCACAAGAACCTGAAGTACGTCTTCACTCAAAAGGAGCTGAGCATGAGACAAATACGTTGACTGGAGTTGATAAAGGATTTTGAGATAGAGTTGCAGTATCATCATGGCTAGACGAATGTCGTGACTGATGCCTTGAGCTAGAAACCTATGACATACTTCTTGATGACACAACGTCATTTGTTAGAGGATCTCTAGGAGTTGGAGAAGAGGTCGTATTGTCAGGTGTGGATGATCAATTAGCTACCCTTGGGGTACAGTCTTCATTGGTTGAGAGGATCAATGTCGCTTTATCTACAGATGCGAGATTCAAAAGACTCCGAGAGAGGACAGAGGCCGACATGTAGATAGGACTACGGATTCATGAGGATGGAACGTTGAGGTGTGGAGATCACCTATGCGTTCTGAGTGGCGAGATGTGCAAGAAGCTGATGACTGAGGCGCATAGCTTGATATACTATATTAATCCTGGAGGTACGAAGATGTACATGGATTTGAGGTAGCATTACTGGTGGCATGGGATGAAGAGATAGATCGCTCGATTTGTAGCGAGGTGTTTGGTCTTTCAACATGTCAAGGAAGAGCATCAAAGGTCTGCAGGACTATTACGGTCGCTTTTCATTCCTGGGTGGAAGTGGAAACACATTACTATGGACTTTGTAATGGGATCCCTGTAGAAGCATGGAAAATAATAAAGAAAGAGCCATACGGCCAGAAAACTCCATGCGGCTCAGAAGACCCATGTGCCTCAACGAGTCTATGCGGCTCTATGATCTCCATGCGGCTCAGAAGAAAAGACACGTGGCTTGCAAACAGTTTTCCCCTCCGCACTGTATTGCATTAATTGCTTGGACGACTGACCACTCTGACGAAGCGATAGGCCTGACATAAAGAGGTAATTATGACTCTGTCATAATGACAGATTCCTAGGAAATCAAAGAAAATCTCTAGCACATCCTCCCAAGATCCAGAAAATGCTACGCAGCTGAGACACGTGGACAACCATATGCGGCTCGAACGGAGACCCCCCTATGCGTCTCAGGCTGAAGTTGTCCTATATGGCCCAGATCGAGACAGCCCTATGCGGCTCAAACAGACGCAGCCCTATGCGGCTCACAAGGATCAGCCCTATGCGGCTCACAAGGATCATCTCCATGCGGCTCACTACCCATTATATGGTCCAGATTATCATGTGGTTCGATGATTTGGGGTCCACTCCCCAAGCTGCCCTGACATGTGGCCAGGCTTATGCGGCTCAAACTTTATGCGGCCTAATCCTTATGCGGCTCAGTGACTCCCAGGACACGTGTCATGAATCCAATCAATTTCCCAGATTTACCGCAATCAAAGAATGGGTCAAATCCCAATAATCTGGGACACGTGGCAGGAGAATGAATTAAATTTATTTATTCAGATTCGCACACATCAGCAGATCATCATCGTGGAGATTTATTCTAATCAGCATTAATTACTGATAGGATTTGGTGCAATCTATACTAAATGGCCCAGATCCTTTACACTCCAAATTAATGGCCCAGATTGATCGATCAACAGGCCGCCGCCACTTTGAGGGGCAATCATTGTGAACCCTAATGAGGTCCCTCCATTCTTATAAATAGCAGGGTGCCATTTCCTTACAGGAGATATACACACATACGTACACATACATACAGAAAGGAGCACTTTTCGAGATCAGAGAAAGCACCAGAATACTTGGAGAGAGAGAGCGGAGAGAGAGCAAAGAGAGCATTTCTTCAACGCCGAGCAATCTTCTGGAGCCAAGGCTGCATACCGATCGTCCAAGGAGTAAGGCAGAGCTGCCGTCGCTTTCCCAAGCCTCTATCGTCACCCCCCAGAATCTAAAATAAACAATTGTACTTAGACTGCTGTACCTAGGCTTTTGTCCCTAGGCTTTCTTTGTACAAGCGAGTTTGTAACGTGAAGTAAAAGTCCGGTCCTCCGATAATTGTTCTGCTCTTTTATATTTCATGGCAAACACGATGGCGACTCTATTGGGGACAAACTTCTCCACGGCTGAGGAGTTGGTGACACAATCAAATGCAGCCAAACTTGGCTCCACGCAACAGAAGATGGTCGTCCGTTTTGATCAACATGCGTTTGAAGAGATGCTCTCTGAAGGAAGTGCTGGTCCGATCCAGAAGCGAACCCAACACAAAGAAAGCTCTCTGCGAGTGGAGGCCAAAATTATTTGCTCCTCCACAAGCTCTGGACGGGGTACTCTCTGCTACCCAAGACGGCGAGGGCGATTCTCATACGGCTCCACTTCGAGCCGTAGAGAACTCTGCTGTCCCCAAGTCCGGCAGAGGAAAGCACTACGATGCTGGACTTGCAGGGACAAAGAACGACTCTATACGCCCCAAGAAGAAGCCGAGCACTCCTGTGGCCAAATCTGCCAACCACATGCAGGAGGCTCATGCGGGTGGATCTACCAGCCGCATGAAAAAAATCCATGCGGCCAGATCATCCAGCCGCATAAAGAAGACTCATGCGGCTGAGACTCCCAGCCGCATGAAGAAATCCTATACGGCTACGTCTGTCAGCCGCATACGGACCACCGATGACAGCCGCATGACGCCTACCCCATGCGGCTCTGTCTTCGACCGCCTCTCGTACGGTCCTGATCTCTTGTGCTCCCAAGAAGATATGTCTGACTCTCTCCAGTATCACTTATACTCTTCCTAGTATGTGCCCTTACGCACTAGAGCGAAAAAGTCTAAAGCAGCACGAGCCTGGCGAGTTCGGTCCGCTGATCTTACCTCTGACCATCCGAGCGTTCCGCATACTGTTATGCGGGCCTCGGATAGAAAGTTGTACAGAACCACTTGAGTCCAGCCCCTAGCGGCAGACGGACAGAGAGGTTCGCAAAAGTCTCCTAAAATCCCTGGAGCAAACATGGTCGGTCCAGACCCATCTGACTTGCGTGAGGCCGTCCTCCACAAATGCAAGAAAAGAGAAGATGCATCGGGGTGTAAAGAGTCCTCCCACGGACGTCACTGCACCCAAGTCATCGTCAACTGCTGCTGCAACAGCGCGACGGCGCGAGAAGACCGGCAGTCTGTCTTTCAAAGACTGCAACAGCCATCTTTAGAAGACGAGGCACTCCCCGTCGTCTCCTGCAACTCTGCTCGGAAAGTCCCTACCGATGGGAAGGGGAAGAAGACCAGCGCCCCTAGCCCAAAGATATCAACAACTATGAATAAAAGACTCTCGTCTAAACGGGTGCCTGCCACCGGAGTTTTTCAAGGTACCCGTTCCAAGACGAAATCTGCTACAGTGGAAAACTCGTCGTCCACACCACTGGGGGTTGCTGGGACTGGGGGTAGCACTCCTCCGAACCTCCACGACAACCCGATGTTCCAAAACGAGTCGGGGGAAACAACTCTTCCATCAGATGCAGCAAACCCCGACGTCCCCGAGGACGTCCACAATTTCCAAGACGAGACGAACTCAGAAACAGGGGTACTGTTCCTTCTGATTCCGAACCAGAGGAGAACATTCCCACATATCCCGATGACTTCTCACTACAGGGGTACGATTCGGAGGGCTCGTCCTCCACTGTTCCTTCCATCTCTCCTCATGTAAAGACGGTGTTCATGACGGACAGCAACCAAGGTGGTTCCCGTGATCGCCAATGCATCGACACTCTAGAGGCCATACTGTATGCCTTGGTCAAGTCTGTAGACGAGATCAAAGCGGCCCTTCTAACTCTCTAAGGAGGGTCGCCTGGCCAAACAAGTGCGGGTCCCGCGGTTAATGCGGACTCGAACTCAGCGGCACCGAACCCGGGCAACAGTCCTCCCGAAGTAACGGCCCCCACCGCTGTGGATGAGGCCTGCGAAGCGAGAAGAGAGGTCCAAGAGCTCCGAGCCATGTTCCACGCTCGAGAAAACTCTCAAGACCTCAGAATACGGCAACCATACCCTGCTGCATGGAGGAATGTTCCATTCCCACCAAGATATAAGCCGTTCAATATCAATCCTTATGATGGCAAGACCTCAGCAAGTCGGTACATCACTTACTTCGAGGTCACCACCGACCATCTGTCCCACGACGATGCCATTCTCACACAATTATTCATCGGGGCATTGGAAGGAGTCACCTTCGACTGGTATCGCAATTTGCCAGACAACTGCATCCACTCCTTCGTCGGCTTCAAGCGCATATTCTTGGAGAGATTCTACGAAGTAGGGCAGGACATCACCATGTCCACCCTCATGGACGTCGTCCAAGGGGAGAAAGAGCTGACAAGGAACTACATCGAGCGGTTCCGCCAAACCACCATGAAGTTGCCCTCTGGAAACCCGGATTCCTCCTTGATTGAAATTTGCCAAAAGAGACTGCTCCCAACAATCAGTCTCTGGATGGACGAAAGTCAATTCAAAGACTGGAAGACGTTTATCATTAGTGCCACAAGCGCCGAAGAACGATTGAAGAAGGCTCGCCAACTGGGATTGCACATCTCGGACGGAGAGAACAAGGGCAAGCGTCCCAACAACGACAATGGGGATAACCCCTCCAATAATCGAGACAGCAAGGGTAAGCAGGCTATGGTGGCCGATACAGTACAGAAACCTGAGCCAAAGCCAACAGACAAACAATGGCCGCAAATCACTTACTCCTTCGAAGATGGTCACGTCAAGCCCATCTTGGACATGCTCATACAAGGAGACAGAATTCAGCTTCCTCCACCAAGACGGGAACCGCGGCCGGCAGAGATGGAGAACCCAAAGTACTGCCATTATCATCGCTACGTCCACCATGATACACACGACTGCTACCAGCTAAAACGGTACATCCAAAATCTTATCGATTCGAACGCACTGGGTATCGATTTCGAAGAGGTAACCGTGGCAGCCCATATGGTGGCGGTACAATTCGGCAGCTTCTCCTCAACGGAAACTCAAGACGGTGTGGTCCCCATCCCTCTGGCGATAATGGAGATGGCTAATCTTCTACCTCCCCGAGATCAGGCTGCTGGTCTAGTGCCCCTCACCACATCACGAGGGGAGGTCATGTGGATCCATCCAGACTTGGTATCTGAAGTGACTCAGCCCACTCCATCTTTCGCCGGCAAGAAGAAAAGTGGAAAAGTCAGGACCTGCCACACAATCTCGACAGACATCGAAGAAGCTACAACCGTCGTCACGCAGTCTGGGGTACAATCCCAACCTGTGGTTGACAATCCAGCTGAAGATCATCAACCCACTACAACTGATGCTCCGGAACCGGCTCAGCCTCCGACGACCGACAAGCCTAGGACGAGGGAGACTCGCTTTAACAAATCCCTCCGAAAAGAGGTAGCACAAGGGCTGGAGAAGCCCTACAACTTCGACATCTTGGCACAATTGGCCAACACACCGGCCAAGTTGTCATTATACGAGCTCCTGAGACTCTCCAAGGATGTTCGTGCGGCTTTGAGCGATGCACTCCAAAATGTCGACGCATACCTGGCTCAAGTCAACCTCACGGAAGAAAACCCATCTGCAGATCTCCAAGATAGCGCCTACATGGAAGCGATGCCCAACATCGTCTTCACTCCGCAGGACATGCTCATCAAAACCAACCTGCATGATCGTCCGCTATACTACACTGGATACATCAGCGACATAAAGGTGGATCGGATGCACATCGATCCTGGCTTTTCCATAAGCATTATCCCGAAGGGCCTGCTACACCATCTCCGTATCCCAATGCATCGCCTGACACCTACAAGCACCGCCATCAGCGGTTTCAATTCGGGCAGGAGCTACCTAATTGGGAAGATTCGTCTGAAGTGTCAAATTGGCGATCTCCAATCAGAGGTCACCTGCTACGTCATAGATGCAGACACTTCATACAATATTCTCTTGGGACGCCCGTGGATACACGATTATATGATCGTGCCTTCCACACTGCATCAATGCTTCAAGTATGTCGACAAATACGGCTTCGTGAGGACAGAATTCGCTGATATCGATCCCTTCAAAGGGGTCGAATCCTACTACTCAAACTCCTGTCTGTACGAACAGTCGAAGAAGCATCTGGGTGAAGGAGATGTGCAAGCTCGTGCCGAGACAGCCACAGGATCAGAAGAACCTCTGACAATCCACCTCCAAGCTCGCAAACCGGGCAAGTCCGCACCCCTTACTGCCACTCTACGCAAGGACGCAATCAGCCTCTCGACACAAAAAGAGCCAATGATAATCCGGCTGCCAAGGTCCGGCCAAGTGCCAAGACCCACAACGGGGCCACTGCCAATCAGACTGCCGAGAGTCGGTCAGCCCCAAACGGAGAAGCTCAATCCCTCCGACAAGCCACTGACGATACGCCTTCCCAAGAAGGGTCGTCACCCCGACGCAAGGTCTGACACTTCTAGCGAACCAGCCACTCCCCGCCCCACATCGAGTAGCAAATTGGGGGTCGCTAGTCTGCCAACAACTACACGCTCTGCTCCATCAGCTGAACCTCTGACGATCAAGTTGCCCAGGTCGTCCTCTCAGTCTTCATTTATACAGGGGGTAGCCGAAGAGGAACTAGAGCTAGCCAAGTATGTAGCTGCCCACACTGATGTTCCCTCCGCAGATGATGTAATCCCCTAGAAAAGATACCTTACTTCATCAATAAAGGGCTATCTTTGAACTACCTCTAACTTAATAAGCTTTGTACAATGTATGCTATGGAACACGGTATAGGCACTCACCTACACATACAGGTGACAAATGTCTACACCGTGATCCAGCTTACTCTAGCAGAAGACACCTACCGCATAATCGAGGGAGGGGACCATCCAATCATCTTCGGCCGGAGGGACGATCAGTATCCCTTCACCGTAGAAGAAGTCGACCTTGGATCAGATGCCGGAAGACTGCCTCTATATCTTTATAGCCCCCAATCTAAATACCTTATGCAAAAATAGAGGTATGATCTGGAGATGACGCCAGGCTTGAACTACCGTACTGGACGACGATTACCTTTGAAGCCACCGGTCCCGGCTGGCACACCACGGGACTACTATAGCAAGACTCGATGTGGATTAGGGTATATTACACCCACGACGACCCCTGAGAGTTCAGATGAAGAATGTGACTGGCATTCACACTCAACCGAGTCACCAACTTCTGACTCAGATACCAGCATCGGAGATGTATTCAGACAAGTCTTGTCAGTCAACATGGCATTCGTCGACGCTTATGAAGAAGACGAAGACATCCCCGAAATCCTCGAGCTAGAGCCGTGGGCCCAGCAGTTGGATGCACAATGGGAAAAGCGGTTTGAACTGAGAGAGCCTCATACTGAAGATGAGGTTATACAGGTCAACCTCGACAGCGAGTCTTCTCCGAAACCAATCTTCGTCAGTAAGAGCCTAACAGACGAAGAGCGAGAATCACTGCTGGAACTTGTCAAAGAATATATTGATGTGTTCACCTGGAGCTATGAAGACATGTCGGGGTTAAATCCCGATATTGCTCTTCACAAACTAAACATTCGGCCGGATGCAAATCCAGTCAAGCAACAACAGCGACGCTTCCGCCCATGCATCATGGATGCGATCGAAACCGAAGTCAACAAACTAATAGCCAGCGGCTTCATCCATGAAGAATAACATCCAGACTGGGTCGCCAACATAGTACCGGTCTCAAGAAGAATAAGAAGATTCAAATCTGCATCGACTTCCGCAATCTGAACGAGGCATGTCCCAAAGATGAATTCCACCTCCCTATCACGGACATCATAATTGACAACACCTGCAGCTTCGAACGTATGTCATTCATGGATGGTTTCTTGGGGTACAACTAATCAAGATGTCTCCTGACGACGAAAAGCATATACCATTCCGAACACAGATTGGCACATACTGCTACACAGTCATGCCTTTCGTTTAAAGAATACTGGCGCCACATATCAAAGAGCCATGAGTATCATCTTCAGGGATCACTTGCGCAAGACTGTGGAGTGGTAAGTTGATGACATCGCCGTCAAGAGTCGCCATAAGGTAGACCATCTCCAGGATCTGAGGACGGTATTCGACCTGATGCGAGCACACAACCTGAAGATGAACCCACAAAATCCTTCTTGGGCGTATCCACGGAAAGTTCTTGGGTTTTATCATCACCGCCCAGGGTATCCATGTAGACCCTTAGAAGACGAAGGCAATCATGGAGATGGGTCCCCCAAGAAATCTCCGAGAACTCCGAGGCCTTCAAGGGAGGTTAGCTTACATTAGAAGGTTCATTTCTAACCTCTTCGGACGATGCCGACCATTCACCCACCTCATGAAGAAAGGCGTCTCGTTCGTATGGGACGAAAAATGTCAGCGGGCCTTCGACAACATCAAAGAATATTTGTCGAACCCTCCAGTCCTGGTGGCCCCGGTTGCTGGAAAACCATTTCTACTCTACGTACGAGCAATGGAGCACTCCCTCGGAGCTCTGCTAGCATAAAACAACGATGCAGGCCATGAACAAGCCATATATTACCTCAGCCGAATGATGATTGGGCCAGAGCACCGATACACCGCTGTGGAGAAGGAATGCCTTGCCCTAGTGTTCGCCATTCAAAAGACACGACACTATGTCACCGGACAAACGATACACGTGATCTTACGAGTCAACCCTCTCAGGGTCCTCATGACTAAACCAGGGGCACTCAGCTCTCGCCTCGCTACATGGGCAATATTGCTATCCCCCTATCATATGATCTTCGTCCCACAAAAGGCGGTCAAAGGTCAAGCCCTGGCAGACTTTTTGGCAGCCCACCCGGGCTCGGAGTCGTCCAGGATATATGAAGAAATCCCAGATGAGGTTGCCGATTCGCATGCAACCTCTCATGATGATATATGGCGAATGTCCTTCGACGGCGCTTCGAGAACTGGACCTAAGGACAATATCGTCGTCGGAGTCGGGGTGGTGCTGGTTTCTCCTACCGGATTGGTGATCAACCGTGCTTACTCCCTCACGGAACCCTGCTCTAACAATGTGGCCGAGTACAATGCTTTGGTCATTGGCCTCCAACTGACAAAGGAGCTGGGGGTAGAATACCTCGAAGCATACGGCGATTCACAGTTAATCGTCAATCAGATCCGGGGATCATACGAAGTCCGCCACGAAGACATGATCCCCTATCACCAAATAGCAATCAACATCATCTCATCGTTCGAGGGGTTCTTCATCGAGTACGTTCCCAGACTTCGAAATATCGAAGCCGATGCCTTAGCAGGCCTGGCCGCTTCCCTAGCAGTGCCAAATCATACTCATCAATCGGTAGACGTGATAGGCGACGAACTGGTCTGCCCCAAGAACAACGTTCAATTTATGGCGAGTTATTCCGCCCAGACGATCGATGATGTCCCAGATTGGAGACAACCATTCATTGACTTCGTCGTCTACGACATCCTGCCCGAGAACCCAAAGGAAGCCACTTCCATCAGAAGGCGTTCTCTCAGATTCTTCTTCGATACAGAGATAAAAATGCTGTATCGCCAAACCTATGACGGATTATTGCTTTTATGTCTGTCAAATGTAGAAGCCAAAGAAGCCATACGTGAAGCTCATGATGGTGTTTGTGGGGCCCATCAGCCTGGCCCTAAATTGCAAGATCGTCTTCGCCGAATGGGCTACTACTGGCCCACGATGGTAGCAGATGCGATAGACTATACGAGAAAACACAAAGCCTGCCAAGTCCACGCGGACTTCATTCACCAGCCATCTGAATTTTTACATCCGACAGTGGCGTCCTGGCCGTTCGAAGTATGGGGGATGGACATCATCGATCCGATTACTCCACCTTCCTCCCGTGGACATCGCTTCATACTTGCGATTACGGATTATTTCTCCAAATGGGCAGAAGCTGTCCCGTTTGCAGAAGTAAAGACTTCGAACGTGATCAGCTTCCTCAAGCATCACGTCATCTACCGCTTTGGACTGCCCCGGAGGATCATCCACGATAATGGTTCGCAGTTTGCAAGCCACGCCTTTTATCGGTTCTGTGACAAACATCGTATCCAGAATATTGCTTCAACATCGTACAACCCGACAATGAACGGGTTGGCAGAGGCATTCAACAAAATAATCATCAAACTCCTCAAGAAGTTTGTCTCTTCCAACAAACTCGACTGGAACGAGAAGCTCGGTAAATGTTTATGGGCGTACCGTACTACAGTTCGAACAGCTACCGGGAACACACCATTCTCCCTGGTATACGGGAGCGAGGCAGTTCTCCCATTGGAGACTCAAATACCCTCGCTCCGCGTTGCCCTCACTTATCAATTGACGATGGATGATAACTACCGACGCCGACTACAAGAGTTGGAGGCCTTAGATGAAAAGCACCTCCTGGCTCAGCAAATAATCGAGCTATACCAAGCACGCATCTCCGGAGCCTTCAACAAGAAGGTTAAAATCAGAACAATCCAAGTGGACGATCTCGTTCTGGCAGTCCGGAGGCCGATGGTCATGACTCACAAGACCGCCGGCAAGTTCCATCCAAAATGGGAAGGTCCGTTTATCATAGAGGCCGTATTCTCCAACGGTGCCTACCGCCTCGCCAAGCAAAACGGAGACTTACTCATGTTGCCCGTCAACGGCAAGTTCCTGAAGAAATATTATGTCTAAACACAATTTCTAGATTATTGAGTCATGTACCTGCTGGTGCCGCTGAACTCACATTCCAGATTATCGGGTCATGTACCCGCTGGTACCGCTGAACTCACCCTCACAATTTTCCAGATTTTTGAGTCACGTACCCGCTGGTACCGCTGAACTCACCCTCATAAATTTCAAGATTTTTGAGTCATGTACCCGCTGGTACCGCTGAACGCACGCTTACATTCTCTAGATTTTTGAGTCATGTACCCTCTCGTGCCGCTGAACTCACATCCACAACATCCCAGATTATCGAGTTATGTACCCGCTGGTGCAACTGAACTCATACTTTCACAATATTGAGTTATGTACCCGCTGGTGCCTCTGAACTCATATCCCGGTCACTCTTTCAGATAGTAAGTCATGTATGATCATACCTCTGAACTTTCTTCCTGGAAGAGATCCTCCCTCATGATCTAATACCCGCACTCCCAATGCACAAAAAGGGTAAAGCGATCCACAAATTACCAAAACGGCCATGTCCTCATTACCTCTGAGTCGTTTTATTTCTGCCAAAAATAAATCACCCCTTACATAGAACTTCCATGTTCTCATTACCTCTGAGTCGTTCTAGGTACCCTCCTTCATTGAGCCCACTCCTGTCATGTCCTCATTACCTCTGAATGGGAAGGCTCCGTCGAAGAAACCTTTATGCCTGACATGTCCTCATTACCTCTGAGCAAGTATGATGATTCCCTTTCGACTTATTATCTGTACCCACAACCGGAGTACGCCAAGGGTAATAGGTCCACAAATGTCCTCTGTTGACCACTAATGTCCTCTATTGACCACAAATGTCCTATGTTGACCACAAATATCATCCGTTGAGTCCACTCCTACCATGTCCTTATTACCTCTGAGTAGGAAGGCTCCACAGCAAAAAACCCCCATACTTGCCATGTCCTCATAACCTCTGAGTAAGTATGTTGGTCCCCCTTCACCCTATTATCCGTATCCTAAGTCATGGTACGCCAAGGATAATAGGCCCACAAATGTCCTCTACTAAGTCTCTTAGTACAGGCCCGCTATTCCTCATCATGCCCCGAGAGCCCAGCTGCTCCATGGCATTCTATATCCCGATACTGGGAACGTCCACGACCACCTTGCCGTTGGACTGTTCTAAGTACCCACAGTCAAACTTGTTACCTGTACCTAAAACCAAGGTATGCCATGGGTAACAGGTCCCCAAATAAGCCCCCTATGCGGGGAGAACATCACCACAATATCACAGGTACAACAAGCAACGCAAATGAAGGGTATAATGAAAAGTACTCTTTATTTGAAGGAAGAAAAAAGCATTACATGTTTTGGTACCACGTCCCTCTCACAAAAAGAAGAAAGGAAAAAAGAAAAACAGGAACAAAATAAGAAGAAAAGGTCATCTATAGCTCAGCATTACACAATTCCAAAAGACGATTCTTCACTAAGATGGCCTCCTGCTCGAGTCGCTGTTTAACTCGACACTCAGCCTCCCGGGATAACCGCTCTTCGTCATCCAAGCCCATGAACTCTTGCCAGTCATCTTCCAATTTCTTTAGAGCAACTTCCAGGTCAGTCGAAGCCCGATTGACTCTATCAGCCTCCTGAATAATCAACTCCTTATCAATACGGGCAGCCTCAAGTTCAGACTCCAAGAAAGTTAGCTTCCTCTGAAGCTCAAGGATCTGCTCTCGCGTGTCAGTGATCCCACGGGAGGCAGCCGCTTCCCGAGCCATGACATCTTCGCCCGTGTGACTCAATTGATCATATCGATTAGACAGATCGCGATGGTCCTTGAGTACGGTCGGCCTGGTTTTATCCCGAGCAGCCCTTGTCTTCTCTATAGTAGCAATGAGAGAACCACGCTTCCGATCTATAACAGCGGACAAATCAGCCTGTCGTAGCACCTGCAGCTGGGTCACCAGCTGTTCAGTCTCCAATAACTTCGCCTTCAGGAGTGCCGCCAGCCTCGCGCCACCAAGAAGAGTCTTAAGGATATCAATTTGACCCTAGGCGCATTGCCGGGACAAGACAAAAGAGGTCCCTCTTTCCACAGTAGCCGTTATTCCCCTCCTCAAATGACGATGAAAGCTGGCAACTACGTCCTGTAATGCGTCATCCAAGACCTCTGTAGAGGACGGCGTCAGAGGAAGAGTGGCTGGCAATATCAGAGGAGTGATGCTAGAGCTTGCTACCAGGGGGATGGAATCCGAGCAGAACGACGCACGGATAACTCTTCCTCCGCCACCCGAAGAGCCTCGATACTCGGTAGGACAGAGAGGTCGACCCTCGGAGCCACCCAAACAGAAGAGGATGAAAGGAACGTCGTCCCCTGCCCTGGCCGTCCCATCACTCGATTTTTTGAACTCAAGCCAACAGGAGGCCCCTCAAGACGAGCCAGAAGAGGAGGAAGTACATTCCTCTCCTCCGGTGCCCCTTCAATATAGTTCGTCTCAATAGTGTCCATCCTTAGCACCGGAGAGGTCGGACCTGTATGCCCAGAACAATGGTCAGTTGACGTGACCTGAAGGATGTGATGATAGAGCAGATAGGCCTCCTCACGGGATAAGATCCGGCTTATCTTACCAGGAGAGGAACATGGAGGCTGCAGCTCGTGCGTAGCTGACATGACCTCCTTACCCGAGTTAGATTCAGCGGGTTCTTCTATCCCAGTCACCCTGGAGGGAAGTACGACGCGATCAACGTCATCTTGATTAAATTCAGCAGTTTCAGGGACAGGTTCATTAAAATCCCCGTTATCCCGGGTTACCACATTGGCATCTTGAAACTCTTCTTCTTCTCTTAACACCTACAAGAAGGAAAGACGATGATTAAAATCGAAGCTAAAAGGAAAGAAGGAAGGAAGGGTCGGGAGTGGCTTGGTTACCTCTGATACGGGGTTAATTTCTTCTCTACTTTCTCTTATAGTCAGCTGACGATGTCTGGTCGCAACCAACTTTCGAGAACGAGAAATACCGCCAACAGAAGAAATTTGCCGGCTATATTTTGGAGTAGGGCCAGGCGCAACGGGTGACTGATCCCCCAACATCTCATTTGACAAAATAGGCGGCTGATCCACCTCTACGTCTGCCACTGGAAGGATAGAGTCATCTCTATCATGCTCGTTACCTTCATCATCCTCAGCAGCGGAATCCAAATCTGGCACTTCGACTCTAGTCTTTCTCTTCTTGGACCCTTGAGATCCTTCTTCTAGGTACCAACAATAAAACTGGCACCTGGGTTAAAATCGACTGGAGGTTTGTTCGCCATGATATGATACAAAGCTGCCATTTACAAGATCTCCACTGACGCCTTAATGGCAGGGACCGAGAAAATGGTACGGGTATGGAATGTATCATAGTATTGCCAAGCCGTGATACCATCAAGAAGGCTACCTTCAAAACCCAGACAGGAGTTGGGGTTGTCTAGACAAAGTTGGCTGTATCCAAACTGCCAGGCAAATCTGCTAGGCAGATAAGGCTCCAGAAAAGTAGTATTGCGGTTACGATACACCAGATGTGCGGGGCGGATGTTACGCGGCCACAGGAGCATCTGGCCGTCCAGAAGTTGAGGGGGCGCAATACCGTCAAGATGTACAGCCTCTATGTCCTTCGCAATAAAACGAGGAACGGATACAAAAATATGATACATATCTGCCCTCGCTAATGCCATCCGGCAAGCCCGTATGGTCTCACACTCCCAAGGCTCATCACGGTAATGAAAGATAAATACGTCATCATCAGTTACACCGTCTTCAGAGCCCGGTCTCATCAAAGATGGATAATGCATCAACAGCCACCCTATCAAATAGTGATAGGGCAACTCGGTCCGTTCAAAATCCTTTGTCACGTCGCGAGCGATGACCTTAGATGTGAAGGTACGAAGGCTACGATGTATGCTGCATACCATGGCCGGGAGGAGAGCTAGCCTGATTCGCAAAACTAACTTCATAGCCGAAAGGATGAAGTTACGACTGATTCTCTCGATAGAACCAGCCCCTCCAGAGACTACACAATTTTGCAGCCATATCATCAAAAATCCTGCCAGGAGCGCCTTCTCTGAAAGCTCTTGGGTATCCTGGTTAAAGTAACCAAAAGAGTCAGTCTTACTCCCGAATCTGTCGCTGGTGGTGGCCAACCTCTTAGCCGACGACACCAAGTCTTTAACCACCTCCCGGGATCGAGGGCGACGAGAGGTAACTCCACCTGAGGCATCCGTCGGAAAGATATAGTGCACCCAGTCCTTGGTGTGGGGAGCATTCCCTTCCGAGTTGCTATCCTTTCGGGCTATCTGATGATAGGTGCTATAGTGGCACAAAATCTCTTGGTAAAGAGCCACGAAGCCGGGATACCATCTTTCCAAATCTTTGAATTCCTTATTAGTGGGAGTATATGCTTCGAAAGCTTCGTCCCCCCAAGGAAGCTTGGAGACCGCGTGCATTTTATGGAGCGCAAGTCCCATTTTCCCTACGGGTGTATAGAAGGTTCTCGTACGGCAGTTATACATCTCCAGCAGAGACATGAACAACTTCTTGTTTATGGATAAGCCATGACTGGTGCCTCGAATAGCATGGTAAAGGCCAATCTCACACAAAAAGGCCTCATACTTCTGCAAGATCCACATAGACAGATTGGTCCACGAGAGAATAGGATGTATCTAGCTAGGAAGCATCAACCGGCCAACGGGGTAGGAGCCCTTCCGAGCAAGTTGATTTATGAAAGTATCGGCAGTAGAAAATGTGAAATTGGGGCCCGCCATATTCAAGAAAGTATCTGGGACCAATCCCGTTACAGAGCAGCTGGTATGCACCTTGCCGGCAGTCACTGACTTCAGACTATTGTTATAATGGATGTTTCCCACAAACATCCCACCTCGGGTAGGGGTTAAAGTCTCTTCCATCTTTCGGTCCAATGGGAGCATATTGAACCAAGATAAGGGAAGTGTCGCTCCATTTGGAGGATGCGGATCACCATCCCGTTAGAAACAAAACTCCAATTCTCTGACACCTCCAGAACATGACTGTTCTCTACAGTCAAGGCATCTCCAAAAAAGAACGCAGGCTTCAAATATTCCCCTTCGAATTTCCCGGAGTTCATCATGGCGTTAAGGAAATGAAAAGACTGGTTCTTAATGGCATTCAGTCTAGCCGGAGTTTCGTCATTCGGAAACTGATCTGCCATATGCTGAATAATATGGTCGTACCTATAACCCAGAGCAGCTTGGGCACTACCCACCAGGAGTTCTCCAGCAGCATTTACCGACAGATTTACTGAAAAGAAGACAGAGAAAGATAAGTTAAAAAGATGAATAAAAAAAAGAGATGATTGGGAGCTGCCAAGCCTCATGCGGCTCAAGAAAACACCCATGCGGTTCTCATTTAATAAAGCTTTATGCGGCTCCAAGCCTCATGCGGCTCAAGACTCAGAAGAACACTTATGCGGCTCCGTTCAGAGAAAGTCCATGCGGCTCAACGTTGCTTATGCGGCTTTGTCGGCAAAGCACGTATGCAAAAATAATGGCTATTCTTATGCGGCTCAGCCATGAGACGAACATGAAGCTCGCAAAAGCTCGTGCATAAAATATACAACGTAGCCATAGCAGTTAGGGTTCTTTAACTCATACAATGTCCTTACCAATGATGGGAGGATGAACGTCAGGATGAACATCGGGTATGACGACCGACGGAGGAACGGCCGCAGTTGAGGCAGAAGTAGTCTTCTTGCCTTTCGCCATTGCAATCGATAAAGAGGCCGCCTTCTTGCCCTTTGATGCCACGGTCTTCTTGGGAGCCATTAGTTATCGAAGAAGAAAAGGACGATCGAGATAGGGAGAATTTGAAGAAAAAAAGAAAATAAAGAAGCCCTTTCTCTCTCCAAACTCCTCTTATTTATAGGAGGATGAGAGAAGGAGGACATGTGGACTAGTAACCACCTCGTAAAAGGCGAAACAGACTCCTCGGGTTTCGTTCCCAAGATTCATCCAGGGCATAAAATCCTAAAAGAATTAATGAACCGGCCCTTGGGATTTCCTTCTAAAAGATGGCGCTGAAACAAACTAGGAGGCAATTAAAGACCTTCACACGTGGCAAGGAGCTATGCGGTTCGAAAGTCGTCGCTGCTAAGCTATACATGCAGCTGAAACAACCCCTGTGGTTCAAAAGTCTCTGCGGCTAAGCCATCCACGCGGCTGAAATAATTCTGCGGCTCGAAAGTTCATGCGGCTGAAACTTCCATGTGGCCGAGACATCTATACGGCTAGAAAGAGCTTCCACACGACCATGCTTCTTATTCAAAGTATTTCAATTTTGCCAAATTTAAAACTTTGAAGGGGTTCTTGTAGAAGCATGGAAAATAATAAAGAAAGAGCCATGCGGCCAGGAAACCCCATGAGACTCAGAAGACCCATGCGGCTCAACGAGTCTATACGGCTCTGTGATCTCCATGCGGCTCAGAAGAAAAGACACGTGGCTTGCAAACAGTTTTTCCCTCCGTACTGTATTGCATTAATTGCATGGACGGCTGACCACTCTGACGAAGCGACAGGCCTGACATAAAGAGGTAATTATGACTCTGTCATAATGACAGATTCCTAGGAAATCAAAGAAAATCTCTGGCACATCCTCCCAAGATCCAGAAAATGCCACGCAGCTGAGACACGTGGACAGCCATATGCGGCTCGAGCGGAGACCCTCCTATGCGGCTCAGGCTGAAGTTGTCCTATGCGGCCCAGATCGAGACAGCCCTATACGGCTCAAATAGACGCAGCCCTATGCGGCTCACATGGATCAGCCCTATGCGGCTCACAAGGATCATCTCCATGCGGCTCACTACCCATTGTATGGTCCAGATTATCATGTGGTTCGAAGATTTGGGGTCCACTCCCCAAGCTGCCCTGACACGTGGCCAGGCTTATGCGGCTCAAACTTTATGCGGCCCAATCCTTATGCGGCTCAGTGACTCCCAGGACACGTGTCATGAATCCAATCAATTTTCCAGATTTACCGCAATCAAAGATTGGGTCAAATTCTAATAATCTGGGACACGTGGCAGGAGAATGAATTAAATTTATTCATTCAGATTCGCAGACATCAGCAGATCATCATCGTGGAGATTTATTCTAATAAGCATTAATTACTGATAGAATTTGGTGCAATCTGCACTAAATGGCCCAGATCCATTACATTCCAAATTAATGGCCCAGATTGATCGATCAACAGGCCGCCGCCACTTTGAAGGGCAATCATTGTGAACCCTAATGAGGTCCTTTCATTCTTATAAATAGCAGGGTGCCATTCCCTTGCAGGAGATATACACACATACGCACACATACATACAGAAAGGAGCACTTTTCGAGATCAAAGAGAGCACCAGAATACTTGGAGAGAGAAAGAGCGGAGAGAGAGCAAAGAGAGCATTTCTTCAACGCCGAGCAATCTTCTGGAGCCAAGGCTGCATACTGATCGTCCAAGGAGTAAGACAGAGCTGCCGTCGCTTTCCCGAGCCTCTATCGTCACCCTCCAGAATCTAAAATAAACAATTGTACTTAGACTGCTGTACCTAGGCTTTCGTCCCTAGGCTTTCTTTGTACAAACGAGTTTGTAACGTAAAGTAAAAGTCCGGTCCTCCGATAATTGTTCTGCTCTTTTATATTTCATGGCAAACAATCCCGAGAAGCCCCAGCAAAAAAGACGCAATTTGGGTTATCGTGGACCGACTTATCAAGTTGGCTCATTTCTTACCCTTCAGAGTTGCGCAATCTACGAAAGTTCTGATTGATTTGTACATGAGGCAGATAGTGTGACTGCATGGAGTGCCAGTCAGTATTATGTCGGATCGAGATTCCATATTCATATCTCATTTTTGGAGGAGTATGCAGGAGAGTTTGGGAACTCGCCTCAAGTTCAACACCGCTTATCACTCGCAGACCGACGGTCAGTCAGAGCGCACCATCCAGATACTTGGGGATATGCTGAGAGCTTGCATGATAAATTTTAGAGGATCTTAAGAAGATCACATGCATTTGGTAAAATTTTCCTACAATAACAGCTACCAAGCAAGTATCCTGATGGCACCTTTTGAGGCATTGTATGGTAGGACGTGCACATCTCCAGTATATTGGAGTGACGTAGGAGAACGTAGATATTTGGTCCAGAGTTAGTGACCCAGACATTGGAGAAGATGAAGCAGATTTAGAGCCACCTCAGAGCAGTGCAGGATAGGCAAAAGCATTAGGCTGATACGTACCGCCGACCATTAGAGTTTAAGGAAGACGAACACGTATTTTGGAGGATATCACCAACTCGGGGGACTATTAGATTTGGAAGTAGAGGCAAGTTCAGTCGGAGGTACATCTGGTCCTTCGACATTCTGGAGTGAGTTGGTGAGGTGGTCTATCGTGGAGCAGCCTGTTGAGATTACAGTTATACCGCGTCTGTCTTATATGGAGCAGCCTGTTAAGATAGAAGCGGTACAACTGTAATCTCAACAGGCTGCTCCACAATAGGCCACCTCACCAACTCGCTCCAGAATGTCGAAGGGCCCGATGTACCTGGGACTCAACTTGTCTCTGCTCCCAAATCTAATAGTCCAACGAGTTGGTGATATTCTCAAAAATACGTGTTCGCCTTCCTTAAATTCTAATGATCGACGGTACGTATCAGCCCAATGCTTTTTCCTATCCTGTGCTGCTCTGAGGTGACTCTAAATCTGCTTCACGATCTCCACTGTCTGGATCACTAACTCTGGACCAAGTATCTGACGTTCTCCCACGTCACTCCAACATACTGGAGAACTGCACGTCCTACCGTACAAGGCCTCAAAAGGTGCCATCTGGATGCTTACTTGGTAGCTGTTATTGTAGAAGAATTCTACTAAGTATAGGTGATCTTCCTAAGACCTCCAAAATCTATCATGCACGCTTTCAGCATATCCTCAAGTATCTGGATGGTGCGCTCTGCCTGACCGTCAGTCTGTGGGTGATAAACGATGCTGATGCTGACCTTGAGGCGAGTTCCCAAACTCTCCTACATACTCCTCCAAAAATGAGATGTAAATTAGAATCTCGATCCGACACAATACTAACTGGCACTCCATGCAGTCGTACTATCTGCCTCATGTACAAATCAGCCAGAACCTCCGTGGATTGCCCAACTCTGAAGGGCAAGAAATGAGCCGACTTGGTGAGTCGGTCCACGATAACCCAAACTATGTCCTTTCCGCTGGGGCTTCTCAAAAATCCTGTTACAAAGTCCATGGTAATATATTTCCACTTCCACTAAGGAATGGAAAACGGCTGCAACAATCATGCAGTCCCAAACTACGTCCTTTTCGCTGGGGCTTCTCGAAAATCTCGTTACAAAGTCCATGGTAATATATTTCACTTCCACTCAAGAATGAGAAATGGCTGCAACAATCATGCAGACCTCTGATGCTCTGCCTTGACCTGCTGATAGACCAAACACCTTGCTACAAATCGAGCGATCTCTCTCTTCATCCCATGCCACCAGTAATTCTACCTCAAATTTCTGTACATCTTTGTACCACCAGGATGAATAGAGTATATCCAGCTATGCACCTCAGTCATCACCTTCTGGCGCAGCTCGCCACTCGGAACGCATAGGTGATCTCCACACCTCAACGTCCCATCCTTATGAATCCGTAGCCTTGTCTGCATGTCAACCTCTGTCCTTTCTCGGAGTCTCCTGAATCTCGCATATATAGGTAGAGCGTTCTTGATCCTCTCAACCAATGAAGACTGTATCCCAAGGGTAGCTAACTGACTATCCATACCCAACAATACGACCTCTATCCCCAACTCCTGGAGATCCTCTAACAAATGATGCTGCATCGTCAAGAAGTATGCCGTGGGTTTCCTGCTCAAGGCATCAGCCACGATATTCGTCTTGCCAAGATGATACTACAAATCTATCTCAAAGTCCTTCATCAACTCCGGCCAACATTTTGCCTCATGTTCAGCTCCTTCTGAGTGAAGATGTACTTCAGGCTCTTATGATCAGTAAATATCTCGACTCGTTCTCCATATAAGTAGTGTCTTTATAGCTTCAATACAAATATCACTACATATACCTCTAAATTATGCGTCGGGTAGTTCTTCTCATGGGTCCACTATGTGGTGCTTGAGCTGGTGGTACTGCTGAATGTGGGTGCTTCATGCTGGCCTCTCTCTTGTTTATGCGCTCATGACGTCGAGCTGCTGTCAGGACCGCAGAATAAGATGTAGGAGCAACTGATCCTATCAGTCTCTGTAACTCAAAACTCCGTCCGTCGTAGAACTTCTCTGCCTTCTGCTCCTCGATCTCGATCAGGAAAGGGGCAAAATGGCTCAGATGAAGAAACTCAGTGTTGTACTCCTACGTACATACTGTCCTGAATAAGATGCATAAGCATGAACCTCAGTATCGTAACTCTGCATGCACAGTGGCCAAAATAAACATCTCCTTGAAGAGCCTGGAAAACTCCTCCCAAGTGACTTGGTCGGGTCCTAGCCGATGCACCTCGGCCTCCCACCAATGGTGTGCGTTGTCGGTCAGCTTCATCCTAACAGCTGTCATCCATCTCTCCCTCGGAAGCTCGGCGGCCTCCAGCTAGTGGTCAATGCTGGTGAGCCAAGCATGAACCTCACTAGGCTCCTCAGTACCGAAAAATAGAGAGGTACCATATGACAAAAATCTTTAATAAATCCCGTCACTGGCAGTCGATCCTGTGGCATCGCTTTCTCTAATACAGCGACAATGCTCTCCCTCAGAGTATCTGTCTGACGCTGCTGTGCCTGCTGCTGAACTTTTTGTTGGGCCTGCATCATGGCATAAAAATCTTAACATCTACTGGCCATCCACCTGCTGTCCCGGTGGCGGGAAAGGCATATATGTCATCTGAGGAAAAAAATATATATAACGTGGGAAGCGCATTTTCTTTTTAGTCACAAATTCGTCCTAATCCAACTCACTAATCATGTCTAAGTAAACAATATAAAAATAAACAAAAAATACAAATATATATAAAACACCCTACAGAAGGGCATTATGGTGGGGGAGAGCGCCCCTCCATAGGGCGTTATGGAGGGGTATGGGGTGTGGGGTGGGGAATTGATGACTGGGAAGGAAAATCAATACCGGTGTGTGTGTTGGGGGGATCAATGAGGTGAGGGTGTGAGTGTAGGAGGGAGGGAAATATAGCCGTTGGATTCTTGACGTACATTGAATATAATACTTTGAATCGACTGCGGATATGATAGATTCGTTCCTAGACTAGGTATAATAGTGCACTAGCTAACGTTAGATTTTTAAATTATAGTTTTTACATCTCTATATATTATCTCATCCTTCTTAATCTCCTTCACCATATTCACACTTCTTCACCATATTCACACTTTTACTTCAGTTCTAAATGTCAGGAGACTGTGAATTGAATTCAACCATGATCCTAAAAGGTGGTAGGCGGGTGCACGGCGGAGAGAGTCCGCCTACCGCCTAGGCGATCGATACATTTTGAACATTTTTTTACTAATTTACCACTTTTTTTGCATAATATGCATGTTTTAAGGGTGTTCCATGCATAACCAAGTTGTAGAACGAAGATTTATAAAGTTTTAGTCTTGTAAAAGTGAACCATAGGCCCATAATGCTTACAAAAAATTTTGACGAAAATATCTTGTTAAGTATTGCTCTGCCTAGGCGTCCGCCTACGCCGCCTCATCTCTGCCTATGCTGCCAACCTCCGTTGGTCGTCTACTCACCGCCTACTGAAATGCGGTACAGAGAGAGACCACCTACCGCCTAGGATAATAATACTCCATGAATATTTCCAAGAATAATACTCCATGCATATTAAAGAAAATAATTAGTTATGGAATAATGAACAAACGAGTTTCACTATTAATTGTGGCAATGTCAACAGGTAAAGAAGAAATATAGTTAGTCAATCTAAATTGTCTGCTAATAAAAGAGACATTTTGTTCTTGTTCTAACTTATGTTGGTATTCGAAGGTACCAACTCAGGTCTAATTACACTGGTTGTAGGACCAATATCAACTAGTACATGGAGTGTAAGGTCTTCATAGTTTTTATAGAAAATATCTATTTCTATGTAGAAGTAGTTACTAGTATATTTCTTTAGATTAAAAAGAATATTAGTCATAGAATAATCTTTTAGAAGGTCCACTAATTTGGCCTTTATAAGGTAATCCAAGCTTAGGAGAACCGAATTTATTTTCACTATTTCGTTTTGGGTAATGGCTAGTGACTTCTATAATTTCTTGGGTAGAAATTTTCTCAATTATAAGTTGCTTAATTTTATAACCGGGTCGGATTTGCACAGGTTATAGACCATGGTTTTCCATTAAAACCTTATTCTTACCTATATAATGGGGATCTATGACACCTTCATTGATCCAAATATTATGTTGAACAGCCCATCGAGATTTGGGAGCTATCCTACCATAATGACCTTTTAGAATCTTAACTCCTATTCCAGTAACCACTTTGTCGAAAGGAATATTCAAATTCCTCTAAGAGGAATGGATGTATTGCATTTATCACGTGGTTATATTTGAATTAGAGGTAATTTTCCATGAAGTCCATCTGTTTCTTAAAGAAATAAAGATAGGAATCGTTGCTTCTATCTACCTTGAGAAGCAACCAGAAATGACAAATGATTTACCAGCTATTTGTAAATTAATTCTATATGCTACTACTTTCATGGTAAGAGCGGTATGTTGTCTGGTTTATGCTACCCTCGCAGAAAGGGGTGAAATTGAGTTCTTCCTACATCCCAAATCTAGGTATTCCAATCGAGTTTGATGAAGATAGCTGGAACGAGAAAGCCTAGCTTTGCAAACAAGCTGAATTTTTTATATGCAATATAGATACTTAGTAAAAATGAGCCCGCCCTTATGTATACAGATGGACTACGTTTAATTTGTACCAACTTGAATATGGTTCCCGGTATCAGCAATGAACGAGCAAATATTAAAGAATTCCATAGTAATTCAATAATAATGCAAAATTTTGTCCCAAGACCAAAGAACTTTTGCAGATGGACTACGTTTAATTTGTACCAACTTGAATATGGTTCCCGGTATCAGCAATGAACGAGCAAATATTAAAGAATTCCATAGTAATTCAATAATAATGCAAAATTTTGTCCCAAGACAAGAAAAACTTTTGCAAAAAGTACGGGACTGACGATTTGTTCTCAGTCATTAAAGAGGAGGTGGGAGATGAAGACCTTGATATTGTTGAAAAACATAATCTCAAGTTCTCAACAATATGTTGGAGTACTGACTGTGTCACCTCTAGACAACCAACCATAGAATTATCCAGCACACGAAAAGACGTCGACTTTTGCCATGTCTATTTTAAGTCAAGTCGACTTTTGTCTTGTCTAATTTATGTCAAGTCGACTTTATGTCAACTCAGTTTTTGTAAAGGTGGATCCAATGTTAGTCTTATAAATAGGTATCCCTCTCTTTCTTCAAGGCATCCCGAACATTACACTTCTTTTTCTAATAACCTAAGAGTTCTGCAGAGCTATATTTCAGTTGAATAAAAGTTGTCGTAGTATTCAGCTTATCTACCAAACTGGTATCAGAGCCAAACTTCTATCCTAAAGTTGTGAGAACACATATTATGTATTTCTTCTTGTGTATTTTATGTGAACCTCTTAAAAAACAACTTTTTTTCCAAGAATTCCGCAACTATATATGGGTATATATGAAATTAGCAAAAAAAAACTGTCTTAGTTTTATCGTTAGTATAAAATTTAATGACTCATATTGTAGAATGAATCATGCAGTACTATTTATGCAGTATCATTTATGATATTCTAAAAGTTCTGTACAAATATAAAAAAGAAAAAAAATCTTTTTTAACCACCCTAAATATATGTTTTCGATATTGGAAACAAAAAATTTCATATAGGGTAAAGAATTTTACCCATATTGTAAAAAAAATTAAGAAGTTTAGTGAAATTTTATTCCGAGTAATGAAACGACATTGGAGATAGCGCGTGCTGGCAGCGAAGAAGGGACGCGCCATGGGTGGTGGCACACATGGAGAGAATCCCTCATAAGATGAGCCATGGATGATGGCGCGCTAAGGACGTACCATGGGTGGAGACTGCGCGCGGCATGAACGCGCCATGGGTGATGGAGCACGCCTCCCCCCCCCGCTGTCTCCTTGGAGAATGTCACGACCCGCACCCTAGAGTAAGGGCACGAGAAGTGGGTACGTCCAGCCTACGCCGCAGTGTCGGCGGTAGAACGCTGTCCTAGGTCAATCATCTAACAATATAAAGTACCCTTACAGATACTCTCCGAATGGAGGTAACAAACATACAATCCATCAACATCTAGGGTAGAAGAATGACAGATAGATAGATAGAGACAGATGGTAACTCAAGAGAACAGTACAATAGATAAATAAGTCCAAGTGTCTAGGATAACATAACATCAGAATGTCAACTCATAATACAATAAGTCTAAGAGTCTATATATCTCAACTCAAAATACAACTCATTGAGGCAAAATGATAATACAGAAAAGTGTTAGCTAAATAGCCTAGACTACGGGGCAACATCCTCAGCTGCAGGTGGAGTCCTGCTGAGGGTCCA
>JANAVB010006800.1:18651147-18773601 GCA_029216955.1 Iris pallida
CAAAATCAATATATACCAATAGCAGTCTCCGTCTAGTGACTGTCCTTCCCACCCAATGTATCTAGAACGGGTCGAATCCTCGACACACAATCTCCAGTGCGAGGTCTAATATGTCATAATGAAATAATCTAGCATGAACTACACCACCGTATGTCATGGCCACACTGATGATCAATCGAATGCGGTGGTACGTTGTTTTACTTAACAAAATGCCTAAAATTGGCTTTTGAAAGAAAACTAGAAAAAGTACAGAAAGTACAAATTATTCTGGGAAGTATTGCTATGGAAGTCTGATCTGAGAGAGATCACTTTGTTCCGTGGACCATATGATGATGATGAAGAAAACTGCTTGAAGAAGACGAACAATCGGAAGAACTAAGTCACCGGAAAGGTATCGAGCAACGACACTAATGGCACAGTCGAATGCTTTCTTGCTTTGCTTCACCCTGTTCTTGGAAAAAGTTGAAAAAAATGCTTCTGGGAATATCACTCTCAGAATCTCCTCTCCTGTCTCTATTGATCTCTTGATGTTGGCTATGTGAAAAATAAGTCTATTTATAGACTTGACCCTTTGTGCGTAAAAAGCAACAAAATTGGGTCTCTACGCGAGTAACTGTCACCCACGATGTAAATCATCCTCTACGCTCGGTGACACGTGTCCCATATAGAGTTTTGATCTCTGCACATGGTGACACGTGTCCCACTATTTCAACAAAATGGGAAGAGCACGTACACACGTTCCTCGATAAGTGTGGCATGAAAGCCACGTAAGCAAACCACGTTCTCATGTAGTCAGGAAAACTCGAGCGTAAAAATGACCCAAAACATACTCCCTGCGTAAAGTAGCAAACTGGCGTAAAATAGCCCAAAATAAGCTTCCAGCGTAAAGTGGCTAAAAATAGCCTTGAGCGTAAAGTTAGCTCAACTAAACTTTACGCACACAATAGCCTTGAGCGTAAAAGCTCGAAATAGCTATCGTGCGTAAAAAAAGCTTTTCTGGGCATAATGTTAGCCCATCTGCACACTAAACGACAATATTGGGTTTAGTGTAAATCTAATCCTCTCGGCTTCTGTGCAATCCTGCTATCAGAAAATCATTATGTCAGATCAAATCACTCGCATTAAATGCGGCCTGACAGTCAGTCCCCGGCGTAAAGTGGAGGATAACTCTCGCATAAAAGCTTCTCGCGTAGAGAATAGCATGCGTAGAGAGTAGCTCGCGTAGAGTCTGAGTTTGACGTAATTTGAATTGTGTAAAGCTCTCAACTTCTTTGACTTGGTCTTTGAAGTACTTTTTACGCTCCTACAAGACCCCCTTCAAAGTTTTCAAATTATTTTTAAAATTTGAAATAGTTTGAACAGAAGCGTAAAATTTGGGATTTCAACAGTCAGCGTAGAAATCGGGATATCCAACGGTCATCGCGTAAAAGTTGGGATATCCAACAGTCAGCGTAAAAATCAGAAATTTGAACCGATTCAAAATTCTCTATAAATAGGGCTGTTCGAATAGAGATAGAACTTTACTTTGTCTTTCGTAATCCCGATCTCTCTTTGCTCCTTTTTTCGTCTTTTTCTTTCACTTTAAATCGATGGCCCCCAAGAAGACCGCCGCCGGCAGCAAGGGCAAGAAGCCCGTCGTCGATTCATCATCGACCGACCGTGCGAAAACCCCTGTCCCATCATCAACGACGCCTCAACAGAGCAACCCCGCCGTAGCTCCGACAATGAAGGATAAAAATACTGAACTTCAGCCGCGAGATCGTCGGAGAAGAACACCCTATTTTTTTATTTCACGCCCACGTTATGCGTGTCAGCGTAGAAACTGAGATAATTAAATACGCCCACATTATACGTGTAGCGTAAAATTAAGAACATGCCCACGTTTATACGTGTCAGCGTAAAATTAAGAAAATACGCCCACGTATATGTGCCAGCGTAAATTTCAAAATACGCTCACATCAATATTGCTAGCGTAAAAGTTATAATACGCTCACGTTAACACATGCCAGCGTAAAGATCGAAATACGCTCATGTCAACACATGCCAGCGTAAAATTAATAATACGCTCACATTAATATGTGCCAGCATAAGAATTAAAATACGCTCACGTCAACACGTGCCAGCGTAAAATTAAGATACGCTCATGTCAACACATGCTAGCGTAAAATTCATAATACGCTACATCAATATGTGCCATCATTAGAATTAAAATACGCTCACGTCAATACGTGCTAGCGTAAGAATTAATATACGCTCACGTCAACACGTGCCAGCGTAAAATTAAGATACGCTCATGTTAATATGCGCCAGCATAAGAATTAAAATACGCTCACGTCAACACGTGCCAGCGTAAAATTAAGATACGCTCATGTCAACACATGCCAGCTTAAAAATTCATAAGTGAAAAGACTTTGTGTGAAACAAAGAACCTTTTCACTTTAAAAGTTTTTATCAACTTTAATAAGCGTAAAACTTGTATAGTCAAGTTTTTATGCATAAAACTCAGACCAAATCATCTGCCTAAAAATTTCAAATTAGATTTTACTAACTTAATTTTTCTTTTTCTTTTGGCAGAGGATTTGCAAATTCACCCACTTGCAGAAGTATTTGGCTCATCAGCTGGTATGGTGGGCTCAAATTATTTGGAGAACCTGTCCCACGTTGAGTTCCTCAGCCGAATCCGGAATATCCTGCAGAGATGGCACAACTGATAGCTGTACAAGGGGACAGGATGTTGCTGTCTATGATAAATAGAGAAGTGTTGACATCACTAGATGGTCAACAATTTGCAAAGCCAGCTTTCCTATTCGGGATGCGATAGACTTCAAATCGCAAACACACCACAAGAAGGAGTCTTGGGTGTTGAAGTTTGGAGATAGAGCCATGTACCACCCGACATGGATAGAGATTATCCATTGTCTGTATTTATCCATGCCACCATCCCGAAAGATGTTATGGAACCTGACTCCTAGCAGTCATGGTAGACCAGGAAGGATCATCTTCAAGAGGGATAGAGCAAATGACATGGGTTACCACACCAGCACTCCCAGTAGTGGAGTTGTCCCCTTCACTGGTCTCTTGCCAGGATTTACTCCAAGTGAGGATTCTGCTCTGATTCAACCAGTGCAGACCCAAATATTCATAAATAAGTTGATAAGGGCTACAGTGTTATATCCACAAGCCAACCCCAGACTACGAGGGTGGCTAACTCCATTTAACCAAAACTGGATTCAGATCAGTGTCTGGATTATGAGGAACTTCCAGACGGAGCTAAAGGACATTGGCCTGTATGAAGCAGTGGCCTCCACCAGTCAGGGTATACCACAGAACAGCAATTTGTTCATGGCTCTGATGGAAATATATATTAGTTCCACAGGAACTTTTGCGACCCCAAAAGGCAAAATGGGTCTCGCACTCCACGAGATGCAATTCATCTCCAAGTTGCCAATGGGGAAGCCCATATGAAGAATATATTCCCTCCAACTGGGAGCTAGCAGAGATAAGGAAGAAAAATCCTCAACTGGTTGAGGTATACGAAGAGCTGATGTGCCACATGATTTGCACTACTATGCATGAGAGTGGATCTCATTTGGCGTACATCAACAAGTTGACAACATATCTCTTTTATCACAAGGATAAGATATCCAAAGATGATAAAGAAAGATTTCAGGAGAACAAAGCTCCATCCATCAACACTGGCTCAACAATCCCTGCTGATAAAGTACGGGATATGATGATTGGCTACAAATTCCTGAATAAATATTTGTCCACCAAGACTAGGGAATTCTCTGCAGGAACTGAAGCCTTAAGTTTTCTCAGATATGGCAGCCAGAAGATCTCCAAGAAAGCCTTGCTGGCAGGCTTTCTTTCTTTGTGGTTGAGAAGATGGTTTGTCGGGAACCGGTACAGTTGATAGGATCCACCGAAACGTGCTATGGCCAGCGGTACATTTGGTGTTTAAAGCCAGAATCAACCTGCTGTCGGCAATGGTGTGCCGCATCAATGCAGGTTTGAGAACTGTTGGTGAGGAACTGATCATAATGCTCCTTACCGGAATGTATTCCCTAGGGTAGAAATACCCTACACCTACTTAATGGGCTGGCTGTTGCATCACAATTACAATTTGTTGCCACCAGGCCTTGGAGATGATACAGAAGTCTTCCTCCAGAAGTTCAGCAAAGTCACATGGACTGCCACGACAGTAGCAGATACCAGAGCAGTATTGAACTATTCTTATTATGGTTGGAATTTCTTCTGTACCCGGCCACCAGTTCCAGCCGACTGCTTCGGCTTCAATTTGAAGATGAAGTTGAAGGAAGGGCTTTATTGTCAACTCCAGTTTTCAGATGGCTACAGTGCATCACGTTCCCATTTGATACAGAAATGAAGACGGCTGCGCATTTGAACCGTATCTGCCAAGCCGGTTTCTCTTGCCAATTCGGATATGACCAACTTCATGTTGGCAATCCTTCTACCAGTTTCCGTCATTATGGAAAACTGATTGATGGTGCAAGGGACTGGAGATATTTTAGCACTGCCTGTACCGGTGCCAAATTTTGAATATCGACTGCTACCAGCACCACCGAGCTACGTATACTTCATACGTATGCTCATTTTTATGCTTCTATCCGTTCCTTTGCCCATGGCTACAACCTGAGAGGTAGTCTAAGATATCCCAAGGAGAAAATCTTGAAGAGCCAGTCAAGGTACCATCAGATGTACCTGACGAAACTGCTGTTCCAGATGCATATCTGGAAGTGATCCCAATAGGAATGGAGGAAAAAGCTGCAGAGCCTATCATTATTGGCAAAACCCGCAAACGAAAACAAGGTGTAGCTGCAACTCTTCTAGAGAAGATCCCGAAAAAGAAGAAGAAGGCTACCACCAAAAGACCTTCTAGATCAAGAGCCCTACCCCGGAGAGTGAAACTCAGGTGTGATGAGCCGCAACATGTTGCATCTTCTTCAGTTCACCCTGGAGAAGGGTCCTCGGCCTCCCAACTGCGTCAATGGAAGCGGTGACGGTCCTATCTCCGACGTCTCAGCTCAGCACTTTACTTGACTTTGCCACAAAAAGCACAAGTTGTTGAGGATGTTGCTCCAGCACATACCGTTGATCAAGAGCCCATCCCATCCGATGAACCAGCTATTAATTTTGATGATGAGATTGGGATGGGGATTATGATGTATACCTGGCATGTCCTACACCTACTCCAGGTAAATATAATTTATACAAAATCCATACAAAATATGATTTTTTGTGTATTAACTATTTTGTTTAATTTTTGTAGGTGTTATTATTGCATCAAAACCTGTGGCTCCTCCTCCTCCTCAAGAAGACATTCATGAAAAAATGCAGAATCTGAGGAAGAGGAGTCTTCTTCCGAAGAAGAAGATATTCAAGAAGAATATCCTCAATCTATGGAGGTACAGCAAGAGCCCGAGGTGCAGGCTCAGCCAGAATTGTCCCTTCCTGCTAAGGACAAAGATAAAGAACAAACTGTAGTAGAACATACTGTAGATGATGAAGAGGCTACTGAGGAAAGAGTAGACTTCAATGAAGAATCAGTTGTAAAAGGACTCATTACAACTGACATACTTGAAGAATCTGCAGAGCCGATTGCTGAAGAAGGTGATGAAGGCATAATCAAATCATCAATTGAAGCTAGGGACATTGAAATAGCATCCTCTGCTATTGCTACTGCTTCAGAAAAGGTTCTTGAAGAGACAATGCCCGAACCAGAATCAGCTGCCATAACCACCACTCCATCCGTACCAATCACCGCCACAGAAACTCACATAGTTTCGACTCCAGAACCGGCTGGAGTAACAAATGGTGAAAATACTATTCCTGAAGCTCCTAGGGATCAGTTGGCCATAGTACAACGACAACAACAGCCTCATCTCAGTCTGCTACTAAGGCAACAATATCTGCGCCTAGTCTTCAGAAGAGATCTGATAGACCTCGCTGCAACTCCAAGCTCAAGTACAGAAGTGAATCTCTTAGTTGAGATTCATACTGATACTTTTTACAAGACTCTGGCGGCTTTAATAAAAATGGTCCTGAATAAGGGCCTCAGTTATGAAAGTCTGAAGGCGGCGATTGCTCTTACTATTAGAAATGTCGCCATGTTTAATGACGGCGAGAGCGGCGGCATTGGAGAAAGTCGTGGAGGGAATTGAACAGTCGATCAAAGAATATTTAAAGATATCAAGTGAAACCACTGAAAGTCTCATCTAAGAGGAGTACGACTTTATCAGCTGAGTATCTCGCTCGGAAAACAACTTTCAATGAAGCCCTCCATGACTACAGAATCAAGATAGCCAAAGAAAAGGCTTTTTTGACTGAAGCGAAGCCCCAACTGGAGATTCAAAGAGAGGCCTAAAGCTTCAAATATAAGAATTCATCAACAGATAGAATTCGCGAAGTTGAGGCTTAACTGGCTCGCTTAAAGGCGAAGAGGGAGCAGACGATCGCAGCTCGGGACCAGCAGCTAACTCAGAGCTCAATTTTGGAGGAACAAGTCTTTGGAGCAGAGGCTACCATCAAAACCCTTGACGATGCCAAGGATAAGATGATAGCCTCTTTTGCTGGATTTTCTTACATCTATACTCCTGAAGCTCGATGTTCCGTATCTACTAAGAATGTATTGAGCTCCCGTGAAAAACGTCTAGCGGAGCTAAAAGCTTCTTGAAGATGTCTCTGCTCCGCCTTAGGCAAAAATAAAGAATTTTTTGTAACCTTCTATCTTTTCATTCTGTAATGTTTACAAAAATGAATAAAATATTTGCTTTGTGGTTCTATTATTTACTTTGTCATTAAATAATAGGTATGAGATAGAAAACACTTATCAGAGGTAATATGGACATGACAAGTTTTCTAAACTCAATAAATTATATCTATCCAGAGGTAATATGGACATGATAGATAATGAATCTCGTTTTCTGTTTAGAGTATATGATACTATCAGAGGTAATATGAACATGACAGATCGCAACAAATCAAAGAAAAATAGATTAATATCTATTCAGAGGCTAAAAGGACATGATAGATAGAAAAAGAAGTAGACTTAATATTTATTCAGAGGTCATGAGAACATGATAAATAATAAATATCTTTCTTTTTATTTTTTAGCTGGTAAGACAGAAGATTAAAATTTTTTTTAAGAAGACAATGATCAGCTTAACCAAACATTGGTAGCTGGGAATAAAGAAGAAATTTAAACATAATATTTTTTCAAGAATTTGCCATTGATCGGCATCATAAGCAAATCACCATTAGGTTTAGACAACCTATAGGCACCATTGGAGAATACTGACTCGATTACATAGGGACCTTTCCATTTTGCTTGGAATTTCCTTTGCTCTTATGAGTCATCACCATCGGTCTTCGAACAGCTAGAACTAGCTCACCGACTTTAAATACCCTCTCTTTAACTTTACAATTGAAATTTTGAGATATGCGGGCTTGATAAAGCTCAATGTGCTGTTGCGCTTGAAGACGCTTTTCGTCCAATCCTTCAAGTTCTTGAAGTCTCAACCGATCATTATTCTCTGTAGTTAGCTCATTAGCAATGGCTATTCTAAGAGATGGAATCTGAATTTCCAGTGGAAGAACAGCCTCACATCCGTAAATCGGTAAAAATGGTGTAAACCAGTAGGAGTTCGGACTGTTGTTCGATAAGCCCATAAACATTCCAAGTTTCTCGTTCCAATCACGTTTATTAGAAGAGACAAACTTTTTGGAAGTTTAATGATTGTCTTGTTGAAAGCTTCGGCGAAACCATTAGCAGCTGGATTATAGGCAGTAGAAGCCAGATTTTGGATTCGATTCTTGTCACAGAATCGATAAAATGCATGACTGGCAAATTGTGGTCTATTGTCATGAATTATCCTTCGGGGAATCCCAAAGCGATAAATAACATGGTATTTAATGAAGCTAACTATATTTGATGTTTTTACTTCAACAAGAGGAATAGCTTCCGCCCATTTAGAGAAATAATCAGTTATAGCCAATATAAACCGATGTCCTTTGACAGAAGGAGGATTAATCGGACCAATAATATCCATGCCCAGGCTTCGAAGGGCCAGGAAGCTACTGTAGGATGTAGGAACTCAGATGGTTGGTGAATAAAATCAGCATGATTCTGACATACTTTCACTGTCTGGCATAATCTACAGCGTCTGCTATCATGGATGGCCAAAATATTCCATTCTTCGAATACGGTCGCTGTAATTTGGACCCGGTTGATGGGCACCACAGACACCATCATGAGCTTCATAAAGCGTTTGCTTAGCTTCATATTCAGAGAGACAACGTAGCAAAAGTCCGTCATATGACCGACGATATAACATATATAAGAAGAATCATAGTAGAATCGAAATGATCGTCTCTTGATTGATGCAGCTTCTTTTGGATCTTCAGATAAAATCCCATGAACCGCATAGTCAATGAATGAACTTCTCCAATCCCTTTGTTGAGAACTTGATTTTGTAGTATAACTATGCTCGATATGCAAATTATTCTTGACACAGAATAAGTCTCGATCCAACAAAGTTATGGTATTTTGTCTTCTAATTGGAACAGCTAAGTCGCGGCTAAGCTAGCAAGAGCATCAGCTTCCAAGTTTTGAGAACGTGGTACGAATTCGATGAAGAATCCTTTAAAGAAAGGACCAATTCGATTACCACTTGATGATAAGGGATGAGGTCAGGATTTCTAACATCATATGTCCCTCTGACCTGATTAACAATTAGTTAAGAATCTCCATAAGCTTCCAGGAACTCGATGTCCAATTGTTTTGCTAATTGGAGACCAATCAACAAAGCATTATATTCTGCCACATTGTTGGAGCATGGCTCATTAAGAGAATAAGCACGATATAAGACCATTTTGTCGGAAGAGACCAGGACGATGCCTACTCCAGAGATAATATTGCCTTTAGGTCCAACCCATGATGCTCCATCAAAATATAATTGCCAAATGTCATCCTTCAAAGTCATGTTGCAATCCACAACTTCATCTGAATATCCTCATATAGCTTCGATGTTTCAGGTATAGATGAGCTGCTAAGAAATCAGCTAATGCTTGGACCTTCACTGATTTTTGGGTACATAGACCATATCATAAGGAGTGAGCAACATCGTCCAGGTGGCTAACCTGAAATTAAGAATGCTCGATTTTTCATCAATATCCAAATAGGATTTTTCTGGAGATGACATGATAGTCTGTCCTGACACATAATGTCGTGTCTTTTGAACAACAAAAACTAAGGCCAGACATTCTTTTTCCAAGAGTATACCTGTGTTCAGCTCCGACCATCATTCGGCTAACATAATAAATTGTATGTTCATGACCCATATCACTTTTCTGTGCAAGAAGAGCACCAAGGGAATGATCTAAGGCGCGAACACATAGCAAAATGGTCTTTCCACAACTGGGGGTACCAAAACAGGTGGATTTGTAAGGTATTGTTGATGTCATTAAAGGCTTTCTGACATGCTTTATCCCAGACAAGCGATACACCTTTCTTTAATAAACGGGAGAAAGGTTGACATCTCCCAGAAAGATTGAATATAAATATCCTGATATAAGCAATATGACCTTGGAAACCACGAAGTTCTTTTAGATTACGTGGAGGACGTATTTAAGAATCACTTTAATTTTGTCAGGATCAACATGGATACCCTGAGAAGTGATGACAAATCCAAAAACTTGCCACTAGAAACCCTAAGAAAGACTTAGTAGGATTCATCTTTAGTGATGTTGGCACATCAACTCAAATACTGTCTTTAAGTCTTGAATATGATCATCTTTTGATCTACTCTTTACCAATCATATACATACATTCAACTATTTTCCGTAGATGTTCTTGAAAGATGCTGCTTATGGCCCGTTGATACATAGCACCGGCATTTTTCAGTCCGAATGGCATAACGTATAGCAGTAAACTCCGAGGGGTGTATGAAAAGCAGTATGCTTTTCCTCTCCTGGATACATCTTAATTTGATTATATCCTGAAAATTCGTCCATGAAAGACATGCGTTCAAAACCACATGTGTTTTCTATCATGACATCGATAATTGGAAGTAAAAATTTGTCCTTTGGTAAGCTGCATTAAGATCCCAAAAATCTATGCAAACTAGACTTTTTCATTCTTCTTCATAACAGAACAATGTTGGCAACCCAATCTGGGTGTTGTTCTTCACGAACAAAGCCACATGTGATAAGCTTTTTGACTTCTGCTTCAATTACGTCCATCATATCTGGTCGAAAATGCTGCTGTTGTTGTTTCACAGGCTTGGTATTAGAAAGAATATTGAGTTTATGAGTAGCTAATTTGGGATCTAGACCCGACATATCCTCATAACTCCATGCAAAGATATCGATATATTCTTTAATCAGTTGTATCAACTCTTCCTTTTCATCTTCGGAGAGGTTTTTACTGATGAATATCGGTTTAGATATAGTTCCGTCTCCGACATCAATCTGGACAATTTCATCTTCTGTAGGTGGCTGTCGTTGTTCAAAATGAAGCTCCCATTGAGTGTCCATTTATTGTGCCCAAGGGTCATTCTCAAATGGTTCTGATTCACCATCAGTTTGAACCATGTTAACTGAGAATATACACTCAGATTCATCATTATAGTCTCCCTCAGAATATGAGGATTGTAAAAAACTGGAAGAATATTCTTCTTCCATATCTTCCTTATACATGTGGGTTGTATCCGATTCGATGAATTGGATTTCTTTCGAATCTAAAGATTGTGAAGAACTAAAGAAAATTTTTCTTGTATATCCTCGTTAAACATGTGGGATGGATCGTATCCCAACCCATGACAAGTTTTCTGGTAAAACGGATCACCTCATAACAGTAACCGCCCACCCTTGGCTTGATTGAGACCTTGCATAGTCTTCAAATCATATCCCATATTCTGGATAATCTTAAGAGATTGTTGACTATATTTGTCAATTCGGATTCTTTTTATCTTTATCTCGAAGATCATCTGTCTGAATAACAGAAATATTTTTAGCCAGACCAAACACAATTTGGTGCTTATTTTTTTATCAGACGAAATCACGAAATAAGATTCTTCGTGACGTCTATAAGTTACACAAGCTTGTGATGAAGCGGCTACAGGAAGAAAATATAGAAAAGATGTTAGGAACCTTTGAGCATAAGGTCCAACATCAACATGAGGAGGAAAGGAATTTTCTTTTGGTCAATGTACAAGGTTTTTTTTGTATTTATGTTATTTTTATGATGACTTTGATCATCGAAAGATAAAGTCATTCTTTCAATAAATTTGACAGCCATATACTCCAAAAGAAAATCTTCATTGATAATAGAAAGTACAGAATGATCAATATTTACATCATTTACAAATTGACTACTATGCTTCGGATTGATCATTAACGGACCGTCATCCGTCTTCTGTGTAGATTTGCCAAGGTTGATGATCAGTGGAGGTTCTGGATCATTCGTACGAGAAGACATCCCTTGACCTTGATCATAAGGGGTTGAACTTGGCTCTTAACTGGAATCTTCACAGCTTCCTCAGATGAAGTCCGAGTTCTTCCTTTAACCTTGATCACCAAACGTTCATCATTGACAAGTTAGGGTTGGATTCGGCCTTTAGCTTTAATCTTCAAAGGTTGCTCTTCCGGAGGATCTTCATTGACAGATTGATCTTCGGCAGGTGATCGATCTTCGACTATATCTGATATCTCCTTCACATGCTCCTGTTTGTAGAGCATTGAGTCAGAAAAATATACTTCAACACCCTTAAAGGGATTGATATATGCAAATTCGGTCTTTACGACACCTTGAGGATCCATGTACTTGAAGCATTGGTGGAGAGTTGAAGGCACAATGATATGCTCATGTATCCACGGTCTTCTAAGGAGGATATTGTAAGATACATCTGAGTTGATAACATAAAAAGTCGCCATAGTTCGAAGATCACCAATTTGAATCTTCAGACGAATCTTTTCCAGTGGTTTACTCTTTCCAGAGTTAAAACCAACTGTGGTACTAGTGTAAACCAAATCACTAGTAGGGATCCTTAAGGGTCGTAGCATTCTCTGAAGAATAATGCTAATAGAAGACCTAGGATCAATATAAATTCTGTCAATTTTAGTGGATTCAATATACCCTGTATAGCACAGGGGTCTGTCATGCTTGTTATGTTTCAGACATATCTTTTTGTGTGAAGGTAATATTAGGAATTGCCTCCATCATACTATGACATTGTGGGCATGACACTGGTATATTGTTAGGACTCTTGAGTTGAGCTAAGCATGAATCAGCTTGCAGCAAAGCTTCACTCAGAGTTTTACAACTTTCTTTGGAAAGGCGAAGCAGCTCAAATATCAAAAGACTAGCCGGAGTATTAGCTAACTGGGCTAGAATGTCAAATTTGTAGGGTTTTACTACTACCCCTTAATTGGAAACAGATTTCAATGGGACGTCGAAACGTACTATTTTATGTTTTCCCTTTTCAACCATAGATGGTTTAGCAGGAACATGAGATGATTGAGCTGAAACTGTTTCAGCAACGTCTTTCGCTTCTTTGGAAGATCCCTCATAATTTTTGTGGTATTCTTTTCAGATCTCGTACTAGCAAAAGTTTCTTCTTTGGACTCATGTGAATGAAGTACCATATTGTGATTTACTCTTCTTTTTCTTAGTTTTTCTTCGAAGATTTTATGAGGATCTTCAAAACCCAATCCGAGAGTAGATTTCTGACTTTGAAGTTGTAAAGGAAGTCGTATTCCTTTATCATAATTCAAGCCTTTCGCCTTTTGAAAGTCATAGCCCATCTTTTTCATGAGATGGAATGATTGCTGACTATACAAATGAGTAGGTAGCAGACTTTCAATGGATGGTTTAACAGAGGAAGCGACAGAAGTCTCTGTAACCACAAGAAAAGAAAGAATACTCGGGACAGAAGAAAAAATCCGTGTAGGAGCTTTTTCATAAGCAGCAAAGACCTGTTGTGCCCTGTATAAGGGGACAATATTCATCGCTAACCATTGCCAATGAGTAAGCTTGAGTTTGGTAGGAGGAGCCAAACTTGGAGGGCATATATTCAAACCCCTCAGTCTATCCTCCAAAGGAATGTCACCCCATAAATGATCCAAATCATCATGGTCGAGGGTTAAAACATGAGAAATCATGTTGCAGGTTTTGACTTTTTTACCTTTTTTGGATTTTGAAGTTTTACCTTCATCCTCCATTTCAGGCACTAAATCAGGGTGTACCCATATGATTTCACCATTTTTTTAGTGTAAGAGGCAAAAGTCCTTCATTTTGCTCTCTGGCAGAGGGATATTCATAATCTTCATCGTCGCCTTTGGAATTGGGACAATTCCATCTAGGACTTGCTGTGGAGGAAAACCTCCAAATTGAAGAGAAATCATATTGGTTGTGACCGTATGCTCATCGTTAGTTAAAGTGATGGCATTGGCATTAGCTCCTGGATTTTCTTCTTCAAGATATAACAAGCCTTGGTAGGATGATTGATGTATCTGTGATAGATACAATACTTGGTATTGTCGGTCAGATTCACCTCATTACGCCTTTTCGGCTCTGGAATATGGAGTTTGCCACTCTTTACCAGACATTGGAATATCCCTGGGATATCACTATCATCGAAAGAGTATTATTTTTTTGGCTTAGAAGACTCCTGATTATTTAGCATTGTTTTGGGTTTTGAAAGGTTAACCACTAAGTTTCTTTCCTTTCCCATTACGATTGTCGGAATTATTATTTGAAGAGTTTTTCTTCCCTTTGTCTTCTGAAGCGAAGATCATCCTGTGCTCACGAGCCAACCTACTATTGGTCTCGGCTGAAACTGCTGCTATGATAAACGAGGCCCAATCTGTGAATTGGAAACCCGTGAAGACAACAATAGATGGTCGCAGATTCATTTTGCACGTATCGATTAATGCTGAATCTGGCATGCCTGGAGGTATTTTTAAAGTGGCCTATCGGAAGCATTCTATAAACGTCCAAGTATTCTTTCTCCTTTTGCTTGATTTCTATTAGGGAGGACATATTCATGTCCATTCCTCCCTCATAGAATCGGAAGAGAAACATTGCTTTAAATTCGTCAAAAGACGAAATACAATTGTCGGCTAGACTACGATACCAGTCGTAAGCTGAACCTGTCAAACACCCGATGAAAACTCGGGTAAGAAGAGCATCATTCTTCTACAAATATACAGTCATAATATCAAAGTAATTGATATATTGACTAGGAGATGCCTTTCCATCAAAACACCATGGATTATGGTTTAAACTTTGAAGGAAAGTGCACATTATTCCAATGAGGAGGATAAGGTTGCTTAATCCCTAACCTCTAGAGCTGATCCTTATGCTTCAAAACTTCAAACTGTACTTTTAGCTCTCGTACTGCTTGAATAGCTTCACTGGTTTGAGGAAGCACATTTGATTGATTTGTTGTTGGATGTACCGTAACCCCACCGGAGGTGGTACATCTTCTAGAATGATAGGATCTGGAGATGCAGAATTTTGATTGATAGCAGGCTCCTGACTAAGATTATTCAAGGGTATATCAACCCCTTGACTATCTTGAGTTTGTACTGCTACCTGCACGGGAGTTATCACTGCTGGCTGAACGATATGCTGAGTCATTATTATTTGATGCATACTTTGCATCATAGCAAGTATGTCCTTCAGTGACTGCTCAACTGCAGAGAGACATTGTTCTGTATTAGTAGTTGACGTCTCCGGTTCGTCTCCGATAGCATAAGATTCAACCTCTCTTGAAGATACAGAGGGATTGGTGTAGAAGTATGAATCAACGCTATCAGTTTCAGACTCTAAAGACTGGGTACCCCCAGCTTCTGAGTCAGAAGTCTATAACTGTCTTTGACTTCTCAATTGAGTATTCTGATATACTCCTTCGAAACTATCAAGAATTCGATTGAACTGTTGTTGACCAGGAGTCTGGGATGAATTGCATCTTGGACGTCGTCCCCTGTTGGTATGAGATGCCATATTAACTGAGGCATATGACAGCTCCTGTTCTTGATCATCAATTGATTGATGCACATTGTAGCCTAATCGATCAAAAAATAGACCGTTTAGAAGCCGAACAACAACACTTGATTACAATCTGGTGACACTCACAATGGTGATCTTCTTTGGGGAGTGTCACATGAGATTTTCTGTCTTTACGCTTTTGTACAAGTAACTCGCATAAATCAGAAGGAGTAGAGGGAGTAGTCTTCTTTATTATATTTGGGACAGAGAGTCGTTTAATCCCTTGTGTATAAAAAAGATTACTGGCTGTATTAGCAGAACCAAACTGGGCATTTTTACGCGTCTGGAGTTGCATGCGTAAATCCTGAGATTTTGTGCATAGAGGACTCCATCAGCGTTACGCATAATTTGCAGGTTTGGTACCTTGCGTAAAGCAGTGTAGGAAGGTTGTTGGTGGACAACCAAAGTTTTATCAACAATAGAATTCATGTTTTTACGCTGTATGCATGTAGGTAAATTTATTTTAGATGCAGAGGCATCATTATGAATTTTATCTTCTCTGTCTCCGACAGGAGACTTACCTTTAATTGTAGAGCATAAAACATGAGTATCTGCCACATCACAGACGAGAGATTTTCCTTTACGCATGGATCACAAAGCTTGGGTGTCTACCACGTCACAGACGGAAGACTGGTTTTTACGCACATAGCGTAAAGTTTGAGTGTCTACCACGTCACAGACGGGAGACTAGTTTTTACGCACAGAGCGTAAAATTTGATTGTCTACCACGCTACAGACGGAAGACTGGTTTTTACACACAGAGCGTAAAGTTTGATTTTTACGCCCAAAGCGTAAAACCTGATTTTTTTTCGCGCAGAGCGTAAAACTTGATAGTCTGCCACGTCACAGACGGGAGACTGGTTTTACGCCCACGGCACATCACTGAAGTAGAGACTACCTCGTCACTGACGGGTGTCTTTACAACAGGAGTAGGAAGGATGCCTTTGCCTTCAGAGACAACAGGAAGATCCGAGGATGGTTTGGACTTAGGAATCCAAAATTTTCGTGCCTTCCGCAATTTCTGAACATTGGAGCAGCGAGTTTTACCCCTAGTTCGGAGCATTTTTTCGTAGGCAGTCTGGTCGAAGTGCACAACCAGAGTCTTCTTTGTCGATCCGATCGACACATCATATTGAGCAATTGCCTTCTCGTCAGAGGAGAAGGTCGTCCCCAGCAGAGTCGCCATTTTGTTTCACTTAACAAAATGCCTAAAAATTGGCTTTTGAAAGAAAACTAGAAAAAGTACAGAAAGTACAAATTGTTCTGGGAAGTATTGCTATGGAAGTCTGATCTGAGAACGATCACTTTGTTCCGTGGACCATATGATGATGATGAAGAAAACTGCTTGAAGAAGACGAATAATCGGAAGAACTAAGTCACCGAAAAGGTATCGAGCAACGGCACTGATGGCACAGTCGAATGCTTTCTGGCTTTGCTTCACCCTGTTCTTGAGAAAAAGTTGAAGAAATACTTCTGGGAATATCACTCTCAGAATTTCCTCTCCTGTCTCTATTGATCTCTTGATGTTGTCTATGTGAAAAATAAGTCTATTTATAGACTTGACCCTTTGTGCGTAAAAAACAACAAAATTGGGTCTCTACGCGAGTAACTGTCACCCACGATGTAAATCATCCTCTACGCTCGGTGACACGTGTCCCATATAGAGTTTTGATCTCTACGCATGGTGACACGTGTCCCACTATTTCAACAAAATGGAGAGAGCACGTACACACGTTCCTCGATAAATGTGGCATGAAAGTCACGTAAGCAAACCACGTTCTCATGTAGTCAGGAAAACTCGGGCGTAAAAATGACCCAAAACATACTCCCTGCGTAAAGTAGCAAACTGGCATAAAATAGCCCAAAATAAGCTTCCAGTATAAAGTGGCTAAAAATAGCCTTGAGCGTAAAGTGTCACACTCACTTTTCAATTTCAATGGTATTTTAGTAATTGTTATTTATTTCAATTTTTATGATTTTTATTTGAATTTTTATCTATTTATTAATTAGATTGATTGTAGTGTGATTTGATTGATTGTAGACTGGTGACTTAGTAGTTTGACCTTAGTCAATGTTCACTAGAAACCTAATAATGTAATTAAACTCACATTTTGGTTTTAAAAAAAATTATTTAGATTTTAATCTCTATATTTGGAGTGGTTTAGATGATTTTAGTCATTTTTAGCCATTTTGGCCATTTTGGGATTTTTCTGAATATGTTGACTCTTGATTGTGCTAGCAACTGGTTTAACCTTAGTGGGCATGTATAGGGGCCTAACCATGCATTAGAATGGTTATTTTCATTTTTAGAATTTATTTTAGGCATTAGATTATTTTAAGGCTTTTAATTGATTTATTTTAGCCTTTTTGTATGTAGGCCTTTAAGCTTTTTGACTTGGACCCATTTCTAATTGAGAAGGAGTTGGCCCAAGTGAAACCCTAACCCCTAGAGACCCCCTTGGCCGTCCAACACAGCAGTACCCCCTCCTCTTTTCATCATTTGTGAAATTTTGAGCTTCCACAAAGAAACCCTAAAAGATCCATCTCTCAAAAACTCAAAATTCCTTCATCCGGAGTCCGTTTCTTCCCAAACGAACTCTGTTGTGCTCGTCAAGGAGAGAAGGATCTGCTGGTGCATTTCTGGAGTGGAGACGGAGGTTTTTGCTAGAGGAAAATTGGCCGACACGACAATCGAGGAGCCCCGATCATTGAGTTTTGACACTCAATAGGTAAATCCTAATCTACCATTGTAAATCTAGTTTTTTTCCTTCATTTTTGCATCCATATAGGTGCCCTAGTCTTGCCCACGAAATTTGGTGGGATTTCGTCTCCGTTTGATGGAGGTATCGGACACGTGTCGGTCATTTACGACACGTGTTCGACGAAATGCCGCTTAGGATAGAAAGTTGTTGTTTTTCGATTCTGACTTCATCGATGTTAGATAATATGATTTGATAAACTTTCGTGAAGACGGATTTGGGTTTGACATCGTTTCAGCGATGTTTCGGACAACGGACGTACGTGCACGAATTCCGTGCACGAGGACGTGCGTGCCCTGCTGTCCGCGTGTGAATGCACAGAGCATATTTTGTGTGAAAATTTGTGAGCACGTGGGGGCAACCTCTGCCCTCATGATCATAAAATTTTACGACTTTTTGTTGAGCAAGCGCGGAGAAATCGCGCGTGCACCGCTCAGTCACTGTGCATTCAGCCTGTCATTTTTGTTGCGGAGACGGACTTCATGTGCTCACACGACGCAGCGAAGGCCCATTCCAGGACCCGAAACATGTTGACCTAGACCTAGCCGACCCGTAGGACGAACCCCAAGTCGCGGCGTGGCTCGACGAGGGAGAAGCGAGGCCGGAACCACGCGCACGAGGGCGCGCGGGGCGTGCGCAGCAGGCCGCACGGGTACGGGGGATGCGTGCACTGCTTCGGACAATGTGTCACCGTGTCATCGTGTCCTAGACCTACCCCAGGACCCCCCAGCTATGTGCAAAAGCACGTGGCGTTTCGTTGCGTGTGCGGTGCTCAAACGAGCGAGAACGTACGTGTACCATGCGGTATCGAGAAATTTTGATACGCGTTCTGTGGACACAACACGGACATGTTTTCGAACCCGAGAGTATACGAACACATCACGTGGGTCGAGACCAACGTGTATGCCGTGTTTCGCGGGTTCGTTTGGTGTATTTTGCATTTTGGGTCGTTGGGTGAGTTTGGATCGTTTTCTTTAATTTCGATTTTTAGTTGATATGTGATATTTTGATTTCCAGCGTCTTAGCTTCTAAAATCTGAGTTTACAGGACTTATATGAGATTTCAAATATGTGGGAACCAACTTTTGCTTTGTTTCACAATTTTCCATCATTTATGTGTATATGTGCTTTCTATATATAGCTTTATGCATATATTTAACTATATATATATGTATAACCCCGTCGAAACCCATTCCTAACACATATACGTGCAGAAAGGGTCGAGGGGAAATTATTTCAGATTTTAGACTTTTTTAAGTATCTCGCATCATTGCGTATCTTTCCATTTGAGCTTTTGTATATATATATATATATATATATATATATATAATATATATATATATATATATATATATATATATTATATATATATATAAATATATATATATATATATATTTTTATATATATATATATATATATATATATATATATATATATATATATATAGCTTCTTATTTATATATATGTATATAATAGTATATTAATTTGGGTAATACCATGGGTATGTTTTACTGTTCTTAATCTCAGATTTACCCCATTTCAGTAAGCACCAGTACACACACACATCATCTTTTGTTAGAAATAGGGTTTGGTTGTATTGTATATACACATGTGTGTGTATATACCTATATGTATATAGGTTTTATGCTTGGAAACCCTCTTGGAATAGATTATAGTTGTGTATATAACTATAGGAGCCCTAGGACAGATTTGGTTTGTCCTTTCGAGCTTAGTTTAGTCGAATTGGCCGACAAGTTGACCAAATTGGCAAAAGTCAACTTTGGGTCAAACTTGATCCAATTCAACTCAAACGAACTCCAAATGACCTAGAATTTTGTGTATGACCTAGAAATTAGTAGACGGACTAGTTGACCCAGGTTTGACCAAGTTTGAGCAGCGTTGACCATGTTTGACCAGAGTTGACCGAGGGTTGACTTTGACCAAAATGGACCTAGAAGCATGTAGTCTTGCATTGTAGCTATTTCTTTTGATATTGTGGACTTGGTTGTGACATGTGTGTATTTTAAATAGGTTTACATTGCCCCAGTTTAGTTGCACCTCATCATCAGCAGTTCGATTTGCCAGGCGAGTACATTCTCTGATCTTTTCATACTTGTTTGGATATGTTCTCTTGTTATAGACTAGTATACTTGATGCTGACATGATGTTCACACGGATTAGTACCCTATGGATCTTTTTATGCGATGTTATCCCCTCGGATACATCGAGTATATTATGTTCATGTACTTTATTGTGTTCATCATGTACTCCATGTATTCATATTTATCCATGTACACTCATGTGTTATTCATGTACACTCATGACCATATGAGCTCCATGTATACAGTAGTTGTTATCCATGTGCAATAACATAACATGCATTGATCCTTGTGTATTGATTAGGGGCAGGGAGAGTGTAGTTGGTTATGTGATCATTATCCCCAGTAGGTATCCATGTGCACTTCATAGTTTATCCATGTGCAACCCAACCCGGTTACATAACCAACTCATGCTCTAAATCACGTAGATAGTTACCTTTCTCTATTTATCATATTTATATCTCATCTTGATAGTCTCTCTCTTGTTGATTTTCTTTACAGCGTTTCATGTATAGTTTTCTATAACTTGCTTTATATGTCCATTCCTGATATAAACTGTTGTGAGAGATATGTGCTCGTTCCGTCCTGATTGGGCATGTTGAAAATTTTACAGGTGATGATGAAGAGTTCTGCCCTACTTATTATGGCATTGGCTTAGATGACACTGGTGACATGGACCCTCAGGAGGATCCAACGGTCGCTGAGGATTTGCCTATAGTTTAGCTGAGACTTACTATTTTATTTTCTTTTTATTTGAGACATTATGAGTTGTACTTTGAGATTTTGTTTTAGTGGTTTACACCAAGACTTTTGTTATATCTGTGACTTTCTTGAGATTCTTTCTTCTATTCCATCTTAGTTGTTGTGATTGAGTTACTTATTATTTTATTCTCCATTCGGAGCATATCCTAGACTGTGTTAGATATTGTGACTCAGGACAACGTTCTACCGCCGATACTGCGGCGTAGGCTGGGCGTACTTCACTTCTTGTGCCTTTCCCTGGGTGCGGGTCGTAACATAAAGTTAGCTCAAATAAACTTTACGCACACAACAGCCTTGAGCGTAAAAGCTCGAAATAGCTATCGTGCGTAAAAGAAGCTATTTTCTGGGCCTAAAGTTAGCCCATCTGCACACTAAACGACAGTATTGGGTTTAGTATAAATCTAATCCTCTCGATTTCTGTACAATCCTGTTGTCAGAAAATTATTCTGTCAGATCAAATCACTCGCATTAAATACAGCCTGACAGTCTGTCCCTGGCGTAAAAGTGGAGGATATCTCTCGCGTAAAAGCTTCTCGCGTAGAGAATAACATGCGTAGAGAGTAGCTTGAGTAGAGTCTGAGTTTGACGTAATTTGAATTGCGTAAAGCTCTCAACTTCTTTGACTTGATCTTTGAAGTACTTTTTATGCTCCTATATACGTGTCATGTATCTATGTATCACATCTCCGTGTCTAAGCATGTGTCAAGGTCCAGCGAGATACTAATGTATCCGCTCTGCAGTACATGGGTAGTCTCTAATTGATTAGGCTAATCAAGTAACGACCAACATATCTCGTTTGGTTCAAGAAATTATATGACTTAATTTATGATCTTTCTAGCCATCTAAGTGAATTGCAGGCAAGCATTGATAGACATAATAACGTAAACTACGCTAGAACTTACCCACGGCAGAGCGTGCCGTTGTATGTGTGAGACTTACCATGTTCTTTCCTGTCAATTGTTATCATTTACTAGAATAATGTGTGTAAATGTATATGTGAAGGTCACTGACACCATAAGTCATCTGGGACATAGCTTTGTTAGACGGGACCCTTTCAACACAAGTAGCAAGCCCCGCTGAAAGTTTTCGAATAACCCGTACGAGTATCTAGCACAGCTATACCATGTTTTCCCTAGGCCGAATCGGTCCCGTGGCCCCGGGTGTCATTCGAAAAAACTTTACCTTGTGCACAAGTTGTCCATGACCGTGCTAGACTAAACTAGTTACTCAAGCATGGTCTATATTATGAGAACTTAACCATTTTCATCGTGTCCCGCCTTGTCATGGCATCATTTTAATCAATGAGTCTATCTTTTGTTAAACATAGTTCTATATCATGAATAACATAGCCATCATATAGCAGTTCTGTAGAATAAGCATTTGTGTTCGTGTATTTGCATCTAATATTTCATTCGTAACGATGTTATCGATTTATTGAAAAAATAAGAGGGTCAAGGAGGAGAAGGGTCAGCCACTCACCTTGGGTTGACTGAGGCGAGGGACCAGTTGGTTTGCGCTTAGACGGCGCCTATGCGATCACCTGAAATCACATAACTAACTGGTCAGAACACTGTGCTATTGCATAAGTTTGTTAGAAAATACGAAGTTTGAAGAACGCAAGCCATGAAAACCATCGAAAACATTCACAAAAAAGCATTCAGAAAACTAAAGCCAAAGTCAAAGCCAAAAAAGTAAGTACGACATGAAAAACAGAGCAACGGGAGGTCTCTTCCGATTCAGCCAAAGTGTCCATCCTCTAGGCGCAACATGAATATGGGACATAATTTCGAAGAAGTCATTCTATAACGAGGAAATGATCTTAATTCAATCTGTCCCATTCAATTGATTCAATCGATCCCGATTTATTGGTTCCAACTAAATCGATAGCGACAATATTCCTTTATCGCACACCCCGTGGATGGGAAACGGGACACGATGTAGAGACAGGATACTACATATTTTTAGACAGACTGAGTTATCGTAGGACGAGTATCGAAACCCGTACCAGACACAGCCGGGACAAGAACAAACTCAGAGGCCACCAGAGGCACAACAGCCACCACCACCACCACCTCCTCCACCTTCTCCGCAGATCCCATATATACCTTTCCCGCCACCAGGATAGCAGGTGGATGGCCAACAGATGTATCAGATGTTCTATACCATGATGCAGGCCCAATAAAAAGTTCAGCAGCAGTCCCAGCAGTAGGCGCAACAGCGTCAGACAGATACTCTGAGGAAGAGCATTGTCACTGCATTGGAGCAGACGATGCCACAGGATCGACGGCCAGCGACGGGATCTATTAAATATTTTTGTCGTATGGTACCTCTCTCATTTTTTGACACTGAGGAGCCTATTGAGGTTCATGCTTGGCTCACCAGCATTGAGCACCAGCTGGAGGCCGCCGAGCTTCCAAGGGAGAGATGGATGACAGCCGTCAGGATGCAGCTGACCGACAACACGCACCATTGGTGGGAGGCCGAGGAGCATCGGCTAAGATCTGATCAGATCACTTGGGAGGAGTTTTCCAGGCTCTTGAAGGAGATGTTTATTCCAGCCACTACGCGTGCGAAGTTACGAGACATGATTATGCATCTTGTTCATGGCAGTATGTTCGTAGAGGAATACAACACTGAGTTTCTTCGCATGAGCCGTTTTGCCTATTTTCTGATCGAGACTAAGGAGCAGAAGGCAGAGAAGTTCTACGACGGACTGAGTTTTGAGTTATAGAGGCTGATAGGATCAGTCGCTCCTACTTCTTATTCTACGATCCTGACAGCAACTCAATGTCAGGAGCGCATTAACAAGAGAGAGGCCAGCATGAAGCGCCCACATTCAACAGCACTACCAGATTGAGCATGACAGAGTGGACCGATAAAGTATCCTCAGAAACACCATCCACATAGAGTGCACTAGCAACATCACCAGGACTCCCTACTTGCCATCACTCTGGCAAGGTAGGCCCTCGTGAAAGATTGTCGACATAAACTGGGACTGTTTGGTTTGTGGATCTGATCAGCACCAGTCCCAAAGTACACAGAGTGACGAGGAGCATCACCAATGGTTCACCGCCCAGCATTCTTGGCATCGAGACCGTTCCCGCAGCCACCTAGGCTATTCTTTCAGGGTCCGAGAGCGTTCCACGCAGGAGTTGGGGCGATGCGACCACCAACACCAGGAGGGTACCAGGAGAGACCACCTTTGGCACCACAGGCAGCCCGATTCCAGCAGGTCCATTACTAGGCTGTAGCACAGGGACGTGGCCAGGCCTTTGCTATAACTTTAGAGGAGGCTGAGACATCCAGAGAGGTGATCGTAGGTACTATTTTAGTAGCTTCTTTACCAGAAGTAGCATTATTTGATTTTGGTGCCATGCATTCATTTATTGCTGCTAGTTTCGTAGCCACCTGTAGATTAGCAACTGCACCCCTTTCGACGATCATGAGTATTCTCATGAAAGGTGACATAGTACCCATTAGCGATACCAGTAGATCGTGTTCAGTCGTTGTTTATGGGCGAGTGATACGTACTCGATTAGCAACTGCATCACTTCCGACGATTATGAGGATTCTTACGGAATGTGGAATAGTACCCGTTAGCGATACCTATAGATTTTGTTCAGTCGTTGTTTGCGGGCGAGAGATACGTGCTCAATTCCTAGTCTTCTCTATGCCAGACTATAATGTTGTACGTGGTATAGATTGGTTGAGCTAGTACCATGCGACCTTAGATTGTCGACATTAATGCGCCATATTTAGACCCCCAGGTCACCCTGAGTTTGAGTTTCTCCGAGGAGATAGAGAGCTTGGTGACCGTTCCACCCCTGGGGTACACATTACATTGGAGGAATCAGCATACCCGCCGATCATATCGGAGTTTGAGGACGTATTTCCTGAGAAGCTTCCAGGACTGCCACCTAATAGAGAGATAGTTTTCTATCGAACTACTTCTGCGAGCGACACCAATTACTTACCATGTGTACAGACTAGCACCAAAGGAGGCACATGAGCTAAAAATCCAGATAGATAAGCTTTTGGACATGAATTTTATTCGATTTAGTGCTTCTCCATGGAGAGACCCAGTCTTACTTGTATCGAAGAAGGATGGGTTTGTACGTTCGTGCATAGATTACATAGAATTGAATGCAGTGATAGTGAAGAACAAGTATCCCCTGCCACGTATAAATGATTTGTTTGACCAGTTGATCGGTGCCTGTGTGTTCTTGAAGATTGATTTCAGATATGGCAACCACCAGATTAAGGTTCGAAAGGGGAACATCCCGAGGATGACCTTTCGGACGAAATATGGGCACTATGAGTTCCTTATGATGCCGTTTGGTTTAACCAACGCGTCAGCCGTATTCATGAGTCTGATGAACAAGGTTTTCAACCAGCACTTGTATAAGTTCGTAGTGGTATTTATTGATGATATTTTGGTGTACTCCAAGTGCCATAAGTAGCATGAGGAGCATCTCAGGATTGTGCTGGAGACATTGAGGAGGAAAAGACTATATGCCAAGCTCAGTAAGTGCGAGTTTTGTTTGAGCAAGGTATCTTTCCTTGGACACATAATTACTGGAGATGGATTAGCAGTTGATCGAGAGAAGATTGCTGCAGTTGAGACTTGGCCTACCCTTACATCAGTTACGGAGGTTAGGAGTTTCCTCTAACTTGTCGAAAACTACAGAAGGGTCGTGGAAAACTTCTCGAGGATTGCAGAGCCTATGACGCATTTGACACGTAAGGATCAGGAGTTCATCTGGACCGAGGAGTGCTAGGTTGCTTTTGATGAATTGAAGAAACATCTGACATTAGCACCTATCTTGACTCTTTCTACAGGATCTGGAGGCTTTTTGGTATACATTGATGTGTTTGGGACCGGATTAGGATGTGTTTGTGGCATATGCATCGAGACAGTTGAGGACCCATGAGAAAAACTGTCTGACACATAATTTAGAGCTAGCTGTAATAATATTTGCACTGAAGCTATGGAGACACTACTTATATGGAGAGTGAGTCGAGATATTTACTGATCAGAAGAACCTGAAGTACGTCTTCACTCAAAAGGAGCTGAGCATGAGACAAATACGTTGACTGGAGTTGATAAAGGACTTTGAGATAGAGTTGCAGTATCATCCTGGCTAGACGAATGTCGTGACTGATGCCTTGAGCTAGAAACCTATGACATACTTCTTGACGACACAACGTCATTTGTTAGAGGATCTCTAGGAGTTGGAGAAGAGGTCGTATTGTCAGGTGTGGATGATCAATTAGCTACCCTTGGGGTACAGTCTTCATTGGTTGAGAGGATCAATGTCGCTTTATCTACAGATGCGAGATTCAAAAGACTCTGAGAGAGGACAGAGGCCGACATGTAGATAGGACTACGGATTCATGAGGATGGAACGTTGAGGTGTGGAGATCACCTATGCGTTCTGAGTGGCGAGCTGTACAAGAAGCTGATGACTGAGGCGCATAGCTTGATATACTATATTAATCCTGGAGGTACGAAGATGTACATGGATTTGAGGCAGCATTACTGGTGGTATGGGATGAAGAGAGAGATCGCTCGATTTGTAGCGAGGTGTTTGGTCTTTCAACATGTCAAGGAAGAGCATCAAAGGTCTGCAGGACTATTGCGGTCGCTTTCATTCCTGGGTGGAAGTGAAAACACATTACTATGGACTTTGTAATGGGATCCCTGTAGAAGCATGGAAAATAATAAAGAAAGAGCCATGCGGCCAGAAAACTCCATGCGGCTCAGAAGACCCATGTGGCTCAACGAGTCTATGCGGCTCTATGATCTCCATGCGGCTCAGAAGAAAAGACACGTGGCTTGCAAACAGTTTTCCCCTCCGCATTGTATTGTATTAATTGCTTGGACGGCTGACCACTCTGACGAAGCGATAGGCCTGACATAAAGAGGTAATTATGACTCTGTCATAATGACAGATTCCTAGGAAATTAAAGAAAATCTCTGGCACATCCTCCCAAGATCCAGAAAACGCCACGCAGCTGAGACACGTGGACAACCATATGCGGCTCGAGCGGAGACCCCCCTATGCGTCTCAGGCTGAAGTTGTCCTATGCGGCCCAGATCGAGACAGCCCTATGCGGCTCAAACAGACGTAGCCCTATGCGGCTCACAAGGATCAGCCCTATACGGCTCACAAGGATCATCTCCATACGGCTCACTACCCATTGTATGGTCCAGATTATCATGTGGTTCGAAGATTTGGGGTCCACTCCCCAAGCTGCCCTGACACGTGGCCAGGCTTATGCGGCTCAAACTTTATGCGGCCCAATCCTTATGCGGCTCAGTGACTTCCAGGACACGTGTCATGAATCCAATCAATTTCCCAGATTTACCGCAATCAAAGAATGGGTCAAATCCCAATAATCTGGGACACGTGGCAGGAGAATGAATTAAATTTATTCATTCAGATTCGCACACATCAGCAGATCATCATCGTGGAGATTTATTCTAATCAGCATTAATTACTGATAGGATTTGGTGCAATCTATACTAAATGGCCCAGATCCTTTACACTCCAAATTAATGGCCCAGATTGATCGATCAACAGGCCGTCGCCACTTTGAGGGGCAATCATTGTGAACCCTAATGAGGTCCCTCCATTCTTATAAATAGCAGGGTGCCATTTCCTTATAGGAGATATACACACATACGTACACATACATACAGAAAGGAGCACTTTTCGAGATCAGAGAAAGCACCAGAATACTTGGAGAGAGAGAGCGGAGAGAGAGCAAAGAGAGCATTTCTTCAACGCCGAGCAATCTTCTGGAGCCAAGGCTGCATACCGATCGTCCAAGGAGTAAGGCAGAGATGCCGGCGCTTTCCCGAGCCTCTATTGTCACCCCCCAGAATCTAAAATAAACAATTGTACTTAGACTGCTGTACCTAGGCTTTTGTCCCTAGGCTTTCTGTGTACAAGTGAGTTTGTAACGTGAAGTAAAAGTCCGGTCCTCCGATAATTGTTCTGCTCTTTTATATTTCATGGCAAACACGATGGCGACTCTATTGGGGACAAACTTCTCCACGGCTGAGGAGTTGGTGACGCAATCGAATGCAGCCAAACTTGGCTCCACGCAACAGAAGATGGTCGTCCGTTTCGACCAACAGGCGTTTGAAGAGATGCTCTCTGAAGGAAGTGCTGGTCCGATCCAGAAGCGAACCCAACACAAAGAAAGCTCGCTGCGAGTGGAGGCCAAAATTATTTGCTCTTCCACAAGCTCTGGACGGGGTACTCTCTGCTACCCAAGACGGCGAGGGCGATTCTCATACGGCTCCACTTCGAGCCGTAGAGAACTCTGCTATCCCCAAGTCCGGCAGAGGAAAGCACTACGATGCTGGACTTGCAGGGACAAAGAGCGACTCTATGCGCCCCAAGAAGAAGCCGAGCACTCCTGTGGCCAAATCTGCCAACCACATGCAGGAGGCTCATGCGGGTGGATCTACCAGCCGCATGAAGAAAATCCATGCGGCCAGATCATCCAGCCGCATAAAGAAGACTCATGCGGCTGAGACTCCCAGCCGCATGAAGAAATCCTATACGGCTACGTCTGTCAGCCGCATACGGACCACCGATGACAGCCGCATGACGCCTACCCCATGCGGCTCTGTCTTCGACCGCCTCTCGTACGGTCCTGATCTCTTGTGCTCCCAAGAAGATATGTCTGACTCCCTCCAGTATTACTTATACTCTTCCTAGTATGTGCCCTTACACACTAGAGCAAAGAAGTCTAAAGCAGCGCGAGCCTGGCGAGTTCGGTCCGCTGATCTTACCTCTGACCATCCGAGCGTTCCGCATACTGTTACGCGGGCCTCGGATGGAAAGTTGTACAGAACCACTCGAGTCCAGCCCCTGGCGGCAGACGGACAGAGAGGTTCGCAAAAGTCTCCCAAAATCCCGGGAGCAAACATGGTCGGGTCCAGACCCATCTGACTTGCGTGAGGCCGTCCTCAACAAACGCAAGAAAAGAAAAGATGCATCGGGGTGTAAAGAGTCCTCCCACGGACGTCACTGCACCCAAGTCATCGTCAACTGCTGCTGCAACAGCACGACGGCGCGAGAAGACCGGCAGTCTATCTTTCAAAGACTGCAACAGCCATCTTCAGAAGACGAGGCACTCCCCGTCGTCTCCTGCAACTCTGCTCGGAAAGTCCCTGCCGATGGGAAGGGGAAGAAGACCAGCGCCCCTAGCCCAAAGATATCAACCACTATGAATAAAAGACTGTCGTCTAAACGGGTGCCTGCCACCGGAGTTTTTCAAGGTACCCGTTCCAAGACGAAATCTGCTACAGTGGAAGACTCGTCGTCCACACCACTGGGGGTTGCTGGGACTGGGGGTAGCACTCCTCCGAACCTCCACGACAACCCGATGTTCCAAAATGAGTCGGGGGAAACAACTCTTCCATCAGATGCAGCAAACCCCGACGTCCCGAGGACGTCCACAATTTCCAAGACGAGACGAACTCGGAAACAGGGGTACTATTCCTTCTGTGTCCGAACCAGAGGAGAACATTCCCATATATCCCGATGACTCTCACTACAGGGGTACGATTCGGAGGGCTCGTCCTCCACTGTTCCTTCCATCTCTCCTCATGTAAAGACGGTGTTCATGACGGACAGCAACCAAGGTGGTTCCAGTGATCACCAATGCATCGACACTCTAGAGGCCATACTGTATGCCTTGGTCAAGTCTGTAGACGAGATCAAAGCGGCCCTTCTAACTCTCCAAGGAGGGACGCCTGGCCAAACAAGTACGGGTCCCACGGTTAATGCGGACTCGAACTCAGCGGCACCGAACCCGGGCAACAGTCCTCCCGAAGTAACGGCCCCCACCGCTGTGGATGAGGCCTGCGAAGCGAGAAGAGAGGTCCAAGAGCTCCGAGCCATGTTCCACACTCGAGAAAACTCTCAAGACCTCAGAATACGGCAACCATACCCTGCTGCATGGAGGAATGTTCCATTCCCACCAAGATATAAGCCGTTCAATATCAATCCTTATGATGGCAAGACCTCAGCAAGTCGGTACATCACTTACTTCGAGGTCACCACCGACCATCTGTCCCACGACGATGCCATTCTCACACAATTATTCATCGGGCATTGGAAGGAGTCACCTTCGACTGGTATCGCAATTTGCCAGACAACTGCATCCACTCCTTCGTCGGCTTCAAGCGCATGTTCTTGGAGAGATTCTACGAAGTAGGGCAGGACATCACCATGTCCACCCTCATGGACGTCGTCCGGGGAGAAAGAGCTGACAAGGAACTACATCGAGCGGTTCCGCCAAACCGCCATGAAGTTGCCCTCTGGAAACCCGGATTCCTCCTTGATTGAAATTTGCCAAAAGAGACTGCTCCCAATAATCAGTCTCTGGATGGGCGAAAGTCAATTCAAAGACTGGAAGACGTTTATCATTAGTGCCACAAGTGCCGAAGAACGATTGAAGAAGGCTCGCCAACTGGGATTGGACATCTCGGACGGAGAGAACAAGGGCAAGCGTCCCAACAACGACAATAGGGGTAACCCTCCAACAATCGGACAGCAAGGGTAAGCAGGCTATGGTGGCCGATACAGCACAGAAACCTGAGCCAAAGCCAACAGACAAACAATGGCCGCAAATCACTTACTCCTTCGAAGATGGTCACGTCAAGCCCATCTTGGACATGCTCATACAAGGAGACAGAATTCAGCTCCACCAAGACGGGAACCGCGGCCGGCAGAGATAGAGAACCCAAAGTACTGCCATTATCATCGCTATGTCCACCATGATACACACGACTGCTACCAGCTAAAACGGTACATCTAAAATCTTATCGATTCGAACGCACTGGGTATCGATTTCGAAGAGGTAACCGTAGCAGCCCACATGGTGGTAGTACAATTCGGCAGCTTCCCTCAACGAAACTCAAGACGGTATGGTCCCCATCCCTCTGGCAATAATGGAGATGCTAATCTTCTACCTCCCGAGATCAGGCTGCTGGTCTAGTGCCCCTACCACATCACGAGGGGAGGTCATGTGGATCCATCCAGACTTGGTATCTGAAGTGACTCAGCCCACTCCTTTCCGCCGGCAAGAAGAAAAGTGGAAAAGTCAGGACCTGCCACACAATCTCGGCAGACATCGAAGAAGCTACACCGTCGTCACGCAGTCTGGGGTGCAATCCAACCTGTGGTTGACAATCCAGCTGAAGATCATCAACCCACTACAACTGATGCTCCGGAACCGGCTCAGCCTCCGACGACCGACAAGCCTAGGACGAGGAGACTCGCTTTAACAAATCCCTCCGAAAAGAGGTAGCACAAGGGCTGGAGAAGCCCTACAACTTCGATATCTTGGCACAATTGGCCAACACACCAGCCAAGTTGTCATTATACGAGCTCTGAGACTCTCCAAGGATGTTCGTGCGGCTTTGACGATGCACTCCAAAATGTCGACGCATACCTGGCTCAAGTCAACCTCACGAGAGAAAACCCACCTGCAGATCTCCAAGATAGCGCCTACACGGAAGCGATGCCCAACATCGTCTTCACTCCGCAGGACATGCTCATCAAAACCAACCTGCATGATCGTCCGCTATATACTGGATACATCAGCGACATAAAGGTGGATCGATGCACATCGATCCTGGCTTTTCCATAAGCATTATCCCGAAGGGCCTGCTATACCATCTCCGTATCCCAATGCATCGCCTGACACCTACAAGCATCGCCATCAGCGGTTTCAATTCGGGCAGGAGCTACCAATTGGGAAGATTCGTCTGAAGTGTCAAATTGGCGATCTCCAATCAGAGGTCACCTGCTACGTCATAATACAGATACTTCATACAACATTCTCTTGGGACGCCCATGGATACACGATTATATAATCGTGCCTTCCATACTGCATCAATGCTTCAAGTATGTCGAAAACGGCTTCGTGAGGACAGAATTCGCTGATATCGATCCCTTCAAAGGGGTCGAATCCTACTACTCAGACTCCTGTCTGTACGAACAGTCGAAGAAGCATCTGGGTGAAGGAGATATGCAAGCTCGTGCCGAGATAGCCACAGGATCAGAAGAACCTCTGACGATCCACCTCCAAGCTCGCAAACCGGGCAAGTCCGCACCCCTTACTGCCACTCTACGCAAGGACGCAATCAGCCTCTCGACACAAAAAGAGCCAATAATCCGGCTGCCAAGGTCCGGCAAGTGCCAAGACCCACAACGGGGCCACTGCCAATCAGACTGCCGAGAGTCGGTCAGCCCCAAACGGAGAAGCTCAATCCCTCCGACAAGCCACTGACGATACGCCTTCCCAAGAAGGGTCGTCACCCCGACGCAAGGTCTGACACTTCTAGCGAACCAGCCACTCCCCGCCCCACATCGAGTAGCAAACTGGGGGTCGTTAGTCTGAACAACTATACGCTCTGCTATCAGCTGAACCTCTGACGATCAAGTTGCCCAGGTCGTCCTCTCAGTCTTCATTTATACAGGGGGTAGCCGAAGAGGAACCAGAGCTAACCAAGTATATAGCTGCCCACACTGATGTTCCCTCCGCAGATGATGTAATCCCCTAGAAAAGATACCTTACTTCATCAATAAAGGGCTATCTTTGAACTACCTCTAGCTTAATAAGCTTTGTACAATGTATGCTATAGAACAAGGTATAGGCACTCACCTACACATACAGGTGACAAATGTCTACACCGTGATCCAGCTTACTCTAGCAGAAGACACCTACCGCATAATCGAGGGAGGGGACCATCCAATCATCTTCGGCCGGAAGGACGATCAGTATCCCTTACCGTAGAAGAAGTCGACCTTGGATCAGATGCCGGGAGACTGCCTCTATATCTTTATAGCCCCCAATCTAAATACCTCATACAAAAATAGGGTATGATCTGGAGACGATGCCAGGCTTGAATTACGTACTGGACGACGATTACCTTTGAAGCCACCGGTCCCGGCTGGCAAACTACGGGACTACTATAGCAAGACTCGATGTGGATTAGGGTATATTACACCCACGACGACCCCTGAGAGTTCAGATAAAGAATGTGACTGGCATTCACACTCAACCGAGTCACCAACTTCTGACTCAGATACCAGCATCGAGATGTATTCAGACAAGTCTTGTCAGTCAACATGGCATTCGTCGACGCTTATGAAGAAGACGAAGACATCTCCGAAATCCTGAGCTAGAGCCGTGGGCCCAGCAGTTGGATGCACAATAGGAAAAGTAGTTCGAACTGAGACAGCCTCATACTGAAGATGAGGTTATACAGGTCAACCTCGCAGCGAGTCTTCTCCGAAACCAATCTTCGTCAGTAAGAGCCTAACAGACGAAGAGCGAGAATCACTGCTGGAACTTGTCAAAGAAATATTGATGTGTTCGCTGGAGCTATGAAGACATGCCGGGGTTAAATCCCGATATTGCTCTTCACAAACTAAACATTCGGCCGGATGCAAATCCAGTCAAGCAACAACAGCGACGCTTCCGCCCATGCATCATGGATGCGATCGAAACGAAGTCAACAAACTAATAGCCAGCGGCTTCATTCATGAGGAACAACATCCAGACTGGGTCGCCAACATAGTACCAGTCTAAGAAGAATGAGAAGATTCAAATCTGCATCGACTTCCGCAATCTGAACGAGGCATGTCCCAAAGATGAATTCTCCCTCCCTATCACGGACATCATGATTGACAACACCTGCGGCTTCGAACGTATGTCATTCATGGATGGTTTCTTGGGGTACAACTAATCAAGATGTCTCCTGACGACGAAAAGCATATACCATTCCGAACACAGATTGGCACATACTACTACACAGTCATGCCTTTCGGTTTAAAGAATACTGGCGCCACATATCAAAGAGCCATGAGTATCATCTTCAGGGATCACTTGCGCAAGACTGTGGAGTGCTAAGTTGATGACATCGCCGTCAAGAGTCGCCATAAGGTAGACCATCTCCAGGATCTGAGGACGGTATTCGACCTGATGCGAGCACACAACCTGAAGATGAACCCATAAAATCCTTCTTGGGCGTATCCACGGAAAGTTCTTGGGTTTTATCATCACCGCCCAGGGTATCCATGTAGACCCTGAGAGAAGGCAATCATGGAGATGGGTCCCCCAGAAATCTCCGAAACTCCGAGGCCTTCAAGGGAGGTTAGCTTACATTAGAAGGTTCATTTCTAACCTCTCGGACGATGCCGACCATTCACCCACCTCATGAAGAAAGGCGTCTCGTTCGTATGGGACGAAAATGTCAGCGGGCCTTCGACAACATCAAAGAATATTTGTCGAACCCTCCAGTCCTGGTGGCCCCGGTTGCTGGAAAACCATTCTACTCTACGTACGAGCGATGGAGCACTCCCTCGGAGCTCTGCTAGCACAAAACAACGATGCAGGCCATGAACAAGCCATATTACCTCAGTTGAATGATGATTGGGCCAGAGCACCGATACACCGCTGTGGAGAAGGAATGCCTTGCCCTAGTGTTCGCCATTCAAAGACACGATACTATGTCACCGGACAAACGATACACGTGATCTTACGAGTCAACCCTCTCAGGGTCCTCATGACTAAACCAGGGGCACTCAGCTCTCGCCTCGCTACATGGGCAATATTGCTGTCCCCCTATCATATGATCTTCGTCCCACAAAAGGCGGTCAAAGGTCAAGCCCTGGCAGACTTTTTGGCAGCCCACCCGGGCTCGGAGTCGTCCAGGATATATGAAGAAATCCCAGATGAGGTCGCCGATTCGCATGCAACCTCTCATGATGATATATGGCGAATGTCCTTCGACGGCGCTTCGAGAACTGGACCTAAGGCAATATCGTCGTCGGAGTCGGGGTGGTGCTGGTTTCTCCTACCGGATTGGTGATCAACCGTGCTTACTCCCTCACGGAACCCTGCTCTAACAATGTGGCCGAGTACAATGCTTTGGTCATTGGCCTCCAACTACAAAGGAGCTGGGGGTAGAATACCTCGAAGCATACGGCGATTCACAGTTAATCGTCAATCAGATCCGGGGATCATACGAAGTCCGCCACGAAGACATGATCCCCTATCACCAAATAGCAATCAACATCATCTCTTCGTTCGAGGGGTTCTTCATCGAGTACATTCCCAGACTTTGAAATATCGAAGTCGATGCCTTAGCAGGCCTGGCCGCTTCCCTAGCAGTGCCAAATCATACTCATCAATCGGTGGACGTGATAGGCGACGAACTAGTCTGCCCTAAGAATAACGATCAATTTGTGGCAAGTTATTCCGCCCAGACGATCGATGATGTCCCAGATTGGAGACAACCATTCATTGACTTCGTCGTCTACGACATCCTGCCTGAGAACCCAAAGGAAGCCACTTCCATCAGAAGGCATTCTCTCAGATTCTTCTTCGATACAGAGACAAAAATGCTGTATCGCCAAACCTATGACGGATTATTGCTTTGATGTCTGTCAAACGAAGCCAAAGAAGCCGTACGTGAAGCTCATGACGGTATTTGTGGGGCCCATCAGCCTGGCCCTAAATGTAAGACCGTCTTCGCCGAATGGGCTACTACTGGCCCACGATGGTAGCAGATGCGATAGACTATACGAGAAAATACAAAGCCTGCCAAGTCCACGCGGACTTCATTCACCAGCCATCTGAATTTTTACATCCGACAGTGGCGTCCTGGCCGTTCGAAGCATGGGGGATGGACATCATCGATCCGATTACTCCCTTCCTCCCGTGGACATCGCTTCATACTTGCGATTACGGATTATTTCTCCAAATGGGCAGAAGCTGTCCCGTTTACAGAAGTAAAGACTTCGAACGTGATCAGCTTCCTCAAGCATCACGTCATCTACCACTTTGGACTGCCCCGGAGGATCATCCACAATAATGGTTCGCAGTTTGCAAGCCACGCCTTTTATCGGTTCTGTGACAAACATCACATCCAGAATATTGCTTAACATCGTACAACCCGACAACGAACGGGTTGGCAGAGGCATTCAACAAAAATCATCAAACTCCTCAAGAAGTTTGTCTCTTCCAACAAACTGACTGGAACGAGAAGCTCGGTGAATGTTTATGGGCGTACCGTACTACAGTCGAACAGCTACCGGGAACATACCATATCCCTGGTATACGGGAGCGAGGCAGTTCTCCCATTGGAGACTCAAATACCCTCGCTCCACGTTGCCCTCACTTATCAATTGACGATGGATGATAACTACCGACGCCGACTACAAGAGTTGGAGGCCTTAGATGAAAAGCCCTCCTGGCTCAGCAAATAATCGAGCTATACCAAGCACGCATCTCCGGAGCCTTCAACAAGAAGGTTAAAATCAGAACAATCCAAGTGGGCGATCTCGTTCTGGCAGTCCGGAGGCCGATGGTCATGACTCACAAGACCGCCGGCAAGTTCCAGCCAAAATGGGAAGGTCCGTTTATCATAGAGGCTGTATTCTCCAACGGTGCCTACCGCCTCGCCAAGCAAAACGGAGACTTACTCATGTTGCCCGTCAACGGCAAGTTCCTGAAGAAATATTATGTCTAAACACAATTTCCAGATTATTGAGTCATGTACCGCTGGTGCCGCTGAACTCATATTCCAGATTATCGGGTCATGTACCCGCTGGTACCGCTGAACTCACCCTCACAATTTTCCAGATTTTTGAGTCACGTACCCGCTGGTACCGCTAAACTCACCCTCATAAATTTCTTGATTTTTGAGTCATGTACCCGCTGGTACTGCTGAATCACGCTCACATTCTCAGATTTTTGAGTCATGTACCCTCTCGTGCCGCTGAACTCACATCCACAATATCCCAGATTATCGAGTTATGTACCCGCTGGTGCAACTGAACTCATACTTTCACAATATTGAGTCATGTACCCGCTGGTGCCTCTGAACTCATATCCCGGTCACTCTTTCAGATAGTAAGTCATGTATGATCATACCTCTGAACTTTCTTCCTGGAAGAGATCCTCCCTCATGATCTAATACCCGCACTCCCAATGTACAAAAAGGGTAAAGCGATCCACAAATTACCAAAACGGCCATGTCCTCATTACCTCTGAGTCGTTTTATTTCGCCAAAAATAAATCACCCCTTACATAGAACTTCCATGTCTCATTACCTCTGAGTCGTTCTAGGTACCCTCCTTCATTGAGCCCACTCCTGTCATGTCCTCATTACCTCTGAATGGGAAGGCTCCGTCGAAGAAACCTTTATGCCTGCCATGTCCTCATTACCTCTGAGCAAGTATGATGATTCCCTTTGACTTATTATCTGTACCCACAACCGGAGTACGCCAAGGGTAATAGGTCCACAAATGTCCTCTGTTGACCACTAATGTCCTTGACCACAAATGTCCTATGTTGACCACAAATATCATCCGTTAAGTCCACTCCTACCATGTCCTTACCTCTGAGTAGGAAGGCTCCACAGCAAAAAACCCCATACTTGTCATGTCCTCATAACCTCTGAGTAAGTATGTTGGTCCCCCTTCACCCTATTATCCGTATCCTAAGTCATGGTACGCCAAGGATAATAGGCCCACAAATGTCCTCTGCTAAGTCTCTTAGTACAGGCCCGCTATTCCTCATCATGCCCCGAGAGCCCAGCTGCTCCATGGCATTCTATATCCCGATACTGGGAACGTCCACGACCACCTTGCCGTTGGACTGTTCTAAGTACCCACAGTCAAACTTATTACCTGTACCTAAAACCAAGGTATGCCATGGGTAACAGGTCCCCAAATAAGCCCCCTATGCGGGGAGAACATCACCACAATATCACAGGTACAACAAGCAACGCAAATGAAGGGTATAATGAAAAGTACTCTTTATTTGAAGGAAGAAAAAAGCATTACATGTTTTGGTACCACGTCCCTCTCAAAAAGAAGAAAGGAAAAAAGAAAAACAGGAACAAAATAAGAAGAAAAGGTCACTATAGCTCAGCATTACACAATTCCAAAAGACGATTCTTCACTAAGATGGCCTCCTGCTCGAGTGCTGTTTAACTCGACACTCAGCCTCCCGGGATAACCGCTCTTCGTCATCCAAGCCCATGAGCTCTTGCCAGTCATCTTCCAATTTCTTTAGAGCAACTTCCAGGTCAGTCGAAGCCCGATTGACTCTATCAGCCTCCTGAATAATCAACTCCTTATCAATACGGGCAGCCTCAAGTTCAGACTCCAAGAAAGTTAGCTTCCTCTGAAGCTCAAGGATCTGCTCTCGCGTGTCAGTGATCCTACGGGAGCAGCCGCTTCCCGAGCCATGACATCTTCGCCCGTGTGACTCAATTGATCATATCGATTAGACAGATCGCGATGGTCCTTCAGTACGGTCAGCCTGGTTTTATCCCGAGCAGCCCTTGTCTTCTCTATAGTAGCAATGAGAGAACCACGCTTCCGATCTATAACAGCGGACAAATCAGCCTGTCGTAGCACCTGCAGCTGGGTCACCAGCTGTTCAGTCTCCAATAACTTCGCCTCAGGAGTGCCGCTAGCCTCGCGCCACCAAGAAGAGTCTTAAGGATATCAATTTGACCCTGGCGCATTGTCGGGACAAGACAAAAGAGGTCCCTTTTCTACAGTAGCCGTTATTCCCCTCCTCAAATGACGATGAAAGCTGGCAACTACGTCCTGTAATGCGTCATCCAAGACCTCTGTAGAGGACGGCGTCAGAGGAAGAGTGGCTGGCAATATCAGAGGAGTGATGCTAGAGCTTGCACCAGGGGGATAGAATCCGAGCAGAACGACGCACGGATAACGGATAACTCTTCCTCCGCCACCCGAAGAGCCTCGATACTCGGTAGGGCAGAGAGGTCGACCCTCGGAGCCACCCAAACAGAAGAGGATGAAAGGAACGTCGTCCCCTGCCCTGGCCGTCCCATCACCGATTTTCTGAACTCGAGCCAACAGGAGGCCCCTCAAGACGAGCCAGAAGAGGAGGAAGTACATTCCTTTCCACCGGTGCCCCTTCAATATAGTTCGTCTCAATAGTGTCCATCCTTAGCACCGGAGAGGTCGGACCTGTATGCCCAGAACAATGGTCAGTTGACGTGACCTGAAGGATATGATGATAGAGCAGATAGGCCTCCTCACGGATAAGATCCGGCTTATCTTACCAGGAGAGGAACATGGAGGCTGCAGCTCGTGCGTAGCTGACATGACCTCCTTACCCGAGTTAGATTCAGCGGGTTCTTCTATCCCAGTCACCCTGGAGGGAAGTACGACGCGATCAACGTCATCTTAATTAAATTCAGCAGTTTCAGGGACAGGTTCATTAAAATCCCCGTTATCCGGGTTACCACATCGGCATCTTGAAACTCTTTTCTTCTCTTAACACCTACAAGAAGGAAAGACGATGATTAAAATCGAAGCTAAAAGGAAAGAAGGAAGGAAGGGTCGGGAGTGGCTTGGTTACCTCTGATACGGGGTTAATTTCTTCTTACTTTCTCTTATAGTCAGCTGACGATGTCTGGTCGCAACCAACTTTCGAGAACGAGAAATACCTCCAACAGAAGAAATTTGCCTGCTACATTTTGGAGTAGGGCCAGGCGCAACGGGTGACTGATCCCCCAACATCTCATTGACAAAATAGGCGGCTGATCCACCTCTACGTCTGCCACTGGAAGGATAGAGTCATCTCTATCATGCTCGTTGCCTTCATCATCCTCAGCAGCAGAATCCAAATCTGGCACTTCGACTCTAGTCTTTCTTCTTGGACCCTTGAGATCCTTCTTCTAGGTACCAACAATAAAACGGGCACCTGGGTTAAAATCGACGGAGGTTTGTTCGCCATGACATGATACAAAGCCACCATTTACAAGATCTCCACTGACGTCTTAATGGCAGGGACCGAGAAAATGGTACGGGTATGGAATGTATCGTAGTATTGCCAAGCCGTGATACCATCAAGAAGGCTACCTTCAAAACCCAGACAGGAGTTGGGGTTGTCTAGACAAAATTGGCTGTATCCAAACTGCCAGATAAACTGCTAGGCAGATAAGGCTCCAGAAAAGCAGTATTGCGGTTACGATACACCAAATGTGCGGGGCGGATGTTACACGGCCACAGGAGCATCTGGCCGTCCAGAAGTTGAGGGGGCAATACCGTCAAGATGTACAGCCTCTATGTCCTTCGCAATAAAACGAGGAACGGATACAAAAATATGATACATATCTGCCCTCGCTAATGCCATCCGGCAAGCCCGCATGGTCTCACACTCCCAAGGCTCATCACGGTAATGAAAGATAAATACGTCATCATCATTACACCGTCTTCAGAGCCCGGTCATCAAAGATGGATAATGCATCAACAGCCACCCTATCAAATAGTGATAGGGCAACTCGGTCCGTTCAAAATCCTTTGTCACGTCGCGAGCGATGACCTTAGATGTGAAGGTACGAAGGCTACGATGTATGCTGCATACCATGGCCGGGAGGAAAGCTAGCCTGATTCGCAAAACTAACTTCACAGCCGAAAGGATGAAGTTACGACTGATTCTCTCGATAGAACCAGCCCCTCCAGAGACTACACAATTTTGCAACCATATCATCAAAATCCGCCAGGAGCGCCTTCTCTGAAAGCTCTTGGGTATCCTGGTTAAAGTAACCAAAAGAGTCAGTCTTACTCCGAATCTGTCGCTGGTGGTGGCCAACCTCTTAGCCGACGACACCAAGTCTTTAACCACCTCCGGGATCGAGGGCGACGAGAGGTAACTCCACCTGAGGCATCCGTCGGAAGATATAGTGCACCCAGTCCTTGGTGTGGGGAGCATTCCCTTCCGAGTTGCTATCCTTTCGGGCTATCTGATGACAGGTGCTATAGTGGCACAAATCTCTTGGTAAAGAGCTACGAAGCCGGGATACCATCTTTCCAAATCTTTGAATTCCTCATTAGTGGGAGTATACGCTTCGAAAGCTTCGTCCCCCAAGGAAGCTTGGAGACCGCGTGCATTTATGGAGCGCAAGTCCCATTTCCCTACGGGTGTATAGAAGGTTCCATATGGCAGTTATACATCTCCAGCAGAGACATGAACAACTTTTGTTTATGGATAAGCCATGACTGGTGCCTCGAATAGCATGGTAAAGGCCAATCTCACACAAAAAGGCCTCATACTTCTGCAAGATCCACATAGACAGATTGGTCCACGAGAGAATAGGATATATCAGCTAGAAAGCATCAACCGGCCAACGGGTAGGAGCCCTTCCGAGCAAGTTGATTTATGAAAGTATCGGCAGTAGAAAATGTGAAATTGGGGCCCGCCACATTCAAGAAAGTATCTGGGACCAATCCCGTTACAGAGCAGCTGGTATGCACCTTGCCGGCAGTCACTGACTTCAGACTGTTGTGATAATGGATGTTTCCCACAAATATCCCACCTCGGGTAGGGGTTAAAGTCTCTTCCATCTTCGGTCCAATGGGAGCATATTGAACCAAGATAAGGGAAGTGTCGCTCCATTTGGAGGATGCGGATCACCATCCCGTTAGAAACAAAACTCCAATTCTCTGACACCTCCAGAACATGACTGTTCTCTACAGTCAAGGCATCTCCAAAAAAGAACGCAGGCTTCAAATATTCCCCTTCGAATTTCCCGGAGTTCATCATGGCGTTAAGGAAATGAAAAGACTGGTTCTTAATGGCATTCAGTCTAGCCGGAGTTTCGTCATTCGGAAACTGATCTGCCATATGCTGAATAATATGGTCGTACCTATAACCCAGAGCAGCTTGGGCACTACCCACCAGGAGTTCTCCAGCAGCATTTACCGACAGATTTACTGAAAAGAAGACAGAGAAAGATAAGTTAAAAAGATGAATAAAAAAAAGAGATGATTGGGAGCTGCCAAGCCTCATGCGGCTCAAGAAAACACCCATGCGGTTCTCATTTAATAAAGCTTTATGCGGCTCCAAGCCTCATGCGGCTCAAGACTCAGAAGAACACTTATGCGGCTCCGTTCAGAGAAAGTCCATGCGGCTCAACGTTGCTTATGCGGCTTTGTCGGCAAAGCACGTATGCAAAAATAATGGCTATTCTTATGCGGCTCAGCCATGAGACGAACATGAAGCTCGCAAAAGCTCGTGCATAAAATATACAACGTAGCCATAGCAGTTAGGGTTCTTTAACTCATACAATGTCCTTACCAATGATGGGAGGATGAACGTCAGGATGAACATCGGGTATGACGACCGACGGAGGAACGGCCGCAGTTGAGGCAGAAGTAGTCTTCTTGCCTTTCGCCATTGCAATCGATAAAGAGGCCGCCTTCTTGCCCTTTGATGCCACGGTCTTCTTGGGAGCCATTAGTTATCGAAGAAGAAAAGGACGATCGAGATAGGGAGAATTTGAAGAAAAAAAGAAAATAAAGAAGCCCTTTCTCTCTCCAAACTCCTCTTATTTATAGGAGGATGAGAGAAGGAGGACATGTGGACTAGTAACCACCTCGTAAAAGGCGAAACAGACTCCTCGGGTTTCGTTCCCAAGATTCATCCAGGGCATAAAATCCTAAAAGAATTAATGAACCGGCCCTTGGGATTTCCTTCTAAAAGATGGCGCTGAAACAAACTAGGAGGCAATTAAAGACCTTCACACGTGGCAAGGAGCTATGCGGTTCGAAAGTCGTCGCTGCTAAGCTATACATGCAGCTGAAACAACCCCTGTGGTTCAAAAGTCTCTGCGGCTAAGCCATCCACGCGGCTGAAATAATTCTGCGGCTCGAAAGTTCATGCGGCTGAAACTTCCATGTGGCCGAGACATCTATACGGCTAGAAAGAGCTTCCACACGACCATGCTTCTTATTCAAAGTATTTCAATTTTGCCAAATTTAAAACTTTGAAGGGGTTCTTGTAGAAGCATGGAAAATAATAAAGAAAGAGCCATGCGGCCAGGAAACCCCATGAGACTCAGAAGACCCATGCGGCTCAACGAGTCTATACGGCTCTGTGATCTCCATGCGGCTCAGAAGAAAAGACACGTGGCTTGCAAACAGTTTTTCCCTCCGTACTGTATTGCATTAATTGCATGGACGGCTGACCACTCTGACGAAGCGACAGGCCTGACATAAAGAGGTAATTATGACTCTGTCATAATGACAGATTCCTAGGAAATCAAAGAAAATCTCTGGCACATCCTCCCAAGATCCAGAAAATGCCACGCAGCTGAGACACGTGGACAGCCATATGCGGCTCGAGCGGAGACCCTCCTATGCGGCTCAGGCTGAAGTTGTCCTATGCGGCCCAGATCGAGACAGCCCTATACGGCTCAAATAGACGCAGCCCTATGCGGCTCACATGGATCAGCCCTATGCGGCTCACAAGGATCATCTCCATGCGGCTCACTACCCATTGTATGGTCCAGATTATCATGTGGTTCGAAGATTTGGGGTCCACTCCCCAAGCTGCCCTGACACGTGGCCAGGCTTATGCGGCTCAAACTTTATGCGGCCCAATCCTTATGCGGCTCAGTGACTCCCAGGACACGTGTCATGAATCCAATCAATTTTCCAGATTTACCGCAATCAAAGATTGGGTCAAATTCTAATAATCTGGGACACGTGGCAGGAGAATGAATTAAATTTATTCATTCAGATTCGCAGACATCAGCAGATCATCATCGTGGAGATTTATTCTAATAAGCATTAATTACTGATAGAATTTGGTGCAATCTGCACTAAATGGCCCAGATCCATTACATTCCAAATTAATGGCCCAGATTGATCGATCAACAGGCCGCCGCCACTTTGAAGGGCAATCATTGTGAACCCTAATGAGGTCCTTTCATTCTTATAAATAGCAGGGTGCCATTCCCTTGCAGGAGATATACACACATACGCACACATACATACAGAAAGGAGCACTTTTCGAGATCAAAGAGAGCACCAGAATACTTGGAGAGAGAAAGAGCGGAGAGAGAGCAAAGAGAGCATTTCTTCAACGCCGAGCAATCTTCTGGAGCCAAGGCTGCATACTGATCGTCCAAGGAGTAAGACAGAGCTGCCGTCGCTTTCCCGAGCCTCTATCGTCACCCTCCAGAATCTAAAATAAACAATTGTACTTAGACTGCTGTACCTAGGCTTTCGTCCCTAGGCTTTCTTTGTACAAACGAGTTTGTAACGTAAAGTAAAAGTCCGGTCCTCCGATAATTGTTCTGCTCTTTTATATTTCATGGCAAACAATCCCGAGAAGCCCCAGCAAAAAAGACGCAATTTGGGTTATCGTGGACCGACTTATCAAGTTGGCTCATTTCTTACCCTTCAGAGTTGCGCAATCTACGAAAGTTCTGATTGATTTGTACATGAGGCAGATAGTGTGACTGCATGGAGTGCCAGTCAGTATTATGTCGGATCGAGATTCCATATTCATATCTCATTTTTGGAGGAGTATGCAGGAGAGTTTGGGAACTCGCCTCAAGTTCAACACCGCTTATCACTCGCAGACCGACGGTCAGTCAGAGCGCACCATCCAGATACTTGGGGATATGCTGAGAGCTTGCATGATAAATTTTAGAGGATCTTAAGAAGATCACATGCATTTGGTAAAATTTTCCTACAATAACAGCTACCAAGCAAGTATCCTGATGGCACCTTTTGAGGCATTGTATGGTAGGACGTGCACATCTCCAGTATATTGGAGTGACGTAGGAGAACGTAGATATTTGGTCCAGAGTTAGTGACCCAGACATTGGAGAAGATGAAGCAGATTTAGAGCCACCTCAGAGCAGTGCAGGATAGGCAAAAGCATTAGGCTGATACGTACCGCCGACCATTAGAGTTTAAGGAAGACGAACACGTATTTTGGAGGATATCACCAACTCGGGGGACTATTAGATTTGGAAGTAGAGGCAAGTTCAGTCGGAGGTACATCTGGTCCTTCGACATTCTGGAGTGAGTTGGTGAGGTGGTCTATCGTGGAGCAGCCTGTTGAGATTACAGTTATACCGCGTCTGTCTTATATGGAGCAGCCTGTTAAGATAGAAGCGGTACAACTGTAATCTCAACAGGCTGCTCCACAATAGGCCACCTCACCAACTCGCTCCAGAATGTCGAAGGGCCCGATGTACCTGGGACTCAACTTGTCTCTGCTCCCAAATCTAATAGTCCAACGAGTTGGTGATATTCTCAAAAATACGTGTTCGCCTTCCTTAAATTCTAATGATCGACGGTACGTATCAGCCCAATGCTTTTTCCTATCCTGTGCTGCTCTGAGGTGACTCTAAATCTGCTTCACGATCTCCACTGTCTGGATCACTAACTCTGGACCAAGTATCTGACGTTCTCCCACGTCACTCCAACATACTGGAGAACTGCACGTCCTACCGTACAAGGCCTCAAAAGGTGCCATCTGGATGCTTACTTGGTAGCTGTTATTGTAGAAGAATTCTACTAAGTATAGGTGATCTTCCTAAGACCTCCAAAATCTATCATGCACGCTTTCAGCATATCCTCAAGTATCTGGATGGTGCGCTCTGCCTGACCGTCAGTCTGTGGGTGATAAACGATGCTGATGCTGACCTTGAGGCGAGTTCCCAAACTCTCCTACATACTCCTCCAAAAATGAGATGTAAATTAGAATCTCGATCCGACACAATACTAACTGGCACTCCATGCAGTCGTACTATCTGCCTCATGTACAAATCAGCCAGAACCTCCGTGGATTGCCCAACTCTGAAGGGCAAGAAATGAGCCGACTTGGTGAGTCGGTCCACGATAACCCAAACTATGTCCTTTCCGCTGGGGCTTCTCAAAAATCCTGTTACAAAGTCCATGGTAATATATTTCCACTTCCACTAAGGAATGGAAAACGGCTGCAACAATCATGCAGTCCCAAACTACGTCCTTTTCGCTGGGGCTTCTCGAAAATCTCGTTACAAAGTCCATGGTAATATATTTCACTTCCACTCAAGAATGAGAAATGGCTGCAACAATCATGCAGACCTCTGATGCTCTGCCTTGACCTGCTGATAGACCAAACACCTTGCTACAAATCGAGCGATCTCTCTCTTCATCCCATGCCACCAGTAATTCTACCTCAAATTTCTGTACATCTTTGTACCACCAGGATGAATAGAGTATATCCAGCTATGCACCTCAGTCATCACCTTCTGGCGCAGCTCGCCACTCGGAACGCATAGGTGATCTCCACACCTCAACGTCCCATCCTTATGAATCCGTAGCCTTGTCTGCATGTCAACCTCTGTCCTTTCTCGGAGTCTCCTGAATCTCGCATATATAGGTAGAGCGTTCTTGATCCTCTCAACCAATGAAGACTGTATCCCAAGGGTAGCTAACTGACTATCCATACCCAACAATACGACCTCTATCCCCAACTCCTGGAGATCCTCTAACAAATGATGCTGCATCGTCAAGAAGTATGCCGTGGGTTTCCTGCTCAAGGCATCAGCCACGATATTCGTCTTGCCAAGATGATACTACAAATCTATCTCAAAGTCCTTCATCAACTCCGGCCAACATTTTGCCTCATGTTCAGCTCCTTCTGAGTGAAGATGTACTTCAGGCTCTTATGATCAGTAAATATCTCGACTCGTTCTCCATATAAGTAGTGTCTTTATAGCTTCAATACAAATATCACTACATATACCTCTAAATTATGCGTCGGGTAGTTCTTCTCATGGGTCCACTATGTGGTGCTTGAGCTGGTGGTACTGCTGAATGTGGGTGCTTCATGCTGGCCTCTCTCTTGTTTATGCGCTCATGACGTCGAGCTGCTGTCAGGACCGCAGAATAAGATGTAGGAGCAACTGATCCTATCAGTCTCTGTAACTCAAAACTCCGTCCGTCGTAGAACTTCTCTGCCTTCTGCTCCTCGATCTCGATCAGGAAAGGGGCAAAATGGCTCAGATGAAGAAACTCAGTGTTGTACTCCTACGTACATACTGTCCTGAATAAGATGCATAAGCATGAACCTCAGTATCGTAACTCTGCATGCACAGTGGCCAAAATAAACATCTCCTTGAAGAGCCTGGAAAACTCCTCCCAAGTGACTTGGTCGGGTCCTAGCCGATGCACCTCGGCCTCCCACCAATGGTGTGCGTTGTCGGTCAGCTTCATCCTAACAGCTGTCATCCATCTCTCCCTCGGAAGCTCGGCGGCCTCCAGCTAGTGGTCAATGCTGGTGAGCCAAGCATGAACCTCACTAGGCTCCTCAGTACCGAAAAATAGAGAGGTACCATATGACAAAAATCTTTAATAAATCCCGTCACTGGCAGTCGATCCTGTGGCATCGCTTTCTCTAATACAGCGACAATGCTCTCCCTCAGAGTATCTGTCTGACGCTGCTGTGCCTGCTGCTGAACTTTTTGTTGGGCCTGCATCATGGCATAAAAATCTTAACATCTACTGGCCATCCACCTGCTGTCCCGGTGGCGGGAAAGGCATATATGTCATCTGAGGAAAAAAATATATATAACGTGGGAAGCGCATTTTCTTTTTAGTCACAAATTCGTCCTAATCCAACTCACTAATCATGTCTAAGTAAACAATATAAAAAATAAACAAAAAATACAAATATATATAAAACACCCTACAGAAGGGCATTATGGTGGGGGAGAGCGCCCCTCCATAGGGCGTTATGGAGGGGTATGGGGTGTGGGGTGGGGAATTGATGACTGGGAAGGAAAATCAATACCGGTGTGTGTGTTGGGGGGATCAATGAGGTGAGGGTGTGAGTGTAGGAGGGAGGGAAATATAGCCGTTGGATTCTTGACGTACATTGAATATAATACTTTGAATCGACTGCGGATATGATAGATTCGTTCCTAGACTAGGTATAATAGTGCACTAGCTAACGTTAGATTTTTAAATTATAGTTTTTACATCTCTATATATTATCTCATCCTTCTTAATCTCCTTCACCATATTCACACTTCTTCACCATATTCACACTTTTACTTCAGTTCTAAATGTCAGGAGACTGTGAATTGAATTCAACCATGATCCTAAAAGGTGGTAGGCGGGTGCACGGCGGAGAGAGTCCGCCTACCGCCTAGGCGATCGATACATTTTGAACATTTTTTTACTAATTTACCACTTTTTTTGCATAATATGCATGTTTTAAGGGTGTTCCATGCATAACCAAGTTGTAGAACGAAGATTTATAAAGTTTTAGTCTTGTAAAAGTGAACCATAGGCCCATAATGCTTACAAAAAATTTTGACGAAAATATCTTGTTAAGTATTGCTCTGCCTAGGCGTCCGCCTACGCCGCCTCATCTCTGCCTATGCTGCCAACCTCCGTTGGTCGTCTACTCACCGCCTACTGAAATGCGGTACAGAGAGAGACCACCTACCGCCTAGGATAATAATACTCCATGAATATTTCCAAGAATAATACTCCATGCATATTAAAGAAAATAATTAGTTATGGAATAATGAACAAACGAGTTTCACTATTAATTGTGGCAATGTCAACAGGTAAAGAAGAAATATAGTTAGTCAATCTAAATTGTCTGCTAATAAAAGAGACATTTTGTTCTTGTTCTAACTTATGTTGGTATTCGAAGGTACCAACTCAGGTCTAATTACACTGGTTGTAGGACCAATATCAACTAGTACATGGAGTGTAAGGTCTTCATAGTTTTTATAGAAAATATCTATTTCTATGTAGAAGTAGTTACTAGTATATTTCTTTAGATTAAAAAGAATATTAGTCATAGAATAATCTTTTAGAAGGTCCACTAATTTGGCCTTTATAAGGTAATCCAAGCTTAGGAGAACCGAATTTATTTTCACTATTTCGTTTTGGGTAATGGCTAGTGACTTCTATAATTTCTTGGGTAGAAATTTTCTCAATTATAAGTTGCTTAATTTTATAACCGGGTCGGATTTGCACAGGTTATAGACCATGGTTTTCCATTAAAACCTTATTCTTACCTATATAATGGGGATCTATGACACCTTCATTGATCCAAATATTATGTTGAACAGCCCATCGAGATTTGGGAGCTATCCTACCATAATGACCTTTTAGAATCTTAACTCCTATTCCAGTAACCACTTTGTCGAAAGGAATATTCAAATTCCTCTAAGAGGAATGGATGTATTGCATTTATCACGTGGTTATATTTGAATTAGAGGTAATTTTCCATGAAGTCCATCTGTTTCTTAAAGAAATAAAGATAGGAATCGTTGCTTCTATCTACCTTGAGAAGCAACCAGAAATGACAAATGATTTACCAGCTATTTGTAAATTAATTCTATATGCTACTACTTTCATGGTAAGAGCGGTATGTTGTCTGGTTTATGCTACCCTCGCAGAAAGGGGTGAAATTGAGTTCTTCCTACATCCCAAATCTAGGTATTCCAATCGAGTTTGATGAAGATAGCTGGAACGAGAAAGCCTAGCTTTGCAAACAAGCTGAATTTTTTATATGCAATATAGATACTTAGTAAAAATGAGCCCGCCCTTATGTATACAGATGGACTACGTTTAATTTGTACCAACTTGAATATGGTTCCCGGTATCAGCAATGAACGAGCAAATATTAAAGAATTCCATAGTAATTCAATAATAATGCAAAATTTTGTCCCAAGACCAAAGAACTTTTGCAGATGGACTACGTTTAATTTGTACCAACTTGAATATGGTTCCCGGTATCAGCAATGAACGAGCAAATATTAAAGAATTCCATAGTAATTCAATAATAATGCAAAATTTTGTCCCAAGACAAGAAAAACTTTTGCAAAAAGTACGGGACTGACGATTTGTTCTCAGTCATTAAAGAGGAGGTGGGAGATGAAGACCTTGATATTGTTGAAAAACATAATCTCAAGTTCTCAACAATATGTTGGAGTACTGACTGTGTCACCTCTAGACAACCAACCATAGAATTATCCAGCACACGAAAAGACGTCGACTTTTGCCATGTCTATTTTAAGTCAAGTCGACTTTTGTCTTGTCTAATTTATGTCAAGTCGACTTTATGTCAACTCAGTTTTTGTAAAGGTGGATCCAATGTTAGTCTTATAAATAGGTATCCCTCTCTTTCTTCAAGGCATCCCGAACATTACACTTCTTTTTCTAATAACCTAAGAGTTCTGCAGAGCTATATTTCAGTTGAATAAAAGTTGTCGTAGTATTCAGCTTATCTACCAAACTGGTATCAGAGCCAAACTTCTATCCTAAAGTTGTGAGAACACATATTATGTATTTCTTCTTGTGTATTTTATGTGAACCTCTTAAAAAACAACTTTTTTTCCAAGAATTCCGCAACTATATATGGGTATATATGAAATTAGCAAAAAAAAACTGTCTTAGTTTTATCGTTAGTATAAAATTTAATGACTCATATTGTAGAATGAATCATGCAGTACTATTTATGCAGTATCATTTATGATATTCTAAAAGTTCTGTACAAATATAAAAAGAAAAAAAATCTTTTTTAACCACCCTAAATATATGTTTTCGATATTGGAAACAAAAAATTTCATATAGGGTAAAGAATTTTACCCATATTGTAAAAAAAATTAAGAAGTTTAGTGAAATTTTATTCCGAGTAATGAAACGACATTGGAGATAGCGCGTGCTGGCAGCGAAGAAGGGACGCGCCATGGGTGGTGGCACACATGGAGAGAATCCCTCATAAGATGAGCCATGGATGATGGCGCGCTAAGGACGTACCATGGGTGGAGACGTGCGCGGCATGAACGCGCCATGGGTGATGGAGCACGCCTCCCCCCCCCCGCTGTCTCCTTGGAGAATGTCACGACCCGCACCCTAGAGTAAGGGCACGAGAAGTGGGTACGTCCAGCCTACGCCGCAGTGTCGGCGGTAGAACGCTGTCCTAGGTCAATCATCTAACAATATAAAGTACCTGTACAGTTTATACTCTCCGAATGGAGGTAACAAACAGAATACAATCTCAATCACATCTAGGTAGAAGAATGACAGATAGATAGATAGACAGATGGTAACTCAAGAGAACAGTACAATAGATGAAATAAGTCCAAGTGTCTAGGATAACATAACATCAGAATGTCAACTCATAATACAATAAGTCTAAGAGTCTATATATCTCAACATCTCAAAATACAACTCAGATGTGAGGCAAAATGATAATACAGAAAAGACTGTCTAGCTAAACTAGCCTAGACTACTGGGGCAACATCCTCAGCTGCAGGTGGATCCTGCTGAGGGTCCACAACATAAGTATTATCTAGTCCTGCTCCATAATAGGTAGACACCAGGGCCTCATCCTCATCCTCTGTAATATTTTCAACAGGTCCAGTCAGGACAGGAACGAGCACAATACATCTCACGCAGTGCATAGTATGATAGGAAATATAAAGCATGCAATAGAGTAAAATACAGGAAACGCTGAAGGAAGATACATGTAGCAAAAGAGATAACTGTAATAAAATATCTACTATAATAGAGAACTAGCAGTGTCTAGTGAGTCAGAGTAAAATATAGACATGTGAAATGGCATAGGAGATTCATGGCTACAGCTAAGAGTGATTCATGACTATAGCTACTGGGGTAATATCCACATGACTATTTCCACTCCCCCATCCCCAATCAATACACAAGGATCCATTCAGGTTATGTTAAGATTCGTGATAAGCCCATAAATGGGAGATTCATGAGAGGCTCTGTGAATATGAGAGTACATGAGTCACAAGCGATTCGTGAATCTATGAAAGCATAGAGATACATGATGATTCGTAAAAAGCACAAACATGCTGTATCTGATGCTCCCGAGGGGGATAACATCTCATGAAAAGATCCATATAGTACCAATCCGTGATAACAATCGTGTCAGCATCAAGTAAAGTAATCTAGAGCAAGAATATAAATCCTGGCAAATATGAAACGGTCAGAGAATGTACTCGCCTGATAACTGAATGTCTGAAGAGGATATACTGTCTGAGGAGAGATATATGGCTCCTAATCAGAGCAATACAAGTCACAATGTATCCACAATGGTAAAAATAAAGTATACAATGCATACTACATAATTCTAGGTCAATCTGGTCAAAAGTCAACTCTTGGTCAACTCAACAGTCAAACTAGGTCACAGAAAGTCATACTAGGTTAAATAAGGTCAAACAAGATCAAACAAGGTCAAACAAGTTTAATCTAGGTTAAAGTCAACTCCTGGTCAACATTCTAATCAAACTAGTCAAATACTAGTCAATATGATCAATCTGGGTCAAGTCTAGGTCAAACTTAGACCAACTAAGGTTTTGGTCAAACAAAGACTAGCCAGTAAGGTAATTAGGTCAAACAAAGACTAGTCAATAAGGTAATTGGGTCAAACATGGTCAGACTAGTTAAACTAGTCATTTTTAGGTCATTTAGGTCATGGTTTGACCAATAGTTGACTTTAGTCAACCATGGTCAACAAGGGTCAACTTGCTAGTCAACCTAGGTCTACTAAGCCTATTGGTCAACTCCAAACTCACTAACCATAGACCATAGGCCATAGGCCCATGTATCTAGGACACTAATAGATACATATAGGTATCTATATACATATACAATAGATACATACACTATCTACACCATATATATATATATTCATAGGCCATAATATATATATACATATCTACAATATATATACAATATATACCCCACTATGTATACCATATAACCAAATATATAAAATACTATACATATACTCACTATATATAACATATATATATATACATATATATAAATAGCTAACATATATACATATATATACATTTTCATATATATATATATATATAAGCCCATATATATATACCTTCAACTATATATACACCAATGTATATAGTTGTATATAATATAATATAACATATATATATATATATATATATATATATATATATATATATATATAGGGAAATAGAGAGAGAGATGGAAATGAGAGAGTGTAATAGAGTGAGAGAGAGTGAGATAGAGTGAAAGAGAGAGGGGGATAGAGAACAGTGAGAGAGAGGGACTGCTAGACTGGACAGGAAAGGGAGGGGATTTCCAGTTTCCTGGAACCAGAATTGGTCCCCCACACACACACACAAAACACCCACACACCTACATATACACATACATGTATATACACATGTATATACATGTATACACCCTAAAATCTCACCAACACACACACATACATATATACTACGTATTCATATACTAAAAATATACAACTACATGTATAAATCATAACCAAAATCGATTTGAATCTCGATTTGAAAAACTGAGAAATAACCCAAAACCTGGAACATTGCACTGTACACAGGTAAACATGGTAAACCCATGTACACACACAAAACCGAGCTAAGGCTCGAACCTAAAGGTTGGTAAGTGATGCCCCAAGTGTCCTCTAGTGTCTAGGGGGCCTGATACGACACCATGACACAAAATAATGTGTCCAATCACTCAAAAACCCAATCGGGTAAATCCTGATACGCACACGCGTACACAGCGTCGTGCACGCGTTCCTCACGCTCGTGGACACACCACGAGACACGACACGTCTCGTGGTCATGTACACGTGTAGCCCACATATAGGGCTATACGATAGACACACTGTTACGTGTCCACGTGTCCTACAGTGTCGACACGAGACCCGTATCAGTCGAGTTTACTCGACTGATACGCGCGGTTTATACTGCGTCGTGCAGAGATGCACATGCCTCGTGGACACGACACGAGCCACGTGGGGACTCGTGGTCATGCCCACGTGTAGCCCATATGTTGGGCTACACACTCGTATAAACACGAGGTGTCTACGACTCGTGTCCGTGCGATACGACACGCGCGAAGTTGGCCCCGCGCGCGTGTGCACTGTCAGTGCACGACCAGTGCACGTGTCCTCGTTTCCTCGATACGACACGAGGTGTCATGAAATTTTGGGGGCGTGTGCGCAGATACTGCCCCCTCGTGTACACCAATTTTGGCGTGTCCACGTGCTCTGTGCAATGAGCACGAAGAGTGTGGTAGCAGGGCACGCACGCGAGCCTCGTGCAGTGAGTTCGTGTCCATTTTGGATACGGACACAGCACGAAAACGTGCTCAGTCTACTTGGGTTGTAACCTACAAGTCTAGGGCTACACAAAAATGTAATTTGTTTTATATTTTAACAAAATCAAATCCTTTGTGGCATTTCATCAAACAAGGGTTAATAGCCTAGGATACGTGTCCGATACGGACACCAAACTAACTCTAAATCCTACCAAACTTGACCCACAGTTATGGTAGTCCTATATGCATACATTTATGAAAAAAAAAACAGAGTTTTAACTAAGTTTGAGGGCATTTACCTATTTGTGCAATTCCAAGGAAAATCAATAAAGAGGGGGTGTGCTTCCTTCCACTTTGTGATGTCCAAAGCTTCCAAATTCTGGATTGCTAGCCTCCCTTAGCACCCTTGATGTTGTAGGGTCCCAATGCAAAAGACTAGAGTGAATTTGGATCAAAATTGATCAAGTTGTGTAGGTTTGAAGGAATGGGATTTTTCTAGGATTAAAATTCATGTAAAAATGTTCATGAATGATTTGATGGGATTATATAGGATGTGTGGCTGCTAGGGGGGTGTCTTGGCCGGCCATGGCAAGGGGGGGTGTCCTTGGGTTTCTTCTAGGTTAAGGCAAAGACTTTGGTGTAAAAGTCTTGATATTTTGAGTAATTCAAGCAAAATATCCATAAAGGCATCCTAAGATATTTATACCACTTTAACCCATGACTAATTATCCATCCTAAAGCTTCTAGGTTAGTAGCTAACCTCTAGATTAGTGCTAAACTAGGTTAGGGACTAACATGACACTAATCAATAATTAAATAATAATAAAAACACATAAATCCAAATAATTCCAAATAAATCCTAGAAAATTACCAAAATACCCTTTAGGCTAAAAAGCCCTAATTTGATGTTCTAAACCTATGGCTAGGCTTACATGATCATGGTTAGTCTCTAGGTTATGAAATCTCTAGGGTTTACACTAGGGTTATAATAGTAAGTCATAAGTCATGACTTAGAAAATGGTTTCAACTAACTAAAAATCACCAAAAATCATATCATGACTATAATACCATTAATAAATAATAAAAATAATAATTTTTCAAAAATACCCCAATTTCAGAAAACTGGGTGTTACAAGTCTACCCACCTTAAAATAATTTCGTCCTCGAAATTTAGATGGTCGTACTCCTCCTAGGTTAAACCTCCAACAATCAGGGACGAAGCCACTACCTAGCAACATGCAAGGTCAACAAGCAAAATATGGATAGTAGACCTATACTGGGTCATATCCAAAAATTGGCTGGCAGTTTTAGGTCATAAGGTGTCCTTAATCCAAATCGAAATCAAAAGTAACTCCATGGGGTAAATCTGGATGGAGTCTCGGGTCAAGAAAATCGTACTAAGCAAATAAAGCACACAATAGTATGCCTGAGTGGGACACTAAGGTCATGGGTGTATAGTGTCATGTCTAGGTCATGTATGTGAAATTAGTCTTGAGAAAACAACTAGTCTTGTGCTCCTAATTTAAAAGTCACGGTAATGTGCCTACGATGATCATAATTTAGAGTGGAAACGGTCTATGGCCTAAATTGAACCAAAATCGTGATGAAATAGTAGTATAAAAGACAGGTTAGGTGGGACAGTCCTGGTCATAGGTATAGACTAGGAAGATAAGGAAACAATAAATCACAGGGCTAAAAGGGTTACCATTCTATGGTCAGTGCTACTCTATCAAAAAGGCATAGCATATACATTAATTCATTTAAGAGGAAAATTCTTGACAAAAGAAGTTAGTCAAGAATTATATGAACAGCTAAAACTACTCCTACTCCTACTCCTACTCCTACTCCTAAGTAAGAGGTGAAGAAATAAACAAACAATCGACAAAATCAAAAGAACTACGAGGTCAAAACTTATCACTAATAAAGAAACAGGTAGGAGCAGATGGAATTGGATTTCAAGATAGATATAATAAAACAAGGTGGGAATGGAATTTAGAAGAACAGAACCTGCAAGCACATCGCCAACTGCCTGGGCATCCTCAACTGTCATGGCGTAAGCTCGCCCCTGCTGGCCTCTTCCAGCCTGTTGCTGAAACTGCATAAATCTCTGCTGCTGTGGCTGTAACGGTCCTCTCTGCTGCTGTCCTACCGGAGCCTTGGCTCCTGCTCCTGGTGCTGCTCCCTGTGCTACTCTGCCTGTGTACTGGGAACACTCCCTCAGCTGGTGGTCTGCTGCCCCACATAGTAGGCACCAGCCTAACCTCTTCCTGCACTCTCCCCATCCATGTCCCGGTTTCTTACAGTAGGGACAACTGGTAGTCTGCTGTCTCGGGGCCTGCTGTAGCTGTCTCGGCTGCTGATACTGCTGTGGCTGCCTCTGCTGATGCTGATAGTGAGGCCTCTTGGCCTGACCTCAACTGTTGCCTGCTCCCTGTGTATCACGGCCCCTCTTGAGCTTCAGCTCAAGATCATCCTCAGCTGCCATCGCTCCTGCCAGAATCTTCTCAAATGTGGCATTCCTGTCACTCTTGGTCAAGGACTTGACTTCCTTGACCAAGCCCTTCCTGAACTTCCTCTCCTTCGCTGTCTCGCTAAGGCCCTCCACGAATCTGCTCAACCGATAAAACTCACCAGAATACTCCTCTACAGTCTGGTTCCCCTGAACCAGGTTCTCGAACTGGGTCTCCAAAGCACCGACTGCCTGATCCGGAAAAAACTTCCCCTTGAAGAGCTCCTTGAAAGCTCCCCATGTCTGCCCTGGAGTGCCTACTCTCGGGTCCGTCTGATACCAGGTACGGGCAAGATCTCGCATCTGGCTGGCTGCTGCCTCTATCTGGAGTCCGGCTGGTATCTCCGCTAGTCGAAAAATCTCTTCAATGTGCTCAATCTAGTCATCAGCATAAAGAATCCCCTATGTCCCTAAGAAGTCCCTGGGGTTCATCTTCTTGAAGTCTTGAATACCCGGAATCCTCTGCTGTCGCGGCTGTCCCAATCCTCCCTGTGGCTGGACAGCCAATCTCTCTACCGTCGCTCTAGCCAGCTGATGGACCTCATCTATGCCCCAGGTAAACTCCATCGTATGACGCTGCTGCTGGGCCTGCTGCGTCTCTAGGAAATGCTGGAAGTATGAAAACATCTGTGCAGCATCCACTAATCCAGATGGCATCGGCGGTTGGAACTGCTGCTGGTGCTGCTAAAACTGTGGCTGACGAAACTGTGGGGAGGCATGTCTGGGGTAGCTGGAATGGTCCCCTGAATAGATAGAGGTGTACCCCCAAATGGGGTAGAAGCTCTCTCATGAGCTGGAGTAAGGGGAACTGTGGTCCCCGGGTCCTGGTGAGCTGGACGAGAGGTGGCAGACCTCTCAGTGGCGTCACCTGGACCGAGACGCTGCGATCGTGTCTCCACCATCCTGAAGACAGATCAATAAGGAAGTCAATAACGGTACAAGGATGATAGTATCAAAGGACAATATGAAATAGATTATACAGATTTGAACAAAAGTCAGTAGATTCAAATCCATGGAAATTTTTCCTAATTGTGATTGAGTATCCACTCCTTCTAAGCCTATTCCTTAAATCCTATCACAGGCTTAGTGATACTCTAGTTCAAATACCACTACATAAACTCTTGACCTGCATGGGCTACCACTAAAAACGTGTCACGACCCGCACCCTAGAGTAAGGGCACGAGAAGTGGGTACGTCCAGCCTACGCCACAGTGTCGGCGGTAGAACGCTGTCCTAGGTCAATCATCTAACAATATAAAGTACCTGTACAGTTTATACTCTCCGAATGGAGGTGACAAACAGAATACAATCTCAATCACATCTAGGTAGAAGAATGACAGATAGATAGATAGACAGATGGTAACTCAAGAGAACAGTACAATAGATGAAATAAGTCCAAGTGTCTAGGATAACATAACATCAGAATGTCAACTCATAATACAATAAGTCTAAGAGTCTATATATCTCAACATCTCAAAATACAACTCAGATGTGAGGCAAAATGATAATATAGAAAAGACTGTCTAGCTAAACTAGCCTAGACTACTGGGGCAGCATCCTCAGCTGCAGGTGGATCCTGCTGAGGGTCCACAACATAAGTATCATCTAGTCCTGCTCCATAATAGGTAGACACCAGGGCCTCATCCTCATCCTCTGTAATATTTTCAACAGGTCCAGTCACGACAGGAACGAGCACAATACATCTCACGCAGTGCATAGTATGATAGGAAATATAAAACATGCAATAGAGTAAAATACAGGAAACGCTGAAGGAAGATACATGTAGCAAAAGAGATAACTGTAATGAAATATCTACTATAATAGAGAACTAGCAGTGTCTAGTGAGTCAGAGTAAAATATAGACATGTGAAATGGCATAGGAGATTCATGGCTACAGCTAAGAGTGATTCATGACTATAGCTACTGGGGTAATATCCACATGACTATTTCTACTCCCCCATCCCCAATCAATACACAAGGATCCATTCAGGTTATGTTAAGATTCGTGATAAGCCCATAAATGGGAGATTCATGAGAGGCTCTGTGAATATGAGAGTACATGAGTCACAAGCGATTTGTGAATCTATGAAAGCATAAAGATACATGATGATTCGTGAAAAGCACAAACATGCTGTATCTGATGCTCCCGAGGGGGATAACATCTCATGAAAAGATCCATATAGTACCAATCCGTGATAACAATCGTGTCAGCATCAAGTAAAGTAATCTAGAGCAAGAATATAAATCCTGGCAAATATGAAACGGTCAGAGAATGTACTAGCCTGATAACTGAATGTCTGAAGAGGATATACTGTCTGAGGAGAGGTGTATGGCTCCTAATCAGAGCAATACAAGTCATAATATATCCACAATGGTAAAAATAAAGTATACAATGCATACTACATAATTCTAGGTCAATCTGGTCAAAAGTCAACTCTTGGTCAACTCAACAGTCAAACTAGGTCACAGGAAGTCATACTAGGTCAAATAAGGTCAAATAAGATCAAACAAGGTCAAACAAGTTTAATCTAGATTAAAGTCAACTCATGGTCAACATTCTAATCAAACTAGTCAAATACTAGTCAACATGATCAATCTGGGTCAAGTCTAGGTCAAACTTAGACCAACTAAGGTTTTGGTCAAACAAAGACTAGCCAGTAAGGTAATTAGGTCAAACAAAGACTAGTCAATAAGGTAATTGGCAAACATGGTCAGACTAGTTAAACTAGTCATTTTTAGGTCATTTAGGTCATGCTTTGACCAATAGTTGACTTTAGTCAACCATGGTCAACAAGGGTCAACTTGCTAGTCAACCTAGGTCTACTAAGCCTTTTGGTCAACTCCAAACTCACTAACCATAGACCATAGGCCATAGGCCCATGTATCTAGGACACTAGTAGATACATATAGGTATCTATATATATATACAATAGATACATACACTATCTACACCATATATATATATATATATATTCATAGGCCATAATATATATATATATATATATATATATATATATATATATATATATATATATATATATATATATCTACAATATATATACAATATATACCCCACTATGTATACCATATAACCAAATATATAAAATACTATACATATCCTCACTATATATAACATATATATAAATAGCTAACATATATACATATATATACATTTTCATATATATACATTTTCATATATATATATATATATATATATATATATATATATATATATATATATATATATATATATATATATATATATATATATATATAAGCCCATATATATATACCCTCAACTATATATACACATATAAGCCCATATATATAAACCCTCAACTATATATACACCAATGTATATAGTTGTATATAATATAACATATATATATATATATATATATATATATATATATATATATATATATAACATATATATAGAGGGAAATAGAGAGAGAGATGGAAATGAGAGAGTGTAATAGAGTGAGAGAGAGAGAGTGAGATAGAGTGAAAGAGAGAGGGGGATAGAGAACAGTGAGAGAGAGGGACTGCTAGACTGGACAGGAAAGGGGGGATTTCCAGTTTCCTGGAACCAGAATTGGTCCCCCCCACACACACACAAAACACCCACACACCTACATATACATGTATATACATATGTATATACATATATACACCCTAAAATCTCACCTACACACACACACACATACATATATACTACGTATTCATATACTAAAAATATACAACTACATGTATAAATCATAACCAAAATCGATTTGAATCTCGATTTGAAAAACTGGAAAATAACCCAAAACCTGGAACATTGTACTGTGCACAGGTAAACATGGTAAACCCATGTACACACACAAAACCGAGCTAAGGCTCGAACCTAAAGGTTGGTAAGTGATGCCCCAAGTATCCTCTAGTGTCTAGGGGGCCTGACACGACACCACGACACGAAATAATGTGTCCAATCACTCAAAAACCCAATCGGGTAAATCCTAATACGCACACGCGTACACAGCGTCGTGCACGCGTTCCTCACGCTTGTGGACACACCACGAGACACGACACGTCTCGTGGTCATGCACACATGTAGCCCACATATAGAGCTACACGATAGACATACTGTTACGTGTCTACGTGTCCTACAGTGTCGACACGAGACCCGTATCAGTCGAGTTTACTCGACTGATACATGCGGTTTACACTGCGTCGTACAGAGATGCACACGCCTCGTGGACACGACACGAGCCACGTGGGGCCTCGTGGTCATGCCTACGTGTAGCCCACGTGTTGGGCTACACACTTGTGCAAACACGAGGTGTCTACGACTCGTGTCCGTGCGACACGACACGCGCAAAGTTGGCCCCGCGCGCGTGTGCACTTTCAGTGCACGACCAGTACACGTGTCCTCGTGTCCTCGATACGACATAAGGTGTCATGAAATTTTGGGGGCGTGTGCGCAGACACTGCCCCCTCGTGTACACCAATTTTGGCGTGTCCACGTGCTCTGTGCAATGAGCACGAAGAGTGTGGTAGCAGGGCACACACGCGAGCCTCGTGCAGTGAGTTCGTATCCATTTTGGACACGGACACAGCATGAAAACGTGCTCAGTCCACTTGGGTTGTAACCTACAAGTCTAGGGCTACACAAAAATGTAATTTGTTTTACATTTTAACAAAATCAAATCCTTTGTAGCATTTCATCAAACAAGGGTTTATAGCCTAGGATACGTGTCCGATACGGACACCAAACCAACTCTAAATCCTACCAAACTTGACCCACAGTTAGGGTAGTCCTATATGCATGTATTTATGAAGAAAAAATAGAGTTTTAACTAAGTTTGAGGGCATTTACCTATTTGTGCAATTCCAAGGAAAATTAATAAAGAGGGGGTGTGCTTCCTTCCACTTTGTGATGTCCAAAGCTTCCAAATTCTGGATTGCTAGCCTCCCTTAGCACCCTTGATGTTGTAGGGTCCCAATGCAAAAGACTAGAGTAAATTTGGATCAAAATTGATCAAGTTGTGTAGGTTTGAAGGAATGGGATTTTTCTAGGATTAAAATTCATGTAAAAATGTTCATGAATGATTTGATGGGATTATATAGGATGTGTGGCTGCTAGGGGGTGTCTTGGCCGGCCATGGCAAGGGGGGGTGTCCTTGGGTTTCTTCTAGGTTAAGGCAAAGACTTTGGTGTAAAAGTCTTGATATTTTGAGTAATTCAAGCAAAATATCCATAAAGGCATCCTAAGATATTTATACCACTTTAACCCATGACGAATTATCCATCCTAAAGCTTCTAGGTTAGTAGCTAACCTCTAGATTAGTGCTAAACTAAGTTAGAGACTAACATGACACTAATCAATAATTAAATAATAATAAAAACACATAAATCCAAATAATTCCAAATAAATCCTAGAAAATTACCAAAATACCCTTTAGGCTAAAAAGCCCTAATTTGATGTTCTAAACCTATGGCTAGGCTCACATGATCATGGTTAGTCTCTAGGTTATAAAATCTCTAGGGTTTACACTAGGGTTATAATAGTAAGTCACAAAGTCATAAGTCATGACTTAGAAAATGGTTTTAACTAACTAAAAATCACCAAAAATCATATCATGACTATAATACCATTAATAAATAATAAAAATAATAATTTTTCAAAAATACCCCAATTTTAGATAACTGGGTGTTACAGAGAACCCCCACTGCCTTAAAGACCCCCCTGCTGCCTTCTTGGAGACCACCCCCCTTCTTGGAGACCCTTCCTTCTTGGAGACCACCTTCATTGAAGACCCCCCTCCGTCTTCTTGGAGACCACCCTAACCTCCCTTCCGCTTCTTCATATACCACGTTACTTCTTCCTTCTTCTTCTCTACCCCTTACTGCTTCCTTCCTCTTCACATAAGATCTTTCCTATTCTTGTTCTTCATCTTCATCTTCATCTTTACATAGTAGCAATATCTTCAAATTCTAGTAAGTATTTATTTTTTATATTAAATTTTGATTTTCTATGAATATCTATATTACTAAATTTAAATTCTAGTAGGTATTTATTCAATCGAATGACGAACGTATTCCTGGGAGACCGGTTACGCAAGTCATAAGACAGGAACGAGAAAATCATACATCTATTAGTTTTTGACGGGCAAGTAAATTTAAAAATGGTAACTAGCATTATTATTTATTTATTTTACATAAATATAAGAAATATAATTTGCTTGTAGCTAATATGATTATCCTTCCGAGGCTCGAACACGGGAGCATGGAAGTTGGAGGATGCAGAGAGGATATCACAAATGGGACTTAAATGCTGCCCAAAAGGAGCTGTTGCGTTCATTTGGGTTTCAGTATCTGGATGAAATTTAAATTTTAGTCTACAATGTGTACCTCATTTTTAGTCTCGCTGAGCATTGGTAGCCTCAACGCAACACATTTTAGTTGCCAGTTGGTGAAATGACAATCACACTTTGGGATGTTGTAAATATTTTAGGATTACCTATTATAGGTGAACCTATATATTTTGATACACATTTAAATTCATCTGAAATAATCAGGAGATATCTAGGCATTATTGCACCATCGGACTTAGGAGGAAAGAGTTTTGTCAATGTAACTTGGCTTCGGAGTAATTTTATGGATCTACATACAACTATCGACGGTCCAGTCGTGGTCGATGATTTAAGGGTACGTGTTTGTTGTTAAGATTTACTTATTAGTTAATATTAATAGCATGTTAATTTTAATATGTCAGTTTCAATATTTATAGATACTTCATTCTACTATAGCATATTTGCTCTGTTTGTGTTGGGCGATGCTATTTTTCGACGGGCAGGAAAACAGAGTAAACGTGCGACTATTATCTTTTTAGACGCGTCATGCATGGGGAGCTGCTACCTTAGCATATTTACATGCCAGCTTGACGAAATTTGCTAAATCGAATGGTTCAAAAAATTTGTGTGGGTGCATGACTCTGGTTCAGATAATAAAAAATTAATACCTAAATTTGTTTTAATTATATACATTTTTTTAAATACCATATTATTTATGTCGTAGTTATGGTGCTACGATCATTTCTTTATTGGCCGACCTGTAACCAGCATTACAAGTGATGTTAGAATTTTTTTGCTTGCTACGCGATGGGCTACAAATGTAGTGGACCCGCATCATAATTTACACAAGGATGCTTCAATCTACAGGGGATAATTTAATACGTTACCGTGGAATGAGGTAACTACTCAATTTATTAAAGTATTTCATACTACAATTGTCAATCCATTTAATAAATTTGCACAAATTTTTCGTATAAATTGTCATCCAATAGGTTATCTGGATACCATACTTGGATGATGAAAATGCCCCAGAAATTAAAAAGACATCGTATAATCTGAGCCTACACAAATCTTATATTATATACGATCGTTACACTATGTATCATCCCGCAGATCATGTTCTCCGACAATTCGGTTACAGGCAGATAATTTCGGATGACCCGCCTTGCATGAGTTATGATATAGCCAATGCAAAAAACAGAATCAATATTGCTAGAGTTGCCTGGTATAGGCGATTCCATGATAGTAGTATGGCAGAGCTGCCCCGAATAAGGCATCATAATGAATGAAAGTTCTAACTTACTAGTATATTTGGACGGGTAGCGTACACAAGTGTATTTGTCTTATGATTGTTATTACGAAATGCAGATGGAGGTGACTTGGCTTATAGATAATGGTGGGGAGCGTCTCGTATGACCAACAGAGCATACAAATTTGAGGAGCCACGGTTCAAGTCTAGAGCCGTGGATGAATCTTCTCTGCAAACTTTTGTTGATGGCATATCTGAAGCGGTAGGACTTTACTACTATTTCAAATTAAGAGATATATGATCACAATTTTAATTTGCACATTTCAAATTTTAGGCTATTATGGGCCAACAATATATCCAAGAACCAGAGAGCTATTTGTGGTCGCATGGTCGGAAGTGGATGCGAGATATTTTAACTCGCGTAGATTCACTGAGTCTTGGATGGGATCCTGATATGCCTCCATTGCATACATGTATCCCAGCCGATTATTCGGGTGCCACTGTTCTCCTGAGACATTCACGGCGTCATAGGGTGGACGATCCAGAGGGTGATGAGGAAGAGGGCGCTGCTGGAGAGGGCACCAGTCAACAATATCATGGAGAGGGCACTGCTGGAGCGGGCACCAGCCAACAGCATCATAGAGAGGGCACCGTCCAGCAGTACCATGGAGAGTACACTTGCTAACACTATGCTCCAAAGTATACTAGCCAGCAGTATACTCCAGAGTACACTAGCCAGCAGTACGCTCCAGAGTACACGAGCCAACACTACGCTAGAGAAGGCCTCAGTCAGCAGTATGCTGGCATGGACACTTTCTCAGCCTTTCAGCCATATGATCAACGCATAGCGACTCAGTAAATCAACACTGTCGTAGCATATTCGTTTGATGACATGGCATATTACTCACAGTTGATTACGTCCCCGTCAGCCCCGGTGCCTACTCAGGAGGTCGCGGAAGAAAATAGAGACGAAAGAAGAGTGAAAGAGGATGAAAGAAGAGCGGAGGAGACCATAGAACAAAGAAGAGCCCGATTAGGCCTTAGATCATCCACCCTATGACGTCGTGAATGTCTTAGGGGAACAGTGGCTCCCGGATAATCAGTCGGGATACGTGTATACAATGAAGGCATATCACGATCCCGTCCAAGGCTCAGTGAATCTACATGAGTTAAAATTATCTCGCATCCACTCCCGACCATGCGGCCATAAATAACTCTCTGGTTCTTGGATATATTGTTGGCCCATAATAGCCTTAAATTTGAAATGTGCAAATTAAAATTGTGATCATATCTATCTTAATTTGAAATAGTAGTAAAGTCCTACCGCTTCAGATATGCCATCAACAAAAGCTCGCAGAGAAGATTCATCTACGGCTTTAGACTTGAACCGTAGCTCCTCAAATTTGTATGCTTTATTGGTCATACGAGGCGCTCCCTACCATTGTCTATAAGCCAAGTCACCTTCATCTGCATTTCGTAAAAACAATTATAAGACAAATACACTTGTGTACGCTACCCGTCCAAATATACTAGTAAGTTAGAACTTACATTCATCATGATGCCTTATTCGGGGCAGCTCTGCCATACTACTGTCCTGGAATCACCTATACCAGGCAGCTCTAGCACTTCGATTCTATTTCTTGCATTGGCTATATCATAACTCATGCAAGGCGGGTCATCCGAAATTATCTGCCTATAACGGAATTGTCGGAGAATACGATCTGCCGGATGATACATAGTGTAACGATCGTATATAATATAAGATTTATGTAGGCTCAGATCATATGATGTCCTTTTAATTTTTGGAGCATTTTCATCATCCGAGTATGGTATTCAGATAACCTATTGGATGACAATTTATACGAAAATTTGGTGCAAATCTATTAAATGGATTGACAATTATAGTATAAAAAACTTTAATAAATTGAGTAGCTACCTCATTCCACGGTAATGTATCAAATTCTCCCCTGTAGGTCGAAGCATCCTTGTGTAAATTATGATGCAGGTCCACTACATTTGTGGTCCATCGTGTAGCAAGCGGAAAAATTCCAACATCATTTGTAATACTGGTTACAAGTCGGCCAATAAAAAAATGATCGTAGCACCATACCTACGACAAAAATAATATGGTATTTAAAAAAGTATATAATTAAAACAAATTTAGGTATTAATTTTTCATTACCTGAATCAGAGGCGTGAACCCACACAAATTTTTTGAACCATTCGATCTAGCAAATTCCATCAAGCTCGCATATAAATATGCTAAGGTAGCAGCTCCCCATGCATGACGTGTAGGTTCATTTAGATTATGTAAGAAAGGTAATAGTCGTACGTTTACTCTGTTTCCCTGTCCGTCGAAAAATAACATTGTCCAACACAAACAGAGCAAATATGCTCTAGTACAATGAAGTATCTACAAATATTAAAACTAACATTTTAAAAATTAACACGCTATTAATATTAACTAATAAGTAAATCTTAACAATAAATATGTACCCTTAAATCATCAACCACGACTGGACCATCGATAGTTGTATGTAGATCCATAAAATTATCCCGAAGCCAAGTTACATTGACAAAACTTTCCTCCTAAGTCCGATGGTGCAATAATGCTTAGATATCTCCTGATTATTTCAGATGGATTTAAATGTGTATCAAAATAATATGATCACCTGTAATAGATAATCTTAGAATATTTGCGACATCCCAAAGTGTGATTGTCATTCCACCAACTGGCAACTGAAATGTGTTACATTTTGGCCACCAACGCTCAGCGAGATTAAAAATAAGATGCACATCATGGACTAAAATTTGAATTTCATCCAGATATTGAAACCCAAATAAACGCAACAGCTCCTTTTGGACAACATTTAACTCCCATTTGTGATATCCTCTCTGCATCCTCCAACTTCTATGCTCTCGTGTTCGAGTCTCGGGAGGATAATCATATAGCCACAAGCGAATTATATTTCTTATATTTATGTAAAATAAATAAATAATAACGCTATTTACCATTTTTAAATTTATCTTCCTGTCAAAAATCAACTTAGATATATGATTTTCTTGTTCACGTCTTATGACTTGTGTAACCGGTCCTCCGAAAATGTCCGTTATTCGGTTGCACAATCTGTTATATTTTTCGAAAAATACGTTTAGTAATATAGATATTCATAGAAAATCTAAATTCAATATTAAAAATAAATACTTACTATAATTTAAAGAGATTGCTACTATGTAAAGATGAAGAACAAGAATAGGAAAGATCATATGTGAAGAGAAAGGAAGGAGTAAGGTGTAGTGAAGAGGAAGGAAGAAGTAACAGGGTATATAAAGATGAGGGAGGGAGGTTATGGTGTTCTCCAAGAATAGGGATGGGGGTCTTCAATGAGTGGTCTCCAAGAAGGGGGGGTGGTATCCAAGAAGGCAGCAGGGGGTCTCCAAGGAGACAGCATGGAGAAGGCGCGCGCCATCACCCATGTCGCGTTCATGCCGCGTACGCCACCACTCATGCCGCATTCTTAGCTTGCCATCATCCATGGCGCATCCCATGTGGGATTCTCTCCACGCGCGCCGCCACCCATGGCGCATCCTAAAGCGCACCATCATCCATGGCGCGTCCCTTCTTCGCTGCCAGCATGTGCCATGTCCAATATCGTTTCGTTACTCGGAAGTAAATTTCACTAAACTTCTTACTTTTTTTATAATTTGGATAAAATTCTTTACCCTATATGAAATTTTTTGTATTGTAAAAGTCATGTACAAATACTATTTTTAACTACTTTATAGAAAAAAGGCATTTTCAAACGTTTTAAGAGTATGATGTTACTAAACTTTCTAAAAAAAAGAGTTTGAAATTCAAAAGTAAATAGTTTTTTAGTAATATATACAAAAATTTTAAAAAAATAGGTCTTTCGATTTTTGGAACTTTGTGATCGATCATATAACTTGTACATTGACCAATAAAAAAATTAAATATAGTCCAACATGATAATGACTTACAGTATTCGCCATTGCTCAATATTAGTCTAGTGTGACAACATTCCTTAAAGTGTAATCTCTAACTTTTCAAAGATCTAAGTAGATTCTTCTTTGTTGCATGAATTCTTATAAAATATAAGCTAAATACTAATTTTGGCACGTATCCTGGTACATTTTGGATTGTTCTTCGTGTGTCCGATACATATGCTATGCGGACACGATGTGACAAAGCATCAATCTTTCAGTGTTAATACTATAGGTAGATTTGATCCTTATATCGGTATTGCATAGTTGGAAGAACGATTTTAGGTGTAATGACCAACTTTATCAAGATATAGGTAGATTATTTGTTACACTAATACAAGTTCCTGATGTGTCCGATACATATGCTATACGGACACAATACGACAAGGCATCTCATCGAGTGTTCACACTAGGTAGATTTGATCCTCACATAGGTATGGGTTGTTCGAAGAAAGATTTCAAATATAAATTAAAATTCAAGTGATATATAGAGTTGTTTGCCATTAAAATCTTTTGATTAAATTTCAATTACAAACAGAACAGTGTTACAATGTAGGACTTAGACGTAGTCCTAGTAGTACACTTTTGTTTATCTGGGTCCCTTGTGCCGATGGAGCGAGTGGTAATGCGTTGACTCCGTTGACGATCTGACGACGGTTCTCGGTTCTCTGAAGGTCTGAGTTGCTCTGGGTGCTGGAGCTTGCGAAGAGGAAGAAGACGTTGAGTGTCTGTATCTGCCTCTCTGTATATGTATATCGGTGGTTACGTGATGTGTGTGTCAGAAGGAAGGAAGTGATCCCTCTATTTATAGCTTTGCAGGCTGGCTGCTCATGTGCACATATGTAGGATGCGCCTATACGCAGGGACGCCACGTAGTAATTGCTGATGGAGGCGCATGGACGATGCGTTCTGATTAAGGAGTTGAACCCTTCCTGTCGCCTTTGTGGGCTACGGCCGAGCTGACACGTAGTAATGGAGAGGATCTTTCAGTTGCTGAGATCTTGGATGATTAGCACCTCTTTATAGGCTGAATCAAGTCAAAGGACGCGTGTCGTAGGTCCATGGCTCAAAGATCTCGGATTTGGTGGGGAGTGATCTGATAGGATGCGCCTGGGATTGGGCGCATGAGGAGACTTTGGCTCGTAACCTTTAGGAGTCACGAACCAGTCGGGGCGTATGGCTTTTGAGGCGCATGCGGGACTTCAGCAGTGACTTTACTTCTGTCTTTAGGGATCAGAGAAAGGTCTGAGGCGTACGGCTTTTGAGGTGCATGCAGAGATTTAGGCGCATGACTGCGGAGGCACGTACGAGATGGTTGGGCGGCCAAGTGGCTTGTAACCGCCGGAGGGGAGCAATGATGTTGCTGACGTCGGTGACGTTTTATCTTCTGAAAAAGCTGTCAATCGTTCAGTCCTCGGGGGACGTACTGCCAACTCTGTCAGACTTCAGCATTTAATGTTCTTGACAGGTGATGGGCTGTTGAGTGGGCGCATCGATCGGTATTCTACTGGGCGCATGGGGACGCATGGGGCGCATCCTCGTATGGTGCTTGGGGCTGATGGACGCATCAGTATGATGTACGGTCTGGCCGGTGCATCCGCTTTATATGACACGTCTTTATGGGCCCGACTATTACGTTCTTCGAGTGCTTTGAATAGCCATTTTTTGACTTGGCTGAATTTGAAGCATCAGGTTCATCACCATTAATGCAAATTCATTGCACGGGATTCGGAGAGCCGGTCACTTGGCGCACGGGTTTGATTTGTTTGGCCTATAAATAGTGGCATGGAGAGGGTTTGCTTCTCGTTCTCTCACGTCCTCCCGAAATAAACTTGTTTGCTCGAGCACATTCTGTTGACGAGATGCTCCTGAGGGTGAAGATGCGATGCATTGTTTTCATTGATGCACTTGAAGGTGACTGTTACATCCAAAAGTCGGAGTCGAGGGCTTCTGAGACAGACAGAAGGTACCTGTTGCATCCAAAGATCGGGATGCTCGAGCCTCGTCTCTGTTATGCTGGAAGAGCCGCAGATCAGAATTGCGGTGCTCCAATCATCTTCCTTGGGCTTTGGGAGAGCTCCTCCTCCCGCTAGAGTGGGTGTTGCCCATTCTGGTTGGGTTGAAAGCTGCTCCTTTAGCCGCAGGTTGATTTACGGTGCTCTTCTCTTCCTTGGTTTGGAGAGCTTTTCCTCCACTAGAGGCTTGATTGCCATCCTCGTTCTGCTCAATAAATGTTTTATTAGTCGAAGCATTTGATGGCGTATATGCTGATACTTCATGATGCGCCTGACTGGGGCGCTGAAGGACGGCACATAACTGAGCTGCTGAAGGGATGCACATAACTGAGCCACTGAAGGGATGTACATAACGGAGGATGCACATAACTGAGCTGCTGAAGGAATGCGCCTGGCTGAGAGCGCATGGCGAGATGCGCCTGTTTGAGAGCGCATGGTGGTTGCTGCACCTAGCTGTCGACTTAGGGTCTTTTTTTGTAGAAATTCTCCTCTGTATAGCTCTTTTTTAGACATGTAATAGACTTTTATATGAAATAAAAATCCTCTTTAAATGTCTATACTTTTGCTTTGCTGTGCCAAGTACTTCCTCTGAGCTCCCTGGCGCATGTAATGTTTGGCCTATAGGATTTCTGGTCCTGAAATTCCATGCTTCTATAAGACCCCCTTCAAAGTTTTCAAAACTTTTTGCCAAGTTTTGGAATACTTTGAATTAGAAGCATGGTGGCGTTTTCAACGGGGCATATGACTGTTCGGGCGCATGATTGCTCCGCGCATCTCGCAGAACCCGAAGCTGCTGTTGAGGTCACACTTTATCGGTTCACGCGTGCAACTGGGCCTATAAATTGGCGTAAGATGGAGAAAGAGAGAGTTCTTCCTCTCTTTGTTTTATTCTTTTTTTTAGAGATCTTCTTTTGAAAAACCCTAACTTTCTTCTTTCAAGAAATGGCTCCCAAGACTCCTCGCGGCGGTGCTGACAGAGGACGAGGCAAAGGGAAAGAGCCTGTAGAGGCTGCCGCAGATGATGTCCCCCGGCCGCCCGTCGACGTTCGGCCGACGGTGATTGGTGGGTTTCATCATTCTTTACCATATCTTTCTGTGCCATTTTTATAACTCACATACGCCGACGCGCATGGACCTTGAGTCCTGATGATGTGCCGAGGTTTTTTTTGCCGACGCACATAGATTTAAACCCTGATGTTGTGCCGAAGCTCCACTGCTGACGTGCATGGGTTTAGACCCTGATGATGCGCCGAAGCTCCACTGCTGACGTGCATGGGTTTAGACCCTGATGATGCACCGAAGCTCCACTACTGACGCACATGGGTTTAGACCCTGATGATGCGCCGAAGCTTCCTTGCTGACGCGCATGGGTTTACACCCTGATGATGTGCCGAAGCTTCTTTTCAGATGCGCCTGAGCCTTATGCACTTTTGATGAGAACGTGGCTCAGATTATTTTGTTGTTTCTAACATCTCTGAATCTTTGCCTTCTTTTGTTGGCCACCAGTGTCGATGACTGTCCCGCTCTTGAATGAAGTGCTTCTGGCCGATGCCCTCTGTCAGATGGGGGTGGATTATAATGAGGAGGAGATAAACCCTGCCTAAGCTGCCATTATGCTGGATCAACCTCCCGAAAGAATGACTCAAATCTGGGAACAACGGCATAGGTTCCTCCAACGGATGATGGAGGGTGGCGTTTTAAAATCTGCCACTTCTGATAATGTGACTTTCTTGAAGCCTGAGTTCCTGTTTGCGGACCGCCTTACTTCTATTGAAGCAAAGGTGTTAAAGGTCAAGGAAGATTGGTTCTTTACAGCAAAGGGGGTGCATATGACTGTTAAGCAACTTGTGCGTCAATGGCCTTTGACGGCTTTCTGTCGTCTTGCTTCCAAGAGGAGGATGTCTTGGAAGCTAACCCCATCTCAGGAGGGAGCGGTGGCAGGCATCATCAAGATCGACTCTACCTACAATCAGAAGGATACTTTGACCGTCGTGCGGGCTGGGCTTTCTTTCACCTGGCGGACTCTCCGTCCTGGAAGCATTTACAGTGACGTTTCCGTCAACACATTTGCTTTTAGCACTTCGACTTTTGCAAATCGTATGCTGTTGTTGGAACGGTCATACTCGAAAGGTGAATTTTGGGTAGAGGGTTGGTGTCACTATATTTCCAAAATGGGACAAGCTGACACTCTGGATTCTGTCGCAGTTTCGAACCGAACTCCGAGAGATTGGGCTGACTACCGCAATCCGTGTTACTCAGGCAGGCGTTGACATCAACCGGCATATGTTCCTCGCGCTTCTGGAGATGTTTAACACCCAGACCGGGACTTTCTTCACTCCGGTGGGGGAGCTGGGACTCGCACTTCATGAAATGTACGAAGTGTCAAAGCTCCCTTGGGGATCAGAACCTTATGAGGAATACTTTCCGACCAACGAGGAGTTCCAAGTCCTGGGGGACAAAGCCGAGGAGATGATGGCCGTCTTCAAGGAAGTGGCGAGTCATTATTATTATATGCAGAAGAGGGATAAGGGCGGGTCACAGCCTCATGTGACCGCTTGGAGAGATTACGTCTTTAAGCAAGACAAGGAGGATCCCTCTCAGTTTACCACTCCGCCAGCGCTTTCCAGTAGCGTGGTGCTCTCTAAAATGAGCAGGTTAAGTGAGAAGAATCCCCCGAAAAACGAGGACCGGCAGTCGGACGAACGCTCCTATAGCTGTTTTTGGGACCTTACTCATCGGATGTCGTCAAAAGCAGTGTTAGCTACGTATCTGATGATTTGGCTTCGGGATTATGTCTTCTCGGGCGGGTCAGGCTCTGTGGAGAGGGTGACCCGGAACCTAATCCTGCCAGCTGTGAAGTTGGTTTTTGGTCGTCGCCTGGCTCTACTCCCCGTAATGGTGTGTAACCTGCTGCAAGGTTTACGAGAATTTGCAGAAAATATGGTTCATGAACGAGATAGGAATGACAACTTCCCCCGTGCCGAACTGCCGTTTCATTATTTGATGGGGTGGTTAATTTTACACCATCCCAACGTGATGAGTGCGGGTTCGGAAGAAGATCACAGGGCCGGAGATGCATTCCTCCACCGTTTACACCAGAGAAGCTGGTCGCATACTGGTGTTCCTGTTTGCAGGAAAGTTTTATCCCACCTTCAGGGGTGGAAGATCACCAAAGTTGGTCCCGTCTTTTTGGGTTTTGAGGCCAACGAAGGCTTAATGGATTCGGGTGAAGATGCCACCACTCTGCCTTCATGGGGATTCCGCTGGTTACAAAGTATCCGACCGTCCCATCTGGGGTACCGGAATAGGAACCAGTGTTACCTGGAACCGTATTTATCGAGCCGTTTTGTACGACAATTCGGCTATGCTCAGTTGATGTTGGATAACCCCAGTATTAACCTGGACTATACTGGAAGTTTGCTGGATGGTGCACGAGCTTGGCATTACTACAATGTCGGATGTACCGGAGCTTGTTTTACGCTGCCTGTTCAGAATCTGCGGTCGCCGATTCTTTTCTCGGCCGCCAAATTTTACTGTGTCATGAATGTCGTACCTCCCGGTTATTATCGGGAAACCAGTTTCATTGTCGGCACTGTTTTCTATAAATAAATTCACCTTATTTATTTTGTATCTGAGAAAATTACAACTGTAGGAATCTAATCTAGAAGACGATTACTTTATCCCTTGGACGATGCGATGAAGAAGACTCAAACTTTGAAGAACTTGGACAGCAACTGGGCAATCTCTCTGTTCTCTCTGAAATTGACTGTAGTATCTGATGAAGATGAAGAAACTCTCTTTTATAGAGTTCAGGATAACTGTCCTTAAGCATACGCTCAGGTAGTTACTTGACGTGTGCATAACTGCAGGGACGCGTGGCAAATTCTGATGGAGACACATTAGCGTACGGTTGAAAGTAGTGGAGCATATTCAGGAGAGATTGATGGCATGAATGCCACGTTGCATAACTTCTGAAGAAGTGGATAACTGAGTACAGGACACGTGAGAACGTGTGTTAACTGCTCGTTGAAAACCATTCTGGACATAACTGCTGTGATACGCTGCCTTAGAAGAAGAGTCATACGCTAGCTTTGAAGGCACATGTCTTGCATACGCTTACTTGGATAGCGTAGAACCATATAAAGCTGATACGCTCACATTATTGACAGGGAGTCGTATGGAAACTATACGCTCACTTGTCAAGGAGTCGTATGGAATCCATACGCTCACTTGGTTGAGAAGGAGTTGTATGAGATCCATACGCTCACTTAGTTGGAAGAAGTCGTATGAGATCCATACGCTCACTTAGTTGGAAGAAGTCGTATAAGAAATAAGTAGACACGTGGCATGTTTGAATAAGTAGACACGTGGCCATCATTAATCTTCTTTGATACGCCATATCTTCCAATAACTGACAAAATCTTCTCGAGCGTTGTGACTGCAGATATGATGGCTGACAGGCTGTCAAAACTGACAGTAATGATGGCTTTTACATTTATGAGAAATGCTGAGCTGTCCTCGTAAAAGACAAAACCGACTCTTCGAAAACATATACGACGGCTAGTCTCCATTGGACAGCTGTCTTTGCACGAAAGATGAAGTATCAGATTCATCCTTTATTAAATATATACTGTGCTGTCATCTCAGAAAATAATAAAATATTCACTGAGCATACGGCCTTTGGATGAGCGTATGGCCTTGACTGAGCGTATGGCCTTGAGCGTATGACTTGGACTGAGCGTATGGCTTTGAGCGTATGACTTGGACTGAGTCTTATGTCAGCGTGTCATAATTTTCACACCCTACAAGACCCCCTTCAAAGTTTTCGAACTTTATGAATTTCAAAAGTTCGAAATTACTTTGAACTTTAAAGTGAGAATATGTCCTGACACGCTGGCATGAGTTTGTTATCTTCCTCAATATCAGTACAAATCTTTAGGGATTTGTTTAAAGAATATCCGTCGTTTGAACTACTTTCTTTCTTCTATAAATAGGTCTTCCAAAACCTATTTTATTTTTTTACCAGAGCTTTTGCCTTCGAGAGAGAAAAGAGCTTTCAGAAACTCAAGATCTTTCTTCTTCTTCTTCGTCTTCAACTCCATCTCCATTAATGGCACCCAAGATTGATGCTGCTGCGAAAGGAAAGGGGAAAGCCCCTGAAGAGTCATCTCATCCTGCCGTCGACACTGCCACTACCAAGAAGACGGCCAGTCAGCGTGTTTCACGCAGTGAACGGCCATTGAAACCTCTTTATGGTGAGGACGAAGATGATGAACAAATAACTATTCCCTTTTTAGGGCTCTGGTTAGAACAAAACTCAGAAAACGTATCCCTCTTTAGGGTCAATACGTCAGCAAATACGCTTCCCTCTTTAGGGTTTAGCCGTATTCCATGTTTTTCGTTTTTACGAAAAATATGTTTGGTGCGTATATTTGTAAGATACGCATATTTTTGATAGAGATATCAAAATACACTATCTTTTAAAAGAATATGCTATGGCAATTTGTCTCATTGAGATACGCTAACTCCTGTGTTAGCGTAAACTTTTGATGATCATCTTGTCAACCATACGCTGATATGCTCAAACTGATCATAAACTGAACTTTTAAAAACCATTCACTTAAGATAAAATCTGTTATACGCTTAAAGAAAACTAAGCGTATACTGAACCTTGAGTCAACCATACGCTTAAGGAAAACTGAGCGTATGCTGAACCTTGAATCTGCCATATGCTTAAAGAAAATTGAGCGTATGCTGAGCCTTGAGTCTGCCATACGCTTAGTAAAAACTGAGCGTAAGTTGAGCTATACGCTTAATAAAACTGAGCGTATGTTGAGCTGTACGCTTAGTAAAAACTGAGCGTATGTTTAAACTTTATCATCTCTTGACATTGAAGATTTCTAATACTTTATTCTTCATTTGCATTGGATATTCTGGCTCAGGAAGCAGAATTTGAAGGAAGCATGGGAAATAATTATAGAAGTGATTTATCACATGTTCATTTTCCCCAATTTGACGGACCTTCCACAAGAATAGCTCTGTTGACCAATCAGGAAGATGATACTTTGCTGAACCTGATGAGTGGACTGCCGTTACAGAGTGTAGATGGTGTTGCCCATTTGAAGCCAGCATTCCTTTTTGGAGATGCTATTGATATGAACTCCCAACCTGCTCTGGACAAAGTATCATACAGTTACTATAGGGATGGTGATGTAAATCAGCCTATGTATTTGACTGGTTTGACAAAGAGTATCAACATAGCCCGTTTATTCCATTCGGGCCAGCAAAGACAGATGAAGTGGGATATTACTCCATCCCGACAAGCTAAGGCTGGGTGGATTGGATATTGTCAAGGAAGGTTCTGCAGTGGTACTGAACCATATGTCACATCTCTGTGAGGACTGTTACCTGCCACCATCCCTCCTGAGGACTCGACACTGCTGAAGCCAGTCAGAGTCCCAATTTTTGCCAACGAATTTGCTCAATTAAAGAATGTCATCTACCCAAAACAGTCAATGAGGCTGACTGGTCTAGTAAATCCAGAGAATACTAGATGGACTGCTCTAGTGAGATGGATTTTGCAGAACTTCGGTGCACAGTTGAAGGCGATAGGTTTATATGATGCCATTAAGTGTACTGCTTATGGTTTCAAACCGAACTCGAATCTATTTTTGGCATTAGCGGAGAGATATAACTATCGGACCGGCACCTTCATGACCCCAAAGGGCGAGATGGGATTCGCCCTTCATGAAATGGCATATATATCTCAGCTACCAACGGCAGATTTGTTATATGAAGAATATATCCCTTTTGTTGACGAAATGAATAAGATTTCTGCAGCCAACCCACTAATTCTTTATGTATTTGAAGAATTAATGTGTCATTACAGCATCTGTAAAGCTTTTTATAAGGGACAAGGTGGAGAGGGGGACTCCAATTGTTATTCTTCGAAGTGGATGGCTTATTTGTTTCAAGGCCGCACTGACGAAGTCCAAAAGAAGAAAAAGACCGAGCAGTATGTCGGTAAATTCAAGCCCTTGAGTCAAGCCGAGATTAACAGATTAATCCGGGAGACTAATCATGATGACATTGTCGTCAAAGAAGACATCGACAGCTACAAGGCCGGTGATAGGTTAGAAACCTATATTAAACAGGGTGGCCGAGAATTGTCTGTTAAAGGTCATCTGGCCGGTTTCATATCTCTTTGGCTGAGGAAATTTATAGTTCCTGGCATCTATTCGGCAGACAGGATGCACAGAAGAGTCGTCTTCGCAGCAGTCCGACTGGTTTTTGGGTATAAGATGGATCTATTAACGGCAATGACCTGCCGTCTGAATGCCGGATTAAGGGCATACACAGATAGGATGTTCGAATTGGCACGGAAGAGCCTGACGTCCTTTCCTCGGGTAGAAATGCCCTTTACATACTTGTTTGGATGGCTGCTTCTTCATTTTGAATCTCTGATGAGTGCTGGGATGGCTAGGCCAGATGACACTTTCCTTGAAAGGTACAAGCACATACCGAAATGGAGATATGATACTTTAACCGATTGCAGAACCATCTTGAACAGGAGAGAACTATGGAGCTTCACCTGTGTTCCTCCCCCTATTGGTTATGAGACCATGCCCAGGAGATTGATTGGCGGCGTTGGTGCTAATGAGTTGGATGATGTCCAACATGAATGGCTAAAGAGAATCAGGCCATCTCATTTAATTTGCCGCCGTGACAACATCACATATCTAGAGCCATATCTTTCGAGCAGATTTGCTCGTCAATTTGGTTACGATCAGTTGTATGTGGGCAATACAACGACGTGTTTTGCTCATCAAGGCGGGTTGGTTGATGGTGCCAGAGCTTGGCTATATTACATTGCCAAAGGTACAGGGGCTACCTTTTCTATGCCAGATCCGGTCAACTATCGAAGAGGAGCTAAGATATTGGCGTCCTATGCCAGATTTTATGTATCAGCTAATACCTTTGATGAAAAATTTAGCATCTTAGGTAAAAGCTTTATTCATGTTGAAAAGAAATCAACCAAATCCGCCTTGCCTAGGGATTGTCACGACAAAGAAGATCCTCTGGCCACCGATGAAGTTGATGATGATGTTTTGGAAACTTTCTTCTCTGATGACCTTCATCAACCATTGCATGTGCCTATCGGGAGTGCTGAAGAAAGTATATCTATTGACAATACCCCGAAGAGGAAGAGAAGTAAAGGTGCTGCGGGTCCTGCCGCAAAAAGAGCTACTCGAGCAGAGACTCGAAGTCGCAGAGGAATTACTATTCCCGGGAATTCTCCTGTTTCTGAACGAGCCAGAGATGTTGATGAAGCAGGTAGTGATCCAATAGACAATTATCCTACTGTTCCTTTAACCAGAAGAATAGGAAGGAAAGTAATAGTTTCAAAAACTAAATCCGTAATTTGTCTGGATGCAGAGAGTCCCACCGATCGTGCTATGCGATTGGCTGCAGAAAAGCAAGCTGCTTTTGATTTCTCTGTAAAGACAGAAGAAGAAGAGATTCCTGAAACTGCTGGGTCTTCTAGGCCTTCTGATATAGGCTCAGTTCCACCAATGGCCGATGATGCGCAGAAAATTAGTCAACCTGCGGTAGAGGCCGAGCATCGGACTGAAACGGCTAATGACTTACTGATTTTGGGAGAATCAGTGAAGGAAGCCACTCCTCTCAATCCAATTGTTGAAGCTTCAGAGAGCGAACAAGTTGACTATGAACCGTCGTCTCATTCTTCTGGAGAAGAAGACATGGAGATAGACGATGAATCACCGTCTAAAACACCAATCGATGCACTGAAGACCATTGGTCAACACTCAGGGTTGACACCAGAGCCGGAGAGGCATCTGGAAATTGAAGTTCAAATTCCGAGTACTTCTGGAGCGGGAAGCAGTGAAATAAATTCCGTGTCAGAAAGTACCCTGAACAGACTAAGAGCCGGATTGAATGATCCGAAGGAGACTGAATATGAACCAACTCCAGGTAATATTTTATTCATCAAAGTTTTGTCTTGTCTCTGCTTTATTATCTTTTGGTTTTGATCATGCTTCTTTTATTTCAACAGCTGTAGGAACTGCACCGGCTGTCACGCCCCGACCCGGGAAATCGCTCGTCCTCGCTAGATTTTACCCGAATCATCGTCCTCGCTGGGGCGTGATGCCGCACGAGCCTGGAATTGCGCTCGTGCAAGGCAAGATAACAGGTTCACATAGAACAATCTCAAATTGATAACATAAGCAGCGGAAGAAAACAAGTGAAACATAAGAATCTCTTTTATTAATATTGAACTGAAGGTTACAAAGGCTCTGAATAGCCCAACATAAAATGCCAATTGGCTACAACACTCATGATCTCTCTAGCTCACAAAGGATTACATTGCTCCATACATTATGCCTCTTTATAGCCACCAAGTAGTCCTCGGCCGAACATCTTCATGTCTCAAGTCCGAACACAAATGCGGAAGCTCCTCTTGAACGCCAAGGACTCCATGCCTCGGCACGTCCAAGCCAAGCTCCGCCCCGAGCTGATCATAACCTGAACCTGCACATAAACTAGTGGGGGTTTAGTGCTTTCGTCCTCGCTTCGCACTGATCAAGACCCGCTCGCACCCAAACCAAACACTTAATTCATTTAGTGAAACATGCATCTTAATTTATGGTCTTTCTATTTAGCCTTAGGATCAATTTCATAGCAATACTCATGCATAGCAACTTATCTTAAATGTGTCCCGTACCGTGTTCCTGCAGCAGACACAGTTAGCCATAACATGAAACATAAACATAGTGTTCGTGCTCATCTCCGTCCTATTTTCCTTAGCCTGCAGTGGTTAGAACTTAACATAAGCCAACATATGATTCACGCAACCGACTATTCACAAACATAAACATATGCATAATGGGTAGCAGGCCCTGCGCCTGCACCCAGCTCTCATCTCAGCCCACCGGCCCTAACTATATGAAGGTCACGGTGTGTCGCACCGTAATGGACTTGGCATCTCATATGTGTAAGCCTACAATCGCTTCGATACGGGTTGCTAGCCCAGTATCCGAAGGATCGCAAACTTACGGATATCATAGCTTATCACAGCACTGGACGGTCGCAATCCGTCCGAATGTTGTGCACCATAAATACCACACATAATTCCCTCCTAGGCCGAACGGTCCCGGCGCCCCGGCGTAACCGTTCGAGGGAAGCCACACCCGTGCACGGGCAATCCGAGTCCATTGACCATGCAATACGCGCCATAGCATACAAGTCATACATTCCAATGTATCTCGCGTTCCATAACTTAATTCACCATTCATATGGGGAGCTCCGTCGGCGTCATGCCCCAACACATCCATATTGATGCACGACGCCCAACGGCTTAGTCGTCTCGTACTCATAATTACGCGTCCCGTTCGTATTGTTATTCGCATAGCCTACTTCCGTGTTTACTTAGTCAATTCATAGCACAAGTGCCCGAGGGCACGCTCAGCACCGTATTCAATGTTCTACGCCTAGTGTTCAATGTTCTCGGAGCCGTGCACATGATGCACATCTCAATATCATCTTTCAATGTTCTACCATCATTGCCCTACCGCGACCTGTGCACTCGATGCACGTCGCTTTAATGTTTCGATTGTTCAATGTTCTATCTTAGTGTTCAACGCATACTTAGACACTTACTCGCCGAGCCGCGCTCGCTAACTCGATAACATATTACGCATACCATAACATATTTTATTAGACGTGAAGGAATAGGGAGAGAGAGTCAGGAACCCGCCCACCTTAAGTCTTACGCCTTGCCGTTTGAAGCGTCTCGCTTCCATAACTCGATCGCATAGCTAACTCCCGGACTTAGCCATTCCTTTGCTCTACTCGGTTGATTTGGCCTATCGTGCCCATGCCACAATCCGTTGCAAGGCCACGATTTTGTTTTGCGGACATTTCATTGCATAAGGCAAAATGCCGACCTCTTATCGTCCAGCGTAGAAGCATAGCCTGCACACCAGATCAACTAAAATCAGCACTTGCTCAAGCGGGACTTACTCTTTGCATCGATTCGATTCATAGATTCCAACCGACTCAAAGCTTACCTTTGGCCAACGCAACACTTGCATCGATTCATATCGATACCTCATCGGGTCAACGCAACTCTTCAAGTCAACGACTCATCGAAATGCACCGATGCGGAGCGGGGCATTACATAATATACCACTCAAAATCAGGTTCGTCCTCGAACCGAAACTAACACTTAATCCAAGTGCCTCGCATAGATCGCTTCACGATCTCGTGCTACTATCGTTGAATCATACAACTCAGTCTGGATCATACACATATTTTAGGCGTCCCACCAATATATGCATTTCAGCCAAGCTCAGTTGTAGGATATCGGAACAACTAACAAGTTCAACTTAAATCCTCAAGCATCCATCGGTCCGTACTCGACTTAGTCTTATCTTAGCGCCTATTCCCAAATACTCTTCGTATACAGTATCCCATAACATGCGATCGTCCTCCAACATCTTGTACATAACTTAATTCAACCATAACTTCGATCTCATAAGTTTCTCGCCGGCCACCTAACGCATGCATTGCATAAGTCATTGCGCATCCGATCGCAACGAGCTCCCGCAATGCCTATTCGCCCAACCGTTTCCTATCTCTCGCATAACATAAATCTTTTATCCAATCATTCATAACGCTTGGCCTCTACGACATGGACTATGTCAACATGTCACCAATTCCTTTGTCTACAATCCGTACTAAGTCTCGTACACAACTATCTCAACACGATCTACGTTCTCGAACTACCAGCACATCGAGTCTGGGGCTACCCCCGCTAGGCAACTTATCCAGACATCATGCTCGCGCTCTTTCGACACAAGAGGTCAACTTGAGTCTACGATGCTCAAAGGCAACAATCTTTCCGACCCAAGGTCTCTTACGTTACGCCTATCTCCGATACTCGACCGAGTACGAATCCTTTACTTAGTTTCCAATTAATCCCGACTAGTTTATTCGCAACATAGATAGCGCGCTCCAAACACATAGCCTAACCGTTACTCAACCGATCTACGACACAACTCTTAGGGTCGTTCCTCTATCCGTCGCTCTCGCATATTGCAAAAATCCTTGCAATCGCCTTACCACGTCATTACGCTAAGCACGTTCCTCAACATCTATTCGATCATCGACTAGCCAACAACTCGAATACTTATTTGATCGACCGTAATTCTCTGACCGTATCGATTCTAGTACTCGCTAACTTTCGAGACGCGATACTCACTCGCTTAGACTTATCCTCGACATGCACTATCTCATTCCTTATCCTTCTTACGCGACTTCTTTAGGGTCATCCTATGGGACTCCACATTCACTTGATTTGGCGGTCAAGTCTTCTAGGGTCATCTGCCCCGAAACTACGCTCGATAATTGAAGATCATCAACGAGGGACAGTTACAACGAACCATGCTATATCCTACCGCGGAGCCAAATCAATTTTCGACGCTTCCTACGGGACTTTACCCAATCCGACATACCAATCCATAATTTCTCTACTCCCGCGCAACTGATGCGCCGTTAACTACTCGAATCACTCGTATATTACATAGCCCGATACTTTCTATACTCATCAAACCATCCTCGAACGACTCTCGCGTCAAACCACAAGTCCATATCGATTTTGCCACGCCTTGCAAGTTCAATCATCCCCACTGGATGAATCACCATACCAGTGCTCACGCGGAATGATCGTCCAAATTTGACGTGACGCATGTGCGAGGCTGGTGTTGCGCTCGCTCAAGACAAGAATGTCAATATAGTGGTGATCCGCGAAGCAATCCAGACACTTTCGATTTCATCCGAGCAACATCCCTCGACTCTCAAATTCTCCGAAGCGTTCCTACCGTTATCATCCAAACTGCCATCAACTTAACTTGCATCTTATTCATCCAACAACAATGCTCAACATAATTTCTCGTTCATTCGATCAGAGTATCCCCGAGTTATTGTATATCGTCTTTGATACGCCTCAATACCATCGTCGATATGCATAACTTGAACATCCTCCTTTCTCATAAGCTCAAACCCGTTGCAATCATTGCCATTATCCGAACTCGAATACGAATCAAGTCTCGCACAAATCACTTCTCATATCCCTAACTCGTACTTCCAATTCGTGCTACCGACTCATTGTATTAACCCAAATTCGTTCGTACAATTTCTCCGTACTTACTCAACATGTTCCGAAGAAGTCTCCGTACTAACTCAACATAAGTTCGACCTGGTCGACTATTTCCTTAACGTAACATTCGTTCGCATATGCTCGGCCTATCGTTCGACTTATACTTAGTGAATTCTCGTCCGACGTATCCTCCGTAGGCACGACTTCACGCATGCTCATTTAACTAATTCACAAGCATACTTATATCGACTCCTATCGCATCATTTCCACTCGAGTCTCGATACCATTCCATCCGTTGCGGACAAACATACCGTAACAACATAATCGTTTCGACGAAACCTATCGCAAGTCACCAACCGGCTTAACATAACCATCGCTAAGTGGTATCCCATATACCACTCAGGATCGAGCCTATCGTTATCGACACAATACCTCACCACGCTTGCTCGCATAATTGGTATTGCATATACCACTCAGAATCGAGTCATTACTCGACATCACACTTCGCATAGGTCCGATTTCTATCTCAACTTAACCGTCCCGTATGGCGATCCTTCCTATCCCAGCTCTAACATTAGCTCAAGTTTGACATACATTCAATCTAACCGTACCATGGCGATCATCTCGATCCCATCCGCAACATTCGCTTATTCAAAGCTCAACGCGACATATGGCCAACATACACGTTCGCCAACTCAAACTCGACTTAGCGACCATCTCGACTCGTTACTATCGCATCCACGATCTTCGAATCCCGCACGTTGCAGCTCGTGCAACAACTTAGTCTCGATACTTAAGGTCTTTACTCAATCTTGAACAATATTTCGCTATCCATCCGCATAGCCCTACTACGCACATCATACCGTATCGACTCGTTGCACCGATGCAACGAACGATCCACGACTTGCTGCACTCCGTGCAACCAACAACGCATAACCATTCGCGTAGCCACATAATATGTATCGCCTCACATATCGACCCGTTGCACTTCGTGCAACCAACAACACATATCTCTCGCACCTCGTGCGACCGCCAACACATAACGCCTCGCACTTCGTGCGACCGATAACACATAGCTCCTCGTACTTCGTGCGACCGACCACACATATCGTTGCACTTCATGCAACCAACATCACCATATTCGTTGCACTTCGTGCGACCAGCATTCCATAACTCGTTGCACTGCGTGCAAATAACATCCCATAACTCGTAGCACTGCGTGCAACCAACACTCTCCGATGGCACCCGGAGATAGCGTAATAGTCACGACATACTTGTGGCAGACGTACGCACTTAATATAGACTTATTGTATGGAACATCCAATGTAGCGTCGAGCAGATCCATGAGCCATGCGGTTGCGGAAACAACTTAGAGTCAACTGAATTCGATAACGAAGCAACTGAGGGTCAAAGAGATTCACGCACGGTCCAAAGGATGGAACCGCTCTGATACCAACTTGTCACGCCCCGACCCGGGAAATCGCTCGTCCTCGCTAGATTTTACCCGAATCATCGTCCTCGCTGGGGCGTGATGCCGCACGAGCCTGGAATTGCGCTCGTGCAAGGCAAGATAACAGGTTCACATAGAACAATCTCAAATTGATAACATAAGCAGCGGAAGAAAACAAGTGAAACATAAGAATCTCTTTTATTAATATTGAACTGAAGGTTACAAAGGCTCTGAATAGCCCAACATAAAATGCCAATTGGCTACAACACTCATGATCTCTCTAGCTCACAAAGGATTACATTGCTCCATACATTATGCCTCTTTATAGCCACCAAGTAGTCCTCGGCCGAACATCTTCATGTCTCAAGTCCGAACACAAATGCGGAAGCTCCTCTTGAACGCCAAGGACTCCATGCCTCGGCACGTCCAAGCCAAGCTCCGCCCCGAGCTGATCATAACCTGAACCTGCACATAAACTAGTGGGGGTTTAGTGCTTTCGTCCTCGCTTCGCACTGATCAAGACCCGCTCGCACCCAAACCAAACACTTAATTCATTTAGTGAAACATGCATCTTAATTTATGGTCTTTCTATTTAGCCTTAGGATCAATTTCATAGCAATACTCATGCATAGCAACTTATCTTAAATGTGTCCCGTACCGTGTTCCTGCAGCAGACACAGTTAGCCATAACATGAAACATAAACATAGTGTTCGTGCTCATCTCCGTCCTATTTTCCTTAGCCTGCAGTGGTTAGAACTTAACATAAGCCAACATATGATTCACGCAACCGACTATTCACAAACATAAACATATGCATAATGGGTAGCAGGCCCTGCGCCTGCACCCAGCTCTCATCTCAGCCCACCGGCCCTAACTATATGAAGGTCACGGTGTGTCGCACCGTAATGGACTTGGCATCTCATATGTGTAAGCCTACAATCGCTTCGATACGGGTTGCTAGCCCAGTATCCGAAGGATCGCAAACTTACGGATATCATAGCTTATCACAGCACTGGACGGTCGCAATCCGTCCGAATGTTGTGCACCATAAATACCACACATAATTCCCTCCTAGGCCGAACGGTCCCGGCGCCCCGGCGTAACCGTTCGAGGGAAGCCACACCCGTGCACGGGCAATCCGAGTCCATTGACCATGCAATACGCGCCATAGCATACAAGTCATACATTCCAATGTATCTCGCGTTCCATAACTTAATTCACCATTCATATGGGGAGCTCCGTCGGCGTCATGCCCCAACACATCCATATTGATGCACGACGCCCAACGGCTTAGTCGTCTCGTACTCATAATTACGCGTCCCGTTCGTATTGTTATTCGCATAGCCTACTTCCGTGTTTACTTAGTCAATTCATAGCACAAGTGCCCGAGGGCACGCTCAGCACCGTATTCAATGTTCTACGCCTAGTGTTCAATGTTCTCGGAGCCGTGCACATGATGCACATCTCAATATCATCTTTCAATGTTCTACCATCATTGCCCTACCGCGACCTGTGCACTCGATGCACGTCGCTTTAATGTTTCGATTGTTCAATGTTCTATCTTAGTGTTCAACGCATACTTAGACACTTACTCGCCGAGCCGCGCTCGCTAACTCGATAACATATTACGCATACCATAACATATTTTATTAGACGTGAAGGAATAGGGAGAGAGAGTCAGGAACCCGCCCACCTTAAGTCTTACGCCTTGCCGTTTGAAGCGTCTCGCTTCCATAACTCGATCGCATAGCTAACTCCCGGACTTAGCCATTCCTTTGCTCTACTCGGTTGATTTGGCCTATCGTGCCCATGCCACAATCCGTTGCAAGGCCACGATTTTGTTTTGCGGACATTTCATTGCATAAGGCAAAATGCCGACCTCTTATCGTCCAGCGTAGAAGCATAGCCTGCACACCAGATCAACTAAAATCAGCACTTGCTCAAGCGGGACTTACTCTTTGCATCGATTCGATTCATAGATTCCAACCGACTCAAAGCTTACCTTTGGCCAACGCAACACTTGCATCGATTCATATCGATACCTCATCGGGTCAACGCAACTCTTCAAGTCAACGACTCATCGAAATGCACCGATGCGGAGCGGGGCATTACACCGGCTATGAGTTCTACTCAAGCCCCACTTGTTCAAACTGAAGTGGGTGAGGGGAGTTCCCATCTGCCGAGTTCTCCAAAGGCACTAACTTCAGCTCCAAGAATAGAAGCTCCTCCTGCTCCTTCCCCTATTATTGCAGCGACTCCCAGTTTTGACACAGGGATAGCAAAAGTCATGGGGATGTATTCAGATATTATTTATACATATCTGGATACATATTCGAGGCGACTCATGAAAGATGAGACTATGCCCTTTTCGAGTCTTCGAGAAGCGACTAGTTTTCCACGTTCAACCTTGAGACAATCTGGTTATGAGGCTCAATGTGTCTTCTTTGAACATCTCCTGAATAATTTAGAAGCCAACATCCAAAAATACTGGGAGATTAAAAAAGGAGGATATTGAATCTCTGACTGCAGCTGAAATTTCTCAATTGGAGAATGAAGCTCAAGCTCAGCATATTGCTCTGACAGAATTCCTCGCTCAATCTTCTAAAGAGTTAATGGCAAAAGACGAAGAAATAATAAGTACTCGTCAGAATATGGAGCGCTTAGAGAAGGATGAAGCGTCAAGAGCTGAGGAACTTAGAAAATTGAGGGAAGAGCTAGCTCGTATTCAGGAGCAAATTGCCTCTGTGGAGAAAGAACAATCAAAGATTGCTGCTGATCGTCAATCTGAAGCTGAACGCTGTCAAATTTTACAGCAAGAGCGAGAATTAATGCAAATCAATCAGATTGAAGAAACCAATCGCCGTAGTTCTATTATTGTAGAATATGACCAACGGAGGATTGGAATTGAAACATCAGAGCGAATCAAGAAAGCTCATGATGAGAAGATGAATAATGTAATCATTCGTATTCAGGAGATCATTACACCTCCAAAATAGTTCTTTTACATTTTTCATGTACTGAAATTTTTTTTTGAAATCCAATTGTAAGCAATGTTTTGATTCTGATTAAAGAAATGAACATCTTGGCTTGATTTCAATTCTGTGGATGACACTTTTATAGAAAACATGTTCAGAGGTAAATAATACATGACATATTTTAATAGAATAGAATATACAAATAAACTTTGCAACTCTATCATGATATTAAACCAAAGATTTTTTTTAGTTTAATACTGATTAGAGAAAACAGAATTCAGATATAAAGATATCTTTGAATTATATTTTCTATGATCTTTGGACTCGGAAATCAAAAGACGAGATATCATTTTCCTAAAATAGAAAATATGATACATACTGAGATAGAAAATTCAGAGGTAATATGGACATGATTTTCTATACAAGATCTTTATTAAAACCACTGGGGATCTAATAAAACAAAATATTAAATTCTCTGGGAAGATGATACATGGTGGAATATCAGTTTCCTCTGGGGATAACGATATCGAAATAACTTTTGTAGAAAAGAATTTTATATTTGCTGGGGAATGATGAAAAATATTATACATAATATTTCTTTAAGAATTTGCCATTGATAGGCATCATCATGACTTTCCCATCCATAGAGGCAAGCTGGTATGCTCCGTTAGAGAAGACTTTGTTTACTATGAATGGGCCTTCCCATTTCGTATCAAATTTGCCTTTGCTCATATGTGTCATGGTCATAGGACGTCTGACAGTAAGGACCAGTTCTCCCTTCTGATATGCTCTGACTTTGACTTTCCGGTTAAAAGCTTTTGAGATTCGGGCCTGATACAGCTCGATATTTTGTTGAGCATACAATCGTTTTTCATCTAGAGCTTCCAACTCTTGAAGTCGAAGACGATCATTGTTTTCTGTTGTCAGTTCATTGGAGATTGCAATTCTCAGAGAAGGAATCTGGATCTCAAGGGGAAGAACAGCTTCACACCCATATACTAAAGAGAAAGGTGTACATCCGGTCGTATTGCGAACTGTGGTGCGGTAGGCCCATAAACATTCACCAAGCTTCTCGCTCCAGTTGCGTTTGTTGGAAGAAACGAACTTTTTCAAGAGTTTGATGATTGTTTTATTGAAAGCTTCTGCCAATCCATTAGCTACTGGATTATATGCTGTAGAAGCTAAATTATTAATCCGATGATCGTCGCAGAATCGAGTAAATTTCTGACTGACGAACTGCGGTCCGTTATCATGGATAATACGCCGAGGAACACCAAATCGATAGATAACATGATGTTTGACGAAGTTGATAACACTAGAAATTTTAACTTCAGATAACGGGATTGCTTCAGCCCATTTGGAAAAGTAATCGGTTATTGCTAAAATAAACCGATGTCCTCTTGATGATGGTGGGTTGATGGGACCAATGACGTCCATGCCCCAAGCTTCAAAGGGCCATGATGCCGCTGTTGGGTGTAAGAACTCTGACGGTTGATAGATAAAGTCTGCATGAATTTGACAGGCTTTACATTTCCGAGCATATTGAATAGCGTCAGCCACCATCGTGGGCCAATAATAACCCATACGTCGGATATGCTCTTGAAGTTTAGGACCTGGTTAATGAGCTCCGCAAACACCATCATGTGCTTCACGGATTATCTGTTGTGTTTCTTCACCAGCAATGCATCGGAGGAGAAGACCATCGTAAGACCGACGATATAATGTTTTCATCGTATGATTATAATAGAATCTGAGAGATCGACGTCGAATAGACGCTGCTTCACTCGGATTATCAGGAAGTATATCATACAAAACAAAATCTAGAAACGGGCGTCTCCAGTCTTCAATTATAGCTTCTGTTTCATTAGAAAAGACATATTCCATAGTAGAATCGGAAGAAGACGAGGATATTTTGTCAAACTTTAATCCAGCATCAAGGTTGAAAGAATCTTTGTCTGGTTTATAGGAAAAAGCCAAAGCCAAATTATTTTCAACACAGAATAGTTCTTAGTTATAAACCACTATCACTTGCTGACGTCTGATTGGTATAGCTAATACAGCAGCAAGATTAGCTAAAGCATCAGCTTCTGCATTATAGGCTCGTCGAATATGTTCAATAAAGAAACCTTCAAAAGATGAGGCTATAGAGAGTGCTGCTCGATGATAAGGTATCAAATCCTGATGACGAACTTCATACGTTCCTCTGATCTGATTGACAATAAGCTTGGAGTCTCCAAAAACTTCCAAATATTGAATATCTAGATGTTTAGCAAGTTGAAGACCAATGAGTAATGCATTGTATTCGGCTACATTGTTTGAACATAATTGATCTAGAGAATAAGCCCTCTGAATAGTTAGTCCTTCTGGGGATACAAGAACAATCCCAACTCCAGCGACAATATCGCCGTTAGAACCTATTCTAGATGCTCCATCAAAGAATAGACGCCAGGTAGGAACTTCTTTAGAAATCAGATTTGAATCCAAGACTTCATCAGGAATCTCATCATATAATTTAGAATCTTCTGGAATTGCATGAGCAGCCAGAAAATCAGCAAGAGCCTGTCCTTTAACTGACTTCTGAGGAATATAATGCATATCGTATTGAGCTAACAAGATTCCCCAATTAGCTAGTCTGGAGTTGAGAATACCAGGTTTCTTCATCATAATCCTGATGGGATTCACTCTGGAAATGACGTGAATCGTTTGACCGATAATATAATATCGTATTTTCTGAACAGCAAACATTAATGCTAAGCATTCCTTCTCGATTGGAGAATAACGCGGTTCAGCACCCGTCATTGTGCGACTGAGATAATAAATAGCCTGTTCATGGCCATCTTTATTTTTCTGGGCAAGTAATGCACCAATAGAATGATCCATGGCTCGAACATATAGAAGGAATGGTATCCCCGAGACGGGAGGTACCAAAACTGGAGGGTTCATGAGATACTGTTTAATATCGTCAAATGCTTTTTGACATTCTTCGTTCCAGACGAAAGATACACCTTTCTTCGAAAGTTTGTTGAATGGTCTGCAGCGTCCTGATAAGTTAGAAATGAATCTCCTGATATAAGCAATTCTTCCTTGAAATCCTCGTAGCTCTTTTAAGGTGCGTGGAGGACGCATCTCTTGAATGGCTTTGATCTTCTCGGGATCCACGTGTATACCTTTAGCGGTAATGACGAAGCCGAGAAATTTACCACTAGAGACGCCCAGGAAGGACTTAGTAGGGTTCATTTTAAGTTGATGCTGACGTATTAAATCAAAGATAGTCTTCAAATCTTGGATATGATCCTCCTTTCGTCGACTTTTGACCGCAATATCATCAACATAGCATTCGACTATTTTCCGGAGATGTTCGCAAAATATAGTGCTCATTGCTTGCTGATATGTTGCTCCTGCATTCTTGAGACCAAACGACATCACTGTATAACAGTATGTACCGATCGGCGTTCTGAAGGAAGTATGTTTTTCATTATCTGGAAATATTTTGATCTGGTTGTATCCCGAATACCCATCCATAAATGACATTCGTTCGAAACCACATGTGTTATCGATCATGACATCAGTAATTGGAAGAGGAAACTCGTCTTTAGGACAAGCCGCATTGAGATCACGAAAATCTATACAGACCCGGATCTTGCCAGTCTTTTTAAGGACAGGAACGATGTTAGCCACCCATTCAGGATGTTGTTCCTCTCGAATAAATCCAGAAGCCATAAGCTTGTTGACTTCAGCTTCAATTGCATCCATGATGTCTGGACGAAATCGTCGCTGTTGTTGTTTGACCGGTTTAGCATTTGGCATGATATTGAGTTTGTGCATTGCAATCTTCGGATCTAGTCCTGGCATATCTTCGTAACTCCAGGCAAAGACATCGATATAATCACGAATAAGCTTGATCATGTCTTGCTTATCCGTTTCTGAAAGACTTTCACTGATGAATATTGGTTTAGGAGAACCTTCTTCACCAACATCAATTTGGATCAGTTTATCTTCGGTAGGAGGTTCCCTCTGCTCGAACCTGAATTTCCATTGATTATCTAATCTTTGAGCCCATTGTTCCGATTCGGGTGATATTTCAAAATCATCCTCATCTTCATCATTTTCCTGTGGGCCATCAACGGAGACCATATTGATGGATAGAATAGAACGATGGATATCGCCAATACTCGTGTCAGAATCCCAAGAGAGGGAATCAGAAGACTCAGATCGTTCGTCTTCATCGGATTTTGAATCTTCATGGACTATGTTGATAAAGGAAGTAGGAGTAATGTAACCTAAACCACATTTTGTCCTTCCGTATTTTAATGGAGGAATTCGAACAGGCATTCTTCTTCCTTTTCCATTATTGAGACTGGTTCTAAAGTTATAACCCATATTCTTAATGATATTTTTGGATTGTTGACTGTAGCGATGCAGTTGTAACCTTCCAGTATCGTCGTTTATGTCATCTTCTTCCAAGTTAGGAGGATTCTGGGGTCCTTTATAAAAGAAGATTGGATTTTCTCCCTTCTTTTTAGCAGGGACCACGAAGTATGATTTTTGTATGGATTCCAATGATACGTCTGTATGAAGAGTTTGAACAACCCCTATAGTTAGTGACTCTAAGCTATCTAGCAATTGTAAATAACTTTGTACATGATCACAGACATCAATATACTGCAAAGGAGATGCTTCATTAATATTAGATACTGTATTTACAACAGAAGGCTCAGCCTTATCAGACTTAGTCAAATTAATGACAAAAGGGGGAGAGGAAGAGCGATCAGAAGTTTTGTTTCGATTAAGATCGATAACAAAAGGCTCAGAAGAGGTGAGCTCCCTTGAAGAAGATCGTGGATAAGTAGTACATCTACTGACTGGAATGACTAGAGTATCTGGTCTAGCCTGAGAAGATGGAGGGGGAGTGGTACGTCCACTGACAGGAATTATCAGTGAACTTTGTGGAGCTTGGGCATGTGATGAAGTAGTACGTCCACTGACAGGAATTATCAGTGAGCCTTCTTCAGATGATTTAACAGACTGCGGAGGAGTGATACGCCCTTTTACAGGAATAACAAAAGTGCCAACTTTTGCTATCTCATCATCATTATCCATAGCTTGCAAGACTTTTGAGTATTCATCTTTGTACATGCGAGCGTCATTGAAGTAAGCTTCAACTCCCTTGAATGGATAGAGATCTGCAACCTCCTTTTGAACTTCTCCATTATCATCAACATATTTGAAACACTGATGAAGAGTCGACGGAACGACATTATGTTCATGCAAGAATGGTCTCCCCAACAGAGCATTGTATGAGCAACCATGATTGTCGATGATGTAAAAAGTAACTTTAGTGCGAAGATCGCCTATTTGAAATTTGAGGCGAATCTTGCCCAAAGGCTTACTTTTTCCTTGATTAAATCCCAAGATTGTAGAGATAGTGCTGGAAAGGCTATGTACAGGTATCTTCAGTGCGTCTAGCATAGCTTTTGGCATAATACTGAGAGCAGATCCTGGATCAATCAGGAGACGATCAACCTTCATAGAATCAATATATCCTGTATGATATAAAGGACGGTCATATCGATTATCCTCTAGCAGCATATCGTCCTGCGTAAAGGTAATGTTTGGAATAAATTCCAATACATTATAGCAATGAGAAACAGATTCTGTTTCCAACTTCTTGAGAAGAGTTAGGCAGGTTTCTGCTTGCAGTAGTGCTTCACTTAGAGTTTTTCGAGTCTCTTTAGAGAGACGTAAGAGCTCGAAGATTGATAATTTAGCTGGGGTATTGGCTAGTTGAGCCAATATATCAAAATTATAAGGCTTTTCAAGTCCTGTAGGAGATGACTTCTTCAATGGTTTGTCGAAGCGGACTTGTTGTTTGCCTTTGTCAGCTGTTGTTGGTTTAGAAGGAACTGTCTCAACAGGAACATTCAAAGGCTCTTCAGTAGAGACTGGTGTTGAAGCTGTAACTGGAGGGACGTCAGAAGTTTCTTCAGGAATTTCAGCATAATCTTTCAGATATATTTTTCCTGACCGAGTTCCAGCATGAACTTCAACTTCAGATTCTGGTTCAGGGTCTATGGAAACCATGTTGCAATTTTTTATCTTGCTCTTGGTTCTTTTATGTTTGATGAGAGCTTCATTCCAGAAACCAAGGCCAACACGAGATTGATTATGTCTCATAGTGATGGCCAAAGGTGCTCGGAGTCCCTTGCCTGAGTTCAAACCAGGAGCAGTGGCTAGATCATAACCCATCTTCGCCATCAATTCACGAGATTGTGAACTGTATAGATGAAAAGCAGGCTTGTACCTATCTTCAAATTGAGGTACAGATTTTATCTCCGTAGGGAGTGAATTTCCTGCTGAGATGAAAGTAGAGGTTAGATAAAAATCGGGTGTGAAATTAGAAGTCACATTGCATGACTTAGTCTTCCCGAGCTTTTTTTTAGATGATGGAGTCTTTCGAGGAGAAGAGGAAGACGTTTCAAACTCCGTCATTAAATCCGGGTGAATCCACATGATCTCTCCCTTCTTAGTTGTGACAGGAACAAGTCCGTCATTCTGTGCTGGTAGGATGTTTACAACTTCGAGAGTTGCTTTGGGGATAGGAACAATCCCACTTTCCACCATTAAGGGAGGGAAGTCACCGAACTGCATTGAAATTACATTGCTGTGACTGTCTTGTCTTTGGGTGTCAGTGTCACAGCTCCTGATTTAATCATCTCTTGAATCTTCCCTTTTAATACATAGCAAGACCGGATTGTATGACCCAGCATTCTATGATATGGACAGTATTTTGGATGATCTGTCTTATTGGCTTCATCAGGCTTTTTAATTTCTGGCAATTGAATCTTATTACCTTTGAGCAAGCATTCAAAGATACCCTGAACATCATCATCGTCGAAAGAATATTCTTCCTTCGGTCGAGGAGGTTTCTGTTGTTGATTTGTTGGAGCTGGAGTAGCTTGAGTAGTCTTTACCTCTTGACTACTGCTTTGGAGATTGACTTCAAGAGCTTCTTTTCCTTTACGATTATTGGGTCGAGTACTATTGCTAGCACTCTGATTTGATTCCTTTGGAGCCATTTGTACCCCCAGACCCTTGAAGGTCTCAGCACTGACCTCGGCAGCCTTGGCACTGATAATGAAAGAAGGCCAATCTTGGAACTGAGTGGACCCTATCCACATGCTGATAATTGGTAAGAGATTCGACTTGCAAGTGTCGATGGTAACAGCATCGGGAGTTCCGAGAGGCATTTTGAGGGCTTCTCTTCTGAATCTTTCAATGAAGTCCTCGGTGGTTTCATTATTTTTCTGTTTAATTCTTATGAGGGCTGACATGGTCATGTCGTTAAGCCCTTCATAGAATTGTTCAAGAAACATTTGCTTGAAACCGACAAATGAGGTAATGCACCCATCAGGGAGACTTCTATACCATTCATAAACCGTTCCTTTGAGACATCCAACGAACACCCGAGTAAGGAGGGCGTCACTTGGTTGTAGTTGATCAGTCATTACTTCAAAATGATTAATGAACTGACTTGGGGAGGTTGTCCCATCAAAGAAAGAGATGGTCGGAGGTTTGTATTTTGGTGGATACGATACCTGCTTCCATTCTATCGGGTAAGGTTGCTTGATACCTAACCTTTGCAAACCATCCTTCTGTTTGAATGCCTCGAATTGAGTTCGGAGATTCCTTAACTCTTCAGAAACAATTCCAGAAGATTGGGGAGTTGTAACTTGTTGAGTGTAATTGGGAGGAGGGACTGCAGCATATGTACCACCCCCAGCTCCAGACTGACTTGGAGTGGGTTGTACAGGAACATTAGATTGTACCCCCGGAATAGTAGAGGGTTCCGGGTTTGGAACAACAGGAGTATTTAATATAACTGGAGGAGCTGTCTGTTGGACTTGCTGAGTTTGATGCTGAGCTTGCATAAGAGTGTGCATAGCATTCAATATATCTGCCATAGCTCGCAACTGTTGTTCTAAGGAAGAAATCCTTTGTTCATGAGCTTCGGTGCTAGTCGAAGGTTCATGATTGCCCTCTGCCATGTAAGTGGTAATCATTCGAGGAATAGATGATGAAATAGTCTGTTCTGAATCATCACTGTGTGAATCAGTATCTTTCCCGGGGCTATTTACGGGAGTCAATACTGGAAAGTTAGATTCTCCAAGGAAGTCTTCTGTGATCTCCGGATTACCACTTGGATGAGAAGAAGAAGAGGCTCTGGCCAAGGCTCCGGTCCTGGATCGGGTGCTATGATAAACACCATCTTCAGAGTCTGATATAGCATCAGACCGTATGCTACCCCCAATATTTCTGGAGGTCATGTTGACATAAGCATAAAGAGGTTCATCTTCATCCAACATTGGTTCATATTGAATCTGTTCGTAAACAGATTGTCTTTTTGGTGAACAACAACATTGAATTACAACTCGAGGTTGGAAGTTGCAACCATGCTTTTCATGACAAATATGAGCAATATCATAGCCTGACGGAGTGTCAATTCTCCGTTTATTTTGCAAATACTCCCGGAGATCTGTAGGAACAGATTGGGAAGTACTTGAAGATAGTTTCTGTGTAGAAACTTGTCTTTTGTTCTTCTGTCTTCTTGGTTCCTGAGTGCATAAAGACTGATTAATTTGAGCCACATAGTTCTTGGCATATTCTGCATCAGGGTCTAATATACTTGTCTCAGTGGAACCGAGACGATTCTGATTAAGCTTGTTACGAAGATCCGTAGGAGATCTGACTTTGATATCAGTCTTGGATACTTATAATTTGCCTTTCTCAGACCGAGAAATTTTGAGAGAAGGAAGATGAGTATTATTCCGACTAGGAGTCGGTAATAATCTATCTTTGGAGGAATTAACCAAAAGGCATTTTCTATTGTTTGATCTAGTAAGAGTACTAGTCAAATTAACTCCAGAGGTAAAGACCTTAGGAGTAGAGGAGTTGACTAAAGGGTCTTTCTCCTTGGTTGGCCCAAGATGTGCAAGTTGAGGGGGAATCATTTGTATGTTCTGTGGAAGAGAACCCCCAGCTTGATTTTGAGAAACAGTCAAAGGACTGTATCTGTTAGCATACGCTGACTTCAGTTTGGACTTCTGGTCATACGCTGCCTTTTTATTAGCATACGTTGGCTTTGGCTTAGCGTACGCTGCCTGATGTTGGCTTTTGTACGCTGCCTTTGCCGTACGCTGCCCTTTGAATGCCATACGCTCAGAGTCATCAATGGCTAAAGAGCCGACTGCTGTCGTAAGAGTAGAGGGAGAAGGAACTTTGACATGTCCAGAAATGGTTTTCCTTGTACACGCTGACTTGGTTAAAGAACCAACTTTGTCAGCGTGACTAGGAGAAGCCACTGTTGCCGTGTTCAGAGAAGCCGAAGTGTGCTTCATGGAAGTTGAAGACGTGTTCTTGTCAGCATGAGAAGTGACAGAAGCGTCTCGGACTGCTGCAGCAGACTTAGGGACATAGACGGAGCGTCCCTTCTTCTTGGCAGCAGGAAGAGCGGAGGAAGCAGTGCGGCCCTCCTTCGCCTTGAGCATTTCTTCATAAGCCGATTGGTCGAATTGTACAACCATCGTCTTCTTCGTCAAGCCGATCGACGAAGTATCGCATTGAGTTGTTGCTATCTCGTTGGAGGAGACAGCTTTCCCCAGCAGAGTCGCCAATTTGTTTACCATAAATAAATTCACTTTATTTATTTTATATCTGAGAAAATTACAACTGTAGGAATCTAATCTAGAAGACGATTACTTTATCCCTTGGACGATGCGATGAAGAAGACTCGAACTTTGAAGAACTTGGACAGCAACTGGGCAATCTCTCTGTTCTCTCTGAAATTGACTGTAGTATCTGATGAAGATGAAGAAACTCTCTTTTATAGAGTTCAGGATAACTGTCCTTAAGCATACGCTCAGGTAGTTACTTGACGTGTGCATAACTGCAGGGACGCGTGGCAAATTCTGATGGAGACACATTAGCGTGCGGTTGAAAGTAGTAGAGCATATTCAGGAGAGATTGATGGCATGAATGCCACGTTGCATAACTTCTGAAGAAGTGGATAACTGAGTACAGGACACGTGAGAACGTGTGTTAACTGCTCGTTGAAAACCATTCTGGACATAACTGCTGTGATACGCTGCCTTAGAAGAAGAGTCATACGCTAGCTTTGAAGGCACATGTCTTGCATACGCTTACTTGGACAGCATAGAACCATATAAAGCTGATACGCTCACATTATTGACAGGGAGTCGTATGGAAACTATACGCTCACTTGTCAAGGAGTCGTATGGAATCCATACGCTCACTTGGTTGAGAAGGAGTTGTATGAGATCCATACGCTCACTTAGTTGGAAGAAGTCGTATGAGATCCATACGCTCACTTAGTTGGAAGAAGTCATATAAGAAATAAGTAGACACGTGGCATGTTTGAATAAGTAGACACGTGGCCATCATCAATCTTCTTTGATATGCCATATCTTCTAATAACTGACAAAATCTTCTCGAGCGTCGTGACTGCGGATATGATGGCGGACAGAATGTCAAAACTGACAGTAATGATGGCTTTTACATTTATGAGAAATGCTGAGCTGTCCTCGTAAAAGACAAAACCGACTCTTCGAAAACATATACGACGGCTAGTCTCCATTGGACAGCTGTCTTTGCACGAAAGATGAAGTGTCAGATTCATCCTTTATTAAATATATACTGTGCTGTCATCTCAGAAAATAATAAAATATTCACTGAGCGTACGACCTTTGGATGAGCGTATGGCCTTGACTGAGCGTATAGCCTTGAGCGTATGACTTGGACTGAGCGTATGGCTTTGAGCGTATGACTTGGACTGAGTCTTATGTCAGCGTGTCATAATTTTCACACCCTACAGGCACCCAGTTACGGGCGACTAGGAACATATTGGTGAAGGCTTGATCGTACCGTCCGCCAGAGGTGGATTATCGAGGTACCCATGTCGTATCTACGGGGGGTCAGACAGAGCCTTCGGTCGATCAACCAAAAAGACGTGCTGATAACGAGGCTGGCTCTTCTGTGCCAAAGAGGCAGAAGAAGGCATTGTCACCGACAGTGTCATCAGACTCCGCACCTACGGAGGTAAGTATGTCCCATATAGTCTGGTTAGGTTCGACATGTTGTGACCTATGTTTTTTTTGTAGGAGCCACTAAAAAGGAGATCCCGTACTCCAAGATCTGGTGCCAGCAGACCAAAGGAGGTGGCGGGCTCATCTGAAGAGCGTATTCTGTCGATTGTGATGTCTCTCATGGAGGAGAACCCGGACGATGTCATTATTGTGGAGATTCCAGTATCTCCAGATTATGTTGGAAGGGAAACTGAGGTTGAAGCAGTTCCCGAGATGGTGCAAGCCGCCGTGGAGGCCTTGGACATTGAGGGCCCAGCAAAGACGGGGCTTGAGGAAGTGGAGTGGAGTTCGTCATCTTCAGATGACGTTCCTCCAGAGATACATGAGCCTGTTGCGGGGGCAACAGACGTAATTAAAATAGAGGAGATGGTTGATTCCCCTCCTTGTCACGATGAGGGAAGGTCGGTTGCAGCGTTACCGAGCCCTACCCCAGACTCAGCAGCGGAGGATGAGGTAGCTGCCGACCGGGAGGTAGCGACAGATTCTATCCCTGCGGAGGGATTTGATGGTGAAAATGAGACTCGTCCGCCGATCCTGACTCCAAGGGAGCCGAGTAAGGAAACAAGTACTGATCTTACTGCTCTGTCGGAGGGGGAATATCCCGTACGGCCTGCTGATAGAGTGCTGGGGACGGATGCGGTAGCCCCTGACGTCGGTGGTGCCTCCGAGCTTGAGAAGGGTAAGGATTTGCTGGAACCCTCTGTTGTTCCTTCTACTTGGGGTACGATATCGACGCCTCTCTCGGCTTCTTCTATTCTTTTGGCTCCTCGGGCTAGTAGTCAAGTCCCTGTTGAGGAAGAGTCCGTTGATGCCGAGGTTTTATCCTCGCAGATTAATGTTGGCGGGCCTTCCTCCGGTCCGCTGTCTAGAGCAGCTCCTCCAACTCCTGCGATGACGCCGCAGGTGCTGGCGGATGCAGATGAGTATGTGAAGTTTATTATTGAGACGGTGTATAAGATGCTGCAGAGGGGTGTATCGGCAGTGATGGATGCCAATGGGAGTTTTATGACGGCAAAAACCCTGGCACTCCCTCACATCGGTCTGATACGTTCCCACCAGGACCATGATTATATGGCCGAAATTCTGGAGGCCTCGGTGGCCGAGCTGGACCCGGTGCTTTCCAAGTTTTAGTGTATCCAGCGAAACGATCTCTCCGCCCTGATAAACATGGAAAAGAAGAAATTGATTGCTGAGACTTAGTCCTCTTATCAGGCCACCGTGGGTGTCTGGCAACGCGAGGTGGCTGAAACTGAGGCCACGGTGGAGAGGTTATCTCAGTCCATGCAGGAGAAGGTGGAGTTGCGAGCTGCGTTGGGCGCTAGTATAGCGGAGGTTGATGCCAAGATTTGCCTCCTTGAAGACCAGCGGGCCCAACTTTTATTAGATGTTGAGAGAGTCCAGGCTGAACATGTAGCATCTAAGGAAGATGAAGCAGCTTTCACCCGCCGGGATCTTACCATGGCCCAGCAATGGCAACAGTTGGACGAGAAGCATGAGGATGACACTTCTCCTGAGGCCATAGAAAGGATGCGTCAAGAAGCTGAACGTCGGGTCCTGGCGACCGTAGAGACTCGGGCGGCAGACTTGAAGTGTCGGATTGAAGAGCTTTAGGCCAACCCCGGGGATGTTTAGGGATTGTAATCTTTTCTTTTTGTGTAATTTGCAACTCTTGCTGGGGGTGTAATCCTTTATTTTTGAATAAAAAATACAGAGTTTTTTGTGGTGTGTTCATTTTTGCTGTCATGAACTTGATGATTTGTGTGGACCTATTATCTTTTGCGCACCTTGGTTTTTAGGTACATATAATAAGTTCGAGAGAACCGACATGTTTGCTCAGAGGTGATGTGGACGTGGCAAATATGGGATTCAAATGATGGAATCTTCCTACTCAGAGGTGTTATGGACGTGGTAGGAATGACTCTGGAGGATACGCAGAACTACTCAGAGGTAATATGGACGTGGAAGTTCTGCGATCAATGTACGGCAACACAGGGGTTGTCTGTACGGGATGTTTACTCAGAGGTAATATGGACATGGTAAACATGATAGGTAGCATAGTCTTACGGAGTGTAAGATTTTGCTTTGTAGGGTGTAGGAGAACAACTCAGAGGTAATATGGACGTGGTTGTCCTTCTACTGGAGAATGCCACGGAACAGCTGAGTTCCGGAAGCGTAAGATTTTATGGAAGGGAATTGTATGTGAGCCCTGATGATTGGGTCTACAGACTCCCTTGTTGGGTGGAGATAGAAGTACATGTCTAAAAGATGTCAAGAGTAGTACTTCTTTAGGAACTTGCCGTTGATGAGCATCATGAACAAGTCCCCATTGGATTTGGCGAGGCGGTAAGCACCGTTCAAGTATACCGTCTCTATGATGAAAGGTCCCTCCCACTTGGGTTCGAACTTTCCTGGTGTCTTGTGAGTCAACACCATCGGCCTCCTGACTGCCAGAACCAGGTCACCTACTTGGAAAGTCCTCTGCTTGACCTTCTTGTTGAAAGCCTGTGATATACGAGCTTGATAGAGTTTGATGCGCTGTTGAGCTAGGAGACATTTTTCGTCAAGTGCCTCCAATTCTCGCAGACGGCGACGTTAGTTGTCTTCCTCTATTAGTTAATTTGTGATCGCTACATGGAGCGAGGGTATTTGGATCTCGAGAGGCAGTACCGCTTCGCTCCCGTAGACTAGGAAGAATGGTGTGTTGCCCGTCGGGGTCCGTACCGTCGTACGGTAGGCCCAAAGGCATTCGCCGAGCTTTTTGTCCCAGTCGCGTTTGTTGGATGACACGACCTTTTTGAGTAGCCTGACGATAGTCTTGTTGAATGCCTCGGCCAATCCGTTTGCTGTCGGATTGTAGGCGGTTGATGCCATATTTTGGATGCGATTCTTATCACAGAACCCGTTGAAAACATGGCTGACGAACTGAGGACCGTTATCGTAGATAATCCTCCGAGGTACCCCATACCGGTAGATGACATGGTGTTTGATGAAGCTGACCACCCGGGAGCTCTTCACTTCCGCCAGTGGAACTGCTTCTGCCCATTTGGAGAAGTAGTCGGTGATGGCTAGGATGAAGCGGTGTCCCCTTGATGAAGGAGGGGTGATCGGTCCTACAATGTATATGCCTTAGGCTTCGAAGGGCCAGGAGGCGATCGTAGGATGTAGTGGTTCTGACGTTGTGTGAATGAAGTCAGCGTGAAGCTGGCACGCATGGCACTTTTTAGCATAGTCGACAGCGTCGGCTGCCATGGTTGGCCAGTAGTAGTCCATGAGTCGCAGTCGATCCTGCAACTTAGGGCCAGGTTGATGGGCCCTGCAGGTTCCGTCGTGAGCTTCTCGAACGGCTTCGGCCGCTTCTTCGTTGGATAAACATCGAAGGAGAAGCCTATCGTAGGAGCGTCGGTACAACATTTTAGTAGTTGTATCGTAATAGAATCGAAGGGAACGCCTCTTGACTGAGACGGCTTCTTTCGGGTCCTCTGGAAGAATTTCGTATACAGCAAAGTCGATGAACGGGAACCTCCAGTCTCGGACATTAACACCAGCACTTGTTGACATGGCATGGGCTATTTGTGAGCATAAGTTATTTTTAGGACAGACCAAGTCTCGACCAACTACCGTAACATAGTGTTGAGTCTCGAGGGGTGCTGCCAATGAGGCTGCGAGGCCAGCCAGAGCGTCAGCCTCCAGATTTTGTAAACGAGATACATGTTCGATGAAGAACTTGGTGAAGGTTGAAATGATGTTCAATGCAACTTCATGGTAAGGAATCAAATCTTCATGGCAAACTTTGTATTGCCCTCTGACCTGGTTAACGACGAGTTTTGAGTCGCCATAGGCTTCCAGATGATCCACCCCCAGCTGTTGCGCCAGCTGGAGTCCCATGATGAACACGTTGTACTCGGTAACATTGTTGGAGCACGGCTTCGAAAGGGAGTAGGCACGCTGGATGACCAGCTGATCGGAGGAGACTAAGACTACCCCCACTCCTGCGATGATTTGGCCTTTGGGGCCTGTTCTTGAAGCACCATCGAAAAACATCTGCCAGACGGAGCTTTCTTTGGTGACGTTTGATTCTTGGACCTCATCCGGGATTTCTTCATAGAGTTTGGAGGACTCTGGGATGGGGTACGCGACTAAAAAGTCGGCTTGAGCTTGACGACTTTTTGTGGAACGAACACCATATTGTATGGCATTAGCAGGATCGCCCATGTAGCTAGCCGGGAGTTTAATAATCCTGGCTTCGTTATGAGAACTCTGAGTGGATTGACTCGGGAGATGACATGAATTGTCTGGCCCGAGACATAATAGTGAGTCTTCTGGATGGCAAATACCAAAGCCAGATACTCTTTTTCAATGGGGTTGTACCGGTGTTTGGCCCCGATCAGTGTTCTACTGAGGTAGTAGATAGCTTGCTCATAGCCTGTATTGTTGTTCTGAGCGAGCAGGGCGCCGAGGGAATGATCCATGGCACGGACGTAGAGGAGAAAAGGTTTGCCGACGACGGGTGCCACCAGGACTGGCGGGCTCGTCAAGTAAGCCTTGATATCGTCGAAAGCTTTTTGGCATCCCTCTGTCCAGACGTAAGAGACTCTCTTCTTCATGAGCTGGGTGAAGGGTTGACATTTTCCGGAAAGGTTTGCTATAAACCTCCGGATGTATGCCAGACGCCCCTGCAGGCCTCAAAGTTCTCGGAGGTTCTTCGGAGGGTCCATGTCAAAGATGGCTTTGGTCTTCTCAGGATCGACATGAATGCCTTTCACTGTGATAATGAAGACCAAGAACTTTTCGCTCGAAACCCCTAGGAAGAATTTAGCTGGGTTCATCTTGAGTTGATGCGCTCGCATGAGATTAAAGATTGTCTTAAGGTCTTGTAGGTGATCTCCTTTGAGACGGATCTTGACTGCGATGTTATCAACATAGCATTCGACTGTCTTACGAAGATGCTGACGGAAGATGGTGCTCATAGCTCATTGGTATGTCGCACCAGCGTTCTTCAAGCCGAAGGGCATCACTGTGTAGCAGAAAACCCCCTTCGGAGTCCTGAATGACGTGTGTTTTGCGTCATCGGGGAACATCTTGATCTGGTTTCGTCCTTCGGGCAAGCAGTGTTGAGATCCCTGAAGTCGATACAGACTCGTATCTTCCCATTTTTCTTGGTGACAGGGATGACGTTGGCCACCCAATCCGGGTGTTGTTCTTCACGAATAAATCTGCTGGTCAGGAGTTTGTCTACTTCCTGATCGATAGCGTTCATGATGTCAGGATGAAAATGTCGCTGTTATTGCTTTATAGGCTTGGCATCAGGTAAGATGTTAAGCCTATGCATCGCGATCTGGGGATCAAGTCCCGGCATATCTTTGTAGCTCCAGGCGAAGACATCGATATATTCTTTAGCCAGCTGGATTAAAGATTTTCGGTCTTCTCCTTTTAGGCTCTTGCTGATGAAGACGGGTTTGGAAGAAGATCCATCCCTAAGGTCGATCTGCTCGACTTCGTCTTCGGTAGGAGGTTCGCGTAATTCAAAACGAGACTCCCATTATTCTCCTAGGCGTTGAGCCCAGGGCTCTTCTTCGAAGAATTCTGGTGTTTGGTCTTCGCCTTCATCTTCTTGAGATTATGCAGATGTCATGTTGGTTGATAGCACTTTCTTGAAGACTGATTCGATACTGGTATCGGAATCCCAAGTTGATGCTTCGGACGAATGAGAATGTTCTAGTTCTTCTGCCTCCGAACTCTCTGGAGTTAATGGCGGCGTGACATAGCCCACCCCCCCGTCGAGTTCGATGATAGTAGTCCTGCGGCTTTCCTTTAGGTGTTGGAAGCCGGAGCGGAAGACGTCGACCATTACCGTAGTTCAGGCCTTTGTTGCTTTTTAGGTCGTAACCCATCTTTTGGATGAGGTACTTTGCCTTGTTCGTGTACCGATAGACTTATATTCTGCCGGTATCTGGTTCTTGCTCGAGTGGCGGAAGGTCTAAATGACGCTCAACTTTTTCGAAGATGATGGATTCTTCGTCTCGATTCCGCGGTGGGACTACAAAACAGACCCCTTCGGACGGGACTACTCGATTTACATGATAGACGATCGTTATTTGTGTTTGCAATGACCGTAGAGCGTTATCTAATGTATACATGGCATTCCAGTGTGGAAGACTAGAATAATTAAAAGATACTCTATTATTGATGAAACACGAGATTTTGTCCCGCGGGATTACATTATCCAGAGAGGGTGCATCTACATCAGCAGAGATATATTCCCCTAACTCTTTATCACAGCTTTGATCTTGGGGTCCGAGAGGGCTATGTAGGCCTTCTCCGGCAGCTTGGATGAGACAGATGATCGCGACGGCTTGCCCTTAAGACGCACCTTCAGAGGTTCCTCGACTGCGCCCTCGGTGATTGGTGCCTTCCCCTGTAGTTTTGCCACAAGGGGAGCCAATGTTTAAGGCGGATTTCCCTTGAGCCGTATCTTCAAGGGAGCTTTAGTAGGTTTCTTACCTGGAGCAGTTGGTGCTTTGTCACGTAGCTTGATGTTCATGGGAGGCAACGTCTGAGGCGTCTTCCCTTTGAGTTGAATTTTTAAAGGAGCATCGGGAATCATCTCTGGCTCCATGTTGGGCTCTGCTGCCGTTTCTGCCTCATTGTCAGCATCATTGGCTTCCTCCTCGTCAGGTGACTTATACAAGGTGGAATCAGTAAAGTAGACATCAACCCCTTTGAAAGGGTCAATGTCCGCGAACTCCGTCCGGATGATGTCATTGGTGGACACGTATTTCATACATTGGAGGAGTGTGGATGGTACCACCATGTACTCATGCAGCCACGGACGACCCAGTAGGAGGTTGTAGTTGACATCGACGTCCATGACATAGCAAGTCACCTCGGTTCTGAGGTTACAGATATGACACTTTAGCCGTATTTTGCCCAGCGGCTCGCTTTTGCTAGCATTGAAGCCACTGATTGTTGTGTTGGAAGGTGCCAGTCGGTACATTGGGATCCCCAGTGTTGAAAGCAGCGTCTTCAAAATTATGCTCAGGGAAGACCCCGGATCGATCTGAATCCGCTTCACCTTGACAGAACCGATATATCCTATATAATACAGAGGCCTGTTGTGTCGGTTGTGCTTGAGCAGCCTGTCTTGTTGGGTGAAGGTTATGTTGGGGATAACTTCATCCGCACAATGACAGTGCGCACATGTAGTCGGAGTATCCTCAGGCTGCTTGACCTGACTGATGAAGGACTCAACATCCTTCAGGGCTTCACAGAGAGCTTCACGAGTGTCCTTGGAAAGACGAAGGAGCTCAAACAGAGATAGGCGGGCAAGAGTACTGGCAAGTTGTGCCAGTATGTCGAAGTTGTGGGGCTTGGCTAGTCCCGAAGCATTCTCCTTTCGTAGTGGCTTGTCGAAATGGGCCTCTACATGCTTCTGCTTATTGGCTGCTGGAGGCTTGGATGGGCCCTCTTTCTGGGCAGCAGGGACGGTGCAAGGAGGCACCACTTCAACGGTAGCTTCGTCAGGTTGGACGTTCTGATGTGAACGCGTCTGTACAGGAAGTGCCTCTTCCGCAGAGGAAGAGACCATGCGACAAGACTTGATCTTCATGTCCTTAGGTTTGGAGGCAGAGCGTACCTCCGGTTGAGTAACCTCGGAGACGAGATCAGGGTGAACCCATAAGACCTCTTTCCGAGATGTGGTGAGTGGGATGAGTCCACTCACGTTGTCACGAGTAGGTGGTAGATTGACCACCTGTATTATCGCCTTAAGGATGGGGACGACGCCATCTTGTGTTGTGGTTGGCGACAAGGTGCCAAATTGGAGTGATACCAGGTTAGCCGAGACCGTTTTCTCCTCGTAGTCGATGGAGATAACATCCGTATTGATCATGCGCTGGATGTAGTTTTTGAGGACGTAGCAGTCCTTAATTAGATGTCCGACAAACCGATGGTAGTGACAGTACCTCGGATTGTCCACTTTCCCAACCTCATCGGAACGCTTCGGGTTCGACAATTTGATCTTGTCATCCTGCTTCAGTATCTCAAAGAGTTGCAGGGTGTCTTCATCGTCGAAAGAATAAACCTCCTTTCGCCTTGGTGCAAGTGGAGGCTTCTGAGTAGGTACTGATGCACCTTTGGAGGCATTGACAGTCAACGCCTGTTTCCCCTTCATCTCTCGTCCGGGGTTGTTGGCTGCAGGCCGCTTCCCCTTGTCCTCAAAGGCAGGAAAACTAACTCCCAGAAGGCGAGCATTGGACGCCTTCTTTTCTGCTGCTTTGGCTTTGATGATCAAGGAACTCCAGTCGGGATGAGGAGTAGAGTTGAGCCAGAGTTTGACTGTGGACAGCATGTTCATGCTGCAGGAGAAGAGGAGTGCATGTTCTGGCATGCCCGGGGCAGTTTAAAGCAGTCCTGTCGGAAGCGTTCGATAAATACCCGAACTGTTTCCTTCTCCTTCTGGCGTATCTCTATGAGGGACGCCATTGTCATGTCCTTCCCGCCGTCATAGAAACGGTCGAGGAAGAGACGCATCAAGTCATCGAAGGAAGATATGGAGTTACTGGGAGACTGTAGTATCAGTCGTACGCTACTCCTTTCAGTGCCCTGACAAATATGCTGGTGAATAGTGCATCCTCCTTCGGGAGATGTCCCGTTTAAGACTGGAAGTACGTCAGATAACGACGTGGAGAGTCCTTTCCGTCGTATGGTGTCAGTATTTGTGATTTATACTTAGGAGGATAAACCACTTTGTTCTATTCAAGGGAATAAGGTTGGGGGATCCCCATCTTTTGGCGCTCCTCTTGCTTATTCTTGGACTCAAAGCGCTCGCGCAAGTCCCTGATCATCTCGACCACGTCTTCCGTTGAGCTGGGAGTCGGGGAAGGTGGTACCGCCTGGAGTTGAGCATTTGAGGGCTCTGACGTCCGAGGTGCCTCACGGTGATCTGTATCCAAGGATACCCGTTGAAGGGGTACGCTTGATTCTCCATTGGCCCCGAGGTCAGGACCAGTAGACGGTGCCCTGGCCAAAGCTGACTGTATCTCAAACACTGCTTGAGTCAGTATTTGCATGGAGGCAGAGAGGGTTTTGATTCCTCCCTCCAAGGTATCCATACACTGGACGAGGTCTGCTGGCGGCGCATCAAGCTCGGTATCACCCCTAGTCATGTATACTGTTATGACACGGCTGGAGTCGGATGGATCAGTTGAGGCTTCGCTTTCGGCCTCGCTCCCTTATAGAAAAGAAACTTCCCCCGGAGCCTTGTCTTGGCTACCCTCAGCTACATTCTGGAGGACATCCTCGTCTTCAGGAGCATCGGCCAGGGCCTGACTACCCCCAGGAGCATCGGCCAGGGCCTGACTACCCCCAGTTCTATCTTGGAGGACTTCTTCATCTTCGAGACGCAGGTCCACAGGGGCCAGACTACCCCAGCTACGTCCAGGAGACTGACTTTGTCTCCAGGATAAAGATTCACCCCAGTTGTGCTCTGGAGGACATCTTCGTCTTCAGAAGGAGGATCAACAAGGGCTTGACTACCCCCAGCTTCCTCCAGGATCTTCTTTCTCCCCCGAGTGCCTTCAAACACTCCAGAGGATAGGACAGTTGTCTTGGTTCTCCTCGGCAGGCTCTTGGACGAGGACGAGGAATTATCAGTCGCCTTTCGGTTTGACGAGGAGTTAAAGATTACGTTGCATAAAGCAACCTTTAGTTTTGGATCCTCTTTTGTTGACACCTTCTTTCCGAGGTGACGTCGGAGAGGTGTTGACAATTGCAGCCGCTGGAACACCGACTGCCTTGGTGGCAGGACTGCTGTTTTACAACAACAGTTGATGGTGACTACAACACAGGTGTGCCCTGTGAAGGGTACATTGTACTTGTCAGTCGACTCTCCTGACCGACGTTTGTGAGTGATCACGTTACGCAGATCGTTGGAGGAGAGTGCCACCTTCGCACCCCCATCAGGCACATGGCAAGGCCAAGCGCCGGGGTAGTCAAGTAAATGCTGCACCCCATGATCCAACACCAAACAGGCGCTCAGATCAGTAGTGGCAGAACAACATTTACAGTGACTTGAACGAACCTCAGACGCACAACCAGTGGAGGTGCGGGAGTTCAAGACCACAGAGTTTGTCTTGCTCGACTTGGTTACGAACGCAACAGATGTGCCCAATTGAGACAAGGACTTTAAAGGTCGACTCATTTTCGACGCAGACGCACCCGAGTCGACCTTATACAGCTTACCATCAGCAACGCGCATGATTGTGAGCGCATGCTTCTGATTTGCTGCCGGCATAGCACGTTTGAGGCGCATGGCCCGTGCTGCCTTAGACTTCTTCGTACCAGTCCGCTGGGGTGCATAGTACTCAGAGTCCAAATTCTCTTCGCCACTACAGCGACTGAGTCTATCAAAGATAGAGACATTATGTGGCGCATCAGAGGTGATGTGCGGGGCATTAGCTGCGCCCCTGCTCCATCGACGCATCTTCCTCGCCTGAGAGGGAGATGGCTGGAGAATATGGTCAGCCGCACGTTTCCCTGAGAGATGTGATGCACCTGTGGACGCATCTTGGTTGCTGAGGACGTCAGCAGGAAGGAAAAGCTGTATTGGCACATTTCCTTCGGTGGTGGTACCAGAGGCGTCGACCTTGCGCACCCAGACTTGGTGAGTCTTCTTCGGCTTCGGCAGCCGCTTCGAAGGACTCGTACTGCCTTCAGAGATGAACACCTCATACGCCTGTTGATTGAGGCGTACGACTAGCATCTTGTGGGAGGAGCCCACCTTCACGTCGTTCGATTGCGACACAGCTTTCTCGGTAGAGGAAAAAGAGGTCCCCAGCAGAGTCGCCAGCTTGTTTGCCATTAAAATCTTTTGATTAAATTTCAATTACAAACAGAATAGTATTACAATGTAGGACTTAGACGTAGTCCTAGTAGTACACTTTTGTTTATCTTGGTCCCTTGTGCCGATGGAGCAAGTGGTAATATGTTGACTCCGTTGACGATCTGACGATGGTTCTCGGTTCTCTGAAGGTCTGAGTTACTCTGGGTGCTGGAGCTTGCGGAGAGGAAGATTACGTTGAGTGTCTGTATCTGCCTCTCTGTGTATGTATATCGGTGGTTGCGTGATGTGTGTGTCAAAAGGAAGGAAGTGATCCTACTATTTATAGCTTTGCAGACTGGCTGCTCATGTACGCATATGTAGGATGCGCCTGTACGCGGGGATGCCACGTGGTGATTGCTGATGGAGGCGCATGGACGATGCGCTCTGATTGAGGAGTTAAACCCTTCATGTTGCCTTTATGGGCTGCGGTCGAGCTGACACGTAGCAATAGAGAGGATCTTTCAGTTGCTGAGATCTTGGGTGATTAGCACCCCTTCATAGACTGAATCAAGTCAAAGGACGCGTGGCGTAGGTCCATGGCTCAAAGATCTCGGATTTGGTGGGGAGTGATCTGATAGGATGCGCCTGGGATTGGGCGCATGAGGAGACTTTGGCTCGTAACCTTTAGGAGTCACGAACCACTCGGGGCACATGGCTTTTGAGGCGCATGCGGGGCTTCAGCAGTGACTTTACTTCTATCTTTAGGGATCAGAAAAAGGTCTGAGGCGCACGGCTTTTGAGGCACATACAGAGATTTAGGCGCATGGCTGCGGAGGCGCATGCGAGATGGTTGGGTGGCCATGTGGCTTGTAATCGCCGAAGGGGAGCAATGATGATGCTGATGTCGACGACGCTTCGTCTTCTGAAAAAGCTGTCAATTATTCAGTCCTCGGAGGACGTGCTGCCAACTCTGTCAGACTTCAGTATTTAATGTTCTTGACAGGTAATGGGCTGTTGAGTGGACGCATTGATCGGCGTTCTACTGGACGCATGGGGACGCATGGGGCGCATCCTCGTATGGTACTTGGTGCTTATGGGCGCATCAGTATGATACGTGGTCTGGCCGGCACATCCGCTTTGTATGATACATCTTTATGGGCCCGACTGTTACGTTCTTCGAGTGCTTTGAATAGCCATTTTTTGACTTGGCTGAATTCGAAGCGTTAGGTTCATCACCATTAATACAAATTTATTGCACGGGATTCGGAGAGTCGACCACTTGGCGCATGGGTTTGATTTGCCCGACCTATAAATAGTGGCATGGAGAGGGTTTGCTTCTCATTCTCTCACGTCCTCCCAAAATAATCTTGTTTGCTCGAGCACTTCTATTGATGAGATGCTCCTGAGGGTGAAGATGCGACACGTTGTTTTCATTGATGCACTTGAAGGTGACTGTTACATCCAAAAGTCGGAGTCGAGGGCTTCTGAGGCAGACAGAAGGTGCCTATTGCATCTAAAGATCGGGATGCTCGAGCCTCGTCTCCGTTATGCTGGAAGAGCCACAGATCGGAATTGCGGTGCTCCGATCATCTTCCTTGGGCTTTGGGAGAGCTCCTCCTCCCGCTAGAGTGGGTGTTGCCCATTTTGGTTAGGTTGAAAGCTGCTCCTTTAGCCGCAGGTTGATTTACGGTGCTCTTCTCTTCCTTGGTTTGGAGAGCTCTTCCTCCAGCTAGAGGGTTGATTGCCACCCTCGTTCTGCTCAATAAATATTTTATTAGTCGAAGCATTTGATGGTACATATGCTGACACTTCATGATGCACCTGACTGGGGAGCTGAAGGGCGGCACATAACTGAGCTGCTGAAGGGATGCACATAACTGAGCCGCTGAAGGGATGCACATAACGGAGGATGTACATAACTGAGCTGCTGAAGGGATGCGCCTGGCTGAGAGCGCATGGCGAGATGCGCTTGTTTGAGAGCGCATGGTGGTTGTTGCGCCTAGCTGTAGACTTAGGGTCTTTTCTTTGTAGAAATTCTCCTTTGTACAGCTCTTTTTTAGACATGTAATAGACATTTATATGAAATAAAAATCCTCTTTAAATGTCTATACTTTTGCTTTGCTGTGCCAAGTACTTCCTCTGAGCTCCCTGGCGCATGTAATGTTTGGTGCGTAGGATTTCTGGTCCTTAAATTCCATGCTTCTACAAGAGTAACCAGTATTAAATAGTCCAGTAAGTTTTAGTTATTGTAAGGTTTCTATACCAAACTTTATCAAGATATAAGTAGAATCTTTATTACAATAATACAAGTTCCTGATATGTCCAATACGTATGCTATGCAGACACAATACGACAGGGCATCGATCGTCGAATGTTCATATTAGGTAGATTTAATCCTTATATCGATATGCGATTGTTCGGAAAAAGATTTAAACTATAAATTGAAATTCAAGTAATATAGAGTAAGAAGTATTAATAGCGCAGTAAGTGCTAGTTATTGTAAGATTTTATATCAACTTTAATCAAGATATAGGAAGATTCTTCGTTACACTTATACAAGTTTTTTATGTGTCCAATACATATGCAATGCGGACATAATACGACCATGAAGCGGTCGTCGAGTATTCATATTAGGGAGATTTGATCCTTACATCGGTATGCGATTGTTTGAAGAAAGATTTCACCTATAAATTAAAATTCAAGTGATATAAAGTAAAACGTATTAAATAGCTTAGTAACTGTTAGTTATTATAAGATTTATATACCAACTTTATCAAGATATAGGTAAATTTTTTGTTACATTGATGCAAACTATAAATTAAAATTCAAGTGATATGGAGTAAGAAGTATTAATAGCTCAGTAAGTGTTAGTCATTATAAGGTTTCTATACCAACTTTAATCAAGGTATAGGAAGATTCTTCGTTACACTGATACAAGTTTCTGATGTGTCCAATACATATGCTATGCAGACACAATACGACCAAGCAGCGGTCGCCGAATGCTCATATTAGAGAGATTTGATCCTTACATCAGTATGCGATTGTTTGAAGAAAGATTTCAACTATAAATTAAAATTCAAGTGATATAGAGTAAGAAGTATTAAATAGCTCACTAACTGCTTGTTATTGTAAGATTTATATACCAACTTTATCAAGATATAGATAGATTCTTTGTTACACTAATGCAAATTTCTGATGTGTCTGATACATACGCTATGCGGACACAATAGGACAAGACATCATTTGTCGAGTGCTCATATTAGGTAGATTTAATTTATACATCGGTATCGAGTTGTTCGAAGAAAGATTTTAACTATAAATTGAAATTCAAGTAATAAATAGCTTAGTAAGTGCTAGTTAGTGTACTTTTTACCCACTTTATCAAGATATAGGTAGATTTTTTTACACTGATGTAAGTTGTTGATGTGTCTGATACATATGATATGCGGACATAATACGACAAGACATCGATTGTTGAGTGTTCATACAAGGTAGATTTGATCCTTATATTGACATGCGTTCTTCGAAGAAAAATTTTAACTATAAATTGAAATTCAAGTGATACATAGAGTAAGAGCTATTAAATAGCTCAGTAGGTGCTACTTATTGTAAGGTTTCTATACCTATCCTTTTGGTGTCATCAGAACTTCAGTATTATAATGTGGTTGAAGAAGAAAGTTGCTAATGTTCATATTCTTAAGAATGTTCACATTTTAGTATTTTATACCATCCATGTTAGCTTAGCATCAATATGTCGACAAAAGTTCAATTAGTGTGTTCTTCATACGTCCTAGTACATTTTGGAGCGTTCTTCATATGCCTGATATATTTGCTATACGGATACGAGATTGTAGGGCGTCAATCTTCGAGTGTTCATACTAGATAGATTTGATTCTTATATCAGTATGCACTGTTGGAAGAATAATTTTAGGTGTAATGACAACTTTGTCAAGATATAGATAGATTCTTTGTTACACTGATGCAAGTTCCTTTCGACAATAAGATAAGGCATTGATCTTCGAGTGTTCATACTAGGTAGATTTGATCATTTATCAGTTGTTCAAGAAAAAGATTTTAACTATAAATTGAAATTCAAGTGATATATAAGGTAAGAAGTATTAAATATCTCAGTAACTGCTAGTTATTGTAAAGTTTCTATACCAACTTTATCAAGCTATAGGTAGATTTGATTACATGGATGAAATGCTATGCGGACACAATACAATATTGCATTAATTGTCAAGTGTTCATACTAGTTAGATTTGGTCCTTGCGTCGGTATCAATCGTTGAGTGTTTATACTAGTTAGATATAATCTACATCGATATGCGTTGTTCGGAAAATATTTCAACTATAAATTGATATTCTAGTGATAAATATATAGTTCAGTAACTGCTAGTTATTGTGAGATTTATATACCAACTTTATCAAGATATAGATAAATTTTTTGTTACACTGATGCAAACTATAAATTGAAATTAAAGTAATATAGAGTAAGAAGTATTAATAGCTCAGTCAGTGCTAGTTATTATAAGGTTTTTATACCAACTTTATTCAAGGTATAGGAAGATTTTTCGTTACACTGATACAAATTTTTGATCTGTCCAATACATATGCTATGCAGACACAATACGACCAAGCAACGTCGTCGAGTATTCATATTAGGGATATTTGATCCTTACATCGGTATGCGATTGTTTGAAGAAAGATTTCAACTATAAATTAAAATTCAAATGATATAGAGTAAGAAGTATTAAATAGCTCAGTAAGTGTTAGTTATTGTAAGATTTATACACCAACTTTATCAAGATATAGGTAGATTCTTTGTTACACTGATGTAAATTCCTGATGTGTCCGATACATATACTATGCGGACACAATAGGACAAGGCATCAATTGTCGAGTGTTTATATTAGGTAGATTTAATTCATTCATCGGTATTGGGTGCTTCGAAGAAAGATTTCAACTATAAATTGAAATTCAAGTGATAAATAGCTTAGTAGGTGCTAGTTATTGTACTTTTTGTCAACTTTATTAAGATATAGGTAGATTTTTTTACACTGATGTAAGTTGCTGATGTGCTTGATACAAATGCTATGCGGACACAATACGATAATGCATCGATCGTTGAGTGTTCATACTAGGTAGATTTGATTCTTACATCGGCATGCGTTCTTCGAAGAAAAATTTCAACTATAAATTGAAATTCAAGTGATATATATACTAAGAAGTATTAAATAGCTCAGTAAGTGCTACTTATTGTAAGGTTTCTATACCTATTCTTTTGGTGTCATCAGAACTTCAGTATTATAATATGGTCGAAGAAGAAAGTAGCTAATGTTCATATTCTTAAGAATGATCACATTTTAGTATTTTTATACCATTCATGTTAGCTTAGCATCCACATGTCGACAAATTTCAATTGGTGTGTTCTTCATGTGTCCTAGTAAATTTTGGAGCGTTCTTCATATGTCTGATATATTTGCTATGCGGACACGAGATGGTAGGGCGTCAATCTTCGAGTGTTCATACTAGGTAGACTTGATTCTTATATCAGTATGCACTGTTGGAAGAATAATTTTAGGTGTAATGACCAACTTTGTCAAGACATAGGTAGATTCTTTGTTACGCTGATGCATGTTCCTTTCGACAATAAGATAAGGTATTGATCTTCGAGTATTCATACTAGGTAGATTTGATCATTTATCCGTTGTTCAAAAAAAAGATTTCAATAATAAATTAAAATTCAAGTGATATATAGAGTAAGAAGTATTAAATATCTCAGTAACTGCTAGTTATTGTAAGATTTTTATACCAACTTTATCAAGCTATAGGTAGATTTGATTACACGGATGAAACGATATGCGGACACAATACGACATTGCAATAATCGTTGAGTGTTCATACTAGGTAGATTTGGTCCTTACCTCGGTATCAATCGTTGAGTGTTTATACTAGTTAGATTTGATCTACATCGATATGCGTTGTTCGGAGAAATATTTCAACTATAAATTGATATTCAAGTGATAAATAGTTTAGTAACGGCTAGTTATTGCAAGATTTATATACCAACTTTATCAAGATATAGGTAAATCCTTTGTTACACTGATGCAAACTATAAATTGAAATTCAAGTGATATAGAGTAAAAAGTATTAATAGTTCAGTAAGTGCTAGTTATTGTAAGATTTCTATACCAACTTTAATCAAGGTATAGAAAAATTCTTTGTTACACTGATACAAGTTTCTGATGTGTCCAATACATATGCTACGCAGACACAATACGACCAAGCAGCGGTCACCGAGTGTTCATATAAGGGTGATTTGATTCTTAAATCTGTATGTGATTGTTTGATGAAAGATTTCAACTATAAATTAAAATTCAAGTGATATAAAGTAAGAAGTATTAAATAGCTCAATAACTTCTAGTTATTATAAGATTTATATACCAACTTTATCAAGATATAGGTAGATTCTTTGTTACACTGATACATGTGTCTGATACTTATGCTATGCGGACACAATAGGACAAGGCATTAATTGTCCAGTGTTTATATTAGGTAGATTTAATTCATGCATCGGTATTGGGTGCTTCGAAAAAAGATTTCAACTATAAATTGAAATTCAAGTGATAAATAGCTCAATAGGTACTAGTTATTGTACTTTTTGCCAACTTTATTAAGATATAGGTAGATTTTTTTACACTAATGTAAGTTGCTGATGTGCCTGATACAAATGCTATACGGACACAATACGACAATGCATCGATCGATGAGTGTTCATAGTAGGTAGATTTGATCCTTACATCGGCATGCGTTCTTCGATGAAAAATTTCAACTATAAATTGAAATTCAAGTGATATATAGACTAAGAAGTATTAAATAGCTCAGTAAGTGCTACTTATTATAAGGTTTCTATACCTATCCTTTGGTGTCATCAGAACTTCAGTATTATAATGTGGTCGAAGAAGAAAGTAGCTAATGTTCATATTCTTATGAATGATCACATTTTAGTATTTTTACACCATTCATGTTAGCTTAGCATCTACATGTCGACAAATTCTAATTGGTGTGTTCTTCATGTGTCCTAGTACATTTTGGAGCGTTCTTTATATGTATGATATATTTGCTATGTGGACACGAGATGGTAGGGCGTCAATCTTCGAGTGTTCATACTAGGTAGATTTGATTCTTATATCAGTATGTACTGTTGGAAGAATAATTTTAGGTGTAATGACCAACTTTGTCAAGACATAGGTAGATTCTTTGTTACGCTGATGCATGTTCCTCTCGACAATAAGATAAGGTATTGATCTTCGAGTATTCATACTAGGTAGATTTGATCAATTATCCGTTGTTCAAAATAAGATTTACACTATAAATTAAAATTCAAGCGATATATAGAGTAAGAAGTATTAAATATCTCAGTAACTGTTAGTTATTGTAAGATTTTTATACCAACTTTATCAAGCTATAGGTAGATTTGATTACACAGATGAAACGATATGCGGACACAATACGACATTGCATTAATCGTCGAGTGTTCATACTAGGTAGATTTGGTCCTTACTTCGGTATCAATCGTTGAGTGTTTATACTAGTTAGATTTGATCTACATCGATATGCGTTGTTCGAAGAAATATTTCAACTATAAATTGATATTCAAATGATAAATAGTTTACTAACAGCTAGTTATTGCAAGATTTATATACCAATTTTATCAAGATATAGGTAAATTCTTTGTTACACTGATGTAAACTATAAATTGAAATTCAAGTGATATAGAGTAAGAAGTATTAATAGTTCAGTAAGTGCTATTTATTGTAAGGTTTCTATACCAACTTTAATCAAGGTATAGGAAGATTCTTTGTTACATTGATACAATTTTCTGATGTGTCCAATACATATGCTATGCAGACACAACACGACTAAGCAGCGGTCACCGAGTGTTCATATAAGGGTGATTTGATCCTTACATCTGTATGTGATTGTTTGATGAAAGATTTTAACTATAAATTAAAATTCAAGTGATATAGAGTAAGAAGTATTAAATAGCTCAGTAACTTCTAGTTACTATAAGATTTATATACCAATTTTATCAAGATATAGGTAGATTCTTTGTTACACTGATACATATATTTAATACATACGCTATGCGGACACAATAGGACAAGGCATCAATTGTCCAGTATTTATATTAGGTAGATTTAATTCATGCATCGGTATTGGGTGCTTCGAAGAAAGATTTCAATTATAAATTGAAATTCATGTGATAAATAGCTCAATAGGTGCTAGTTATTGTACTTTTTGCCAACTTTTTAGATTTTTTTTACACTGATGTAAGTTGCTAATGTGCCTGATACAAATGCTATGCGGACACAATACGACAACGCATCGATCGTTGAGTGTTCATACTAGGTAGATTTGATCCTTACATAGGCATGCGTTCTTCGAAAAAAATTTTAACTATAAATTAAATTCAAGTGATATATAGACTAAGAAGTATTAAATAGCTCAGTAAGTGCTACTTATTGTAAGGTTTCTATACCTATCCCTTTGGTGTCATCAGAACTTCAATATTATAATATGGTCGCAGAAGAAAAGTAGCTAATGTTCATATTCTTAAGAATGATCATATTTTAGTATTTTTTACACCATTCATGTTAGCTTAGCATCTACATGTCGACAAATTTCAATTGGTGTGTTCTTCATGTGTCCTAGTACATTTTGGAACGTTCTTCATATGTATGATATATTTGTTATGCGGACCCGAGATGGTAGGACGTCAATCTTCGAGTGTTCATACTAGGTAGATTTGATTCTTATATCAGTATGCACTGTTGGAAGAATAATTTTAGGTGTAATGACCAACTTTGTCAAGACATAGGTAGATTCTTTCTAACGCTGATGCATGTTCCTCTCGACAATAAGATAAGGTATTGATCTTCGAGTATTCATACTAGGTAGATTTGATCATTTATCCGTTGTTCGAAAAAAAGATTTCAATAATAAATTGAAATTCAAGTGATATATAGAGTAAGAAGTATTAAATATCTCAGTAACTGGTAGTTATTGTAAGGTTTCTATACCAACTTTATCAAGCTATAGGTAGATTTGATTACACGGATGAAACGATATGCGGACACAATACGACATTGCAATAATCGTTGAGTGTTCATACTAGGTAGATTTGGTCCTTACGTCGGTATCAATCGTTGAGTGTTTATACTAGTTAGATTTGATCTACATCGATATGCGTTGTTCGGAAGAAATATTTCAACTATAAATTGATATTCAAGTGATAAATAGTTCACTAACAGCTAGTTATTGCAAGATTTATATACCGACTTTATCAAGATATAGGTAAATTCTTTGTTACACTGATGCAAACTATAAATTGAAATTCAAGTGATATAGAGTAAGAAGTATTAATAGTTCAGTAAGTGCTAGTTATTGTAAGGTTTCTATACCAACTTTAATCAAGGTATAGGAAGATTCTTTGTTACACTGATACAAGTTTCTGATGTGTCCAATACATATGCTATGCAGACACAATACGACCAAGCAGCGGTCACCTTGTGTTCATATAAGGGTGATTTGATCCTTACATCCGTATGTGATTGTTTGAAGAAATATTTCAACTATAAATTAAAATTCAAGTGTTATAGAGTAAGAAGTATTAAATAGCTCAGTAAATTCTAGTTATTATAAGATTTATATACCAACTTTATCAAGATATAGGTAGATTCTTTGTTACACTGATACAAATTCCTTATGTGTCCGATACATACGCTATGCGGACACAATAGGATAAGGCATCAATTGTTGAGTGTTCATATTAGGTAGATTTAAATCATACATCGTTATTGGGTTGTTCGAAGAAAGATTTCAACTATAAATTGAAATTCAAATGATAAATAGCTCAGTAAATGCTAGTTATTGTACTTTTTACCAACTTTATCAAGATATCGGTAGATTTTTGTTACACTGATATAAGTTGCTGATGTGTCTAATACATAAGCTATGCAGACACAATACGACAAGGCATCGATCGTTGAGTGTTCATACTAGGTAGATTTGATCCTTATATCGACATGCGTTCTTCGAAGAAAATTTTTAACTATAAATTGAAATTCAAGTGATATAAAGAGTAAGAAGTATTAAACAGCTCAGTAAGTGCTACTTATTGTAAGGTTTCTATACCTATCCCTTTGGTGTCATCAGAACTTCAGTATTATAATGTGGTTGAAGAAGAAAGTTGCTAATGTTCATATTTTTAAGAATGATCACATTTTAGTATTTTTACACCATCCATGTTAGCTTAGCATCTACATGTCAACAAAATTTTAATTGGTGTGTTCTTTATGTGTCATAGTATATTTTGGAGCTTTCTTCATATACCTGATATATTTGCTATGTGGACACGAGATGGTAGGACGTCAATCTTCGAGTGTTCATACTAGGTAGATTTGATTCTTATATCAGTATGCATTGTTGGAAGAATAAGTTTAGGTGTAATGACCAACTTTGTCAAGACATAGGTAGATTCTTTGTTATACTGATGCATGTTCCTCTCGACAATAAGATAAGGTCTTGATCTTCGAGTGTTCATACTAGGTAGATTTGATCATTTATCCGTTGTTCAAAAAAAAGATTTTAACTACAAATTGAAATTCAAGTGATATATAGAGTAAGAAGTATTAAATATCTCAGTAACTGGTAGTTATTGTAAGGTTTCTATACCAACTTTATCAAGCTATAGGTAGATTTGATTACATGGATGAAACGCTATGCTGACATAATACGACATTGCATTAATCGTCGAGTGTTCATACTAGGTAGATTTGGTCCTTACGTCGGTATCAATCATCGAGTGTTTATACTAGTTAGATTTGATCTACATCGATATGCGTTGTTCGGAGAAATATTTTAACTATAAATTGATATTCAAGTGATAAATAGTTCAGTAAGTTCATAGTTATTGTAAGGTTTTTCTACCAACTTTATCGAGATACAGGCACATTCTTTTTTACACTGATGCAAGTTGATGTGTCTGATACATAAGATGTGCAGACACAATATGACAAGGCATCGATCGTCAAGTATTCATACTAGGTAGATTTGATCCTTACATGCTTACATTGTTCGAAGAAAGATTTGAACTATAAATTGAAATTCAAGTGATATATAGAGTAAGAAGTATTATAGCTCAGTAAATGTTACTTATTGTAATGGTTTCTATAGCTATCCCTTTGGTATCATCAGAACATCACCATTATAATGTGGTTGAAGAAGAAAGTTGCTAATATTCATATTCTTAAGAATGATCACATTTTAGTATTTTCACTACCATCCATGTTAGCTTAGTAGCACCTACATGTCGGCCAAAATTTCAATTGGAGTATTCTGCATGCGTCTGATACATTTTCTATGTGGGCACGAGATGGTAAGGCATCAATCTTCGAGTATTCATACTAGGTAGATTTGATTCTTAGATTGATATGCACTGTTGGAAGAACAATTTTAGGTGCAGTGGCAAACTTTGTCAAGATATAGGTAGATTCTTTACTACACTAATGCAAAATTCTGCGAACACAATAAGATAAAGTATTGATCGTCGAGTGTTCATACTAGGTAGATTTGATCCTTTATCCGTTGTTCGAAGAAAGATTTCAGCTATAAATTAAAGTTTAAGTGATATATAGAGCAAGAAGTTTTAAATAGCTCAGTAAGTGCTAGTTTTTGTAAGGTTTCTATACCAACTTTATCAAGATATAGGTAGATTCGATTACACAGACGCAAGTTCCTGTTGTGTCTGATAAATATGCTATACGGACACAATACGACAATGCATTAATCGTCCGTGTTCATTTGATCTTTGGATCGATCTTCGAGTTTGAAATTCAAGTGATATAGAGTAAGAAATATTAAATAGCTCGATAAGTGCTGCTTATTGTAAGGTTTCTATACTAACTTTAACAAGATCTAGATAGACTATTTGTTACACTGATGCAATTTTCTGATGTGTTTGATACATAGGCTATGCGGACACAATACGATAATGCATCGATATTCGAGTGTTCGTACTAGGTAGATTTGATCCTTACATCGGTATGCGATTGTTAGAAGAAAGATTTCAACTATAAATTGAAATTCAAGTGGTATATAGAGTAAGATTTCAACTATAAATTGAAATTCAATGGCTCAGTAAGGTACTAGTTCTTGTAAGGATCTATACCAACTTTATCAAGGTATAGGTAGATTATTTATTACACTGATGCAAGTTCCTGATGTGTCCGATACACTATGCGGACACAATACGACCGACATCAATCGTCGAGTGTTTATACTAGTTGGATTTAGTCTACATCGGTATGCGTTGTTCGAAAAAAGATTTTAACTATAAATTAATATTCAAGTGATAAGTAGTTCGGTAAGTTGTAGTTATTGTAAGGTTTCTTTACCAACTTTATCAAGATATAGTAAGATTATTTTTACACTGATGCAAGTTCCTGATGTGCCTGATACATATGATGTGCGGACACAATACGACAAGGCATCGATTTTCAAGTGTCCATACTAGGTAGATTTGATCCTTACATCGGCATGCGTTGTTCGAAGAAAGATTTCAACCATAAATTGAAATTCAAGTGATATATAGAGTAAGAAGTATTAATTAGCTCAGTAAGTGATACTTATTGTATGGTTTCTATAGCTATCCCTTTGGTGTCATCAGAACTTCAACATTATAATTTGGTTGAAGAAGAAAGTTGCTAATGCTCTTATTCTTAAGAATGATTACAATTTAGCATTTTCTTCACAATCCATGTTAGCTTTTAGCACCTACATGTCGGCCAAAATTTCAATTGAGAGTCTTCTTCGTGTGTCCTAATACATTTGGAGTATTTCATGTGTCTGATACATTTGCTATGTGGACACGAGACGGTAAGGCATCAAACTTCGAGTATTCATGCTAGGTAGATTTGATTCTTATATCGATATGTATTGTTGGAAGAACAATTTTTAGGTTTAATGACCAACTATGTTAAGATATAGGTAGATCTTTATTACACTGATGTAAGTTTCTGCTGACACAATA